>JAVJHY010952639.1:0-310954 GCA_035593235.1 Phascolosoma agassizii | reverse complement strand
GCGCAGCCGCTTGGGGATTGCGACGGTGCCCTCGCTCGCCTCGACCCCACCGGCAAGAACGTTGAGGAGGGTACTCTTTCCGGATCCGTGTGCGCCTACGAGGCCGTAGCGTTCTCCAGCGTTGAGCTGGAAGGTGGCGTCGGCGAAGAGGGTACGGTCCCCGTACGTCTTGGCGAGATTCGAAGCTGAAATCAAAGCGGGCGGTCAGGCTAGGGTGTTGAGTGCGCCCCAATGATCGCACATTCCATGGCCTCTTGGCAGTCGGGCCCGCGACAAAACCCGTCCGCCCCACTCCTCGATTGAAACAGAGAGCACGATGTGGCCTTCCATGAGCGCTCCTCCCTCCTCCGTGCGGTCGCCTTTTGTCTCGTCACGCTGGGGCCGCCGGTTATGGTGAGTGCCCAGGACGGAGGTCTTCTTCGCGCCCGCGGCCTCGGCGTGCCTTTCATGGGGACACCGGGCGTAGCAAACGCGATTACTGACGTCCCCGGGATACTGGTCGGTCACGCGACGCTGATCTCGGGTGACGGAGCATTGGTGCGGGGCTCGGGACCGGTACGGACCGGCGTCACAGCGATCCTCCCCCGCGGCCGCTCAGGCGATCCCGTGTACGCGGGGTGGTACGCACTGAACGGAAACGGCGAGATGACCGGCACCACGTGGATCGAGGAGTCGGGTTTTCTGGAAGGACCTGTGATGATCACGAACACACACAGCGTGGGCGTGGTCCGCGACGCCGTTGTGGATTGGATGGTTAACCAAGGGTTTGGACAGCAGCCCTGGGCACTACCTGTGGTGGCCGAGACGTACGACGGCTTCCTCAATGACATCAACGGATTTCACGTTCGCCCCGAACATGCCTTCGCGGCTCTGGACTCGGCGACCTCCGGCGCCGTCAGCGAAGGGGCAGTCGGCGGAGGCACCGGTATGATCTGCCATTCGTTCAAATGTGGAATCGGTACGTCGTCCAGGACAGTCCAGATCGGGAACGAGACCTATACGCTTGGCGTGCTTGTGCAAGCCAACTACGGCGGTAGGCCCGACCTCATGATCGCCGGCGCACCGGTTGGCCAGGAGATACCCGACCTGCTCCCCCAACGGGGGGCATCCGGAGAGAGTTTCGACCCGTCTAACGATCCCGACGGACGACAGGGATCGATCATCGTCGTGGTGGCGACGGACGCACCTCTCCTGCCCCATCAGCTGAAGCGGATCGCACGGCGAGTCCCGTTGGGGATCGCTCGCATGGGCGGTATGGCGGGCAATGGATCGGGAGACATCTTCGTGGCGTTTTCGACGGCCAATCCCGGGGCAGCGGCCGCCTCCACGACCGTCGACGTGCAGACCCTCGTGAACGGGCGGATAACCCCGCTGTTTCATGCCACGGCCTACGCCGTCGAGGAAGCGATCACCAACGCGTTGGTCGCGGGGCGCACCCTTACCGGCGTCGACGGCAACACGGTCTACGGTCTCCCGCACGACCGACTACAAGAGGTCTTGCAGAAGTATGGCCGCCTGAAAGTCCCCTAGGAGGCGGATCCTCAAGAGAGCTGGCCCCACAAGAAAGTAGGGCCCCGGGGGCAAGCACCGGGACCCTACCTATATCGCGGAAATGGTTTGTCTCAGTTCGCCGGCAACCTGAAGTCGGTATGGCAACCCCGACAACTTCCCCCCACCTCACCTCGGGCGGCTGCAAGCGCATCCATATCTCCTGCCTGGGCCGCTTCGTCCAAAGCCGCCGCGCCGGCTTGGAGGACCTGCAGCTTCTCCACAAATGTGTCCCAATTTTCCCAGATCGCGTCGCTCGATCGCGAACCTTCGCCCCCCGTTCCCTCGGGAAACGCGTCGCCTGCCATCGTCGCGATCCCATGCACGGCCGAGGCATGGTGTTGGACGTGATCCGTGTATGCGACGTCTCCGCCGATCAATGCGCCCAGCGCCCCCATGTGGTGCCGCATGCTTTGCATGAGAGCCTTGCGGTATTGAGTCTCGGGCGTGGGCTCAGTGTCCTGCGCCATGACCCCGATGGGTAGAGCCATTGTCGAGGCCGCCGCCATTACCATGAACAGAACCAATCTCTTCACACGGTTGATCACATCTCTCCTCCGTACTGGTTAGTAAGACGATTCACTGCTTTCACTCGTTGCTTACATGCGCGGACTATTGCGGCTGTCCCGGACTGCCGGGTTACAAACGGGCCATTCCATCTGCTGACCGGTGCGCGGGTTCACGGGTAACTCTCGGCGCACCCGACTCGTCCGCTGCGGGTCTTCCGAGGCGAGGTAGATCAGCGACGCCACCAGGACGGCGTTATTCCGTAAATCATCGAAGACCACCTTGTCAAACGTGTCTCGATGGGTGTGCCAAGTGTGCGAGCCGTACCCCCAACTCAGCGCTCCGAGGCCAAAGCCAGGAGCTCCTGCACACACGAATGACGCGCTATCCGTCCCGCCGCCCGAGGGCATCCCAGGGAAGTTCTCGTCGATCTGCTCGCTCACCTCGGACGGCACCTGGGCGAGCCAGCGGGCAAGCGAACTACCTGCTTCCAGGAAGCCCGACGCGCTGATCCGCACAACACGGCCAGTCCCGTTGTCTTGGTTGAACAACGCCTGTAGGCCATCGACGACCTCGGGATGATCCTCAACGAACGCGTGCGACCCGTTCAGGCCCTGTTCTTCGCCGCTCCACAGGCCCACCAAGATGGTCCGCTTAGGGTTCGGATAGACCTCGGCAAGGATCCGTGCCGCTTCCATCATGAGGATGGATCCGGTGCCGTTATCGGTCGCGCCTGACCCGCCCTCCCACGAATCGTAGTGTGCTGAGAGCATGACGTATTCATCGGGAAGCTCGGTCCCTCGCTTCGAAGCAAGCACGTTGAACACTGGCACTTGGCCCCGGTTCTCCGCTTCCGCCGTGAGCCGCAGGACCGGCGCCTGGCCGTTCGCACTGAGGCGGTAGACAAGGCCGTAGTCCTCACATCCCAACTCGAAGCTAGGGATTTGCCGAGTGTAGGCGTTAAAGACGCGAGTGGTCCCGTAGGACCCCGGCCAGTTGGATGTAATAATCCCGAGAGCCCCGGCTGCCTCGATCTTCCGGTGCAGATCCCGGCCCCGCGGATCTTGGGCTTGACCAGCGAGGTTCTGATTCCAAGCACGTTCTTCGGCCGACCGGGCCTCATGCATCCGCTCGAACGACCCGTCCATGGCAAACTCCCGCCACTAGGCGTCTGGGCGACACGAAGGTTCCGGGTAGGAGAGCATGACGTACCGGCCTTCAACACCCTCGAAGAAGCGGGCCCAGTCGACGGCCGAGTTGGAATTCGGCGGCACGGCCACACGCCCCTCAATCGGCTGGCCCTCAGTTCCCGGACTCCACGCCAAAATACGGCCTTCGAGGGATCGTACTCGCGGCTCGATCAATGTGACCGTACTCGGACCACGATCCCATCCCTCCCAGGTGCCGTACTGCTCCAGTCGGGCGTTGTATCCCCAACTGCCTAGCATTTGGACCGCCCAGTCTTGAGCTCGTTCCATTCCGGGCGAGGCTGTAAGACGAGGGCCAATCGAATCAAGGAGTGACTGAGCCATGGGCTCGACTTGAGAGTTCTCGAGCGCCTCGCTCCAAATCCTTTGTAGCACAGGATCTTCGGTTGCCATGGTCTGACTCGAAGCGGGTTGGGCCGCCGCGGTCATCACGCAAGCGAGGAGGAGAGCAGTGGAACGAACGGAAATCATGAGTCCATCCGGGTTGAACTGAAGAGGCCGGGGCGTTTCCCGGTCGACTAAGAGCCCCTAATTGATCGCCTGTAGCTGCAATCTCGCCAGTGGTTGGGGTCGCGAATTGAGTGGGTCATGGGCATAAGCTTTGCGCCTCAAGCCGTCTATACGATCGAAAATCGGTGAGTGCGGGTCCGCACAAGGACCGGTTTTCTAAAACCCCGGCGGCGGATCCCCATGCTATACGCCCGCGTTCGGACATTTGTGACCAGCCGCCCGAGGCTCTACCGGGTGGCACGCACCGCGCGCACTCTTTTCCTAATCGGCCCCCTGCGTCGGCTTCTTGTTGCACGCGAACGACACACGTCTAGGAGTGAGCCACCGCCCACCATTGGGCCGACTCTTTTTCGGCGTGTTGATGTCGAAAGCGTCGGCAAAATTCTGGAGCAAGACGGAGTTGCAATGATTGGCCAACTTCCCGCAGAAGCCACAGATCGAATCGTGGAGTACTTCTTTGACCGGGGGCGCCAGTCGATCCAAAATCCGCACCTCGAGTCAGAGGCAGTTCGTAGGGTTGTACTCGACGCCACTCTCATCGAAACAGCCCGACAGTACCTGGGCGCGGAGCCGATTCCCCAGTTGTGCAGGATGTGGATTTCTCTCCCCGGTGCAGAATTTGAGCACGCCAACCGATTTCACTTCGATGTAGCCGAACCCAAGTCCTTGACGATGTTCGCGTACCTTACGGATGTGGAGGAGACGGCCCACGGCGCCCACGTTGTGATCAAGGGTACTCACCAACACAAGACACTCCGGGACCACTGGAAGGGGTATCTTGGCGAAGCCGAGGCAAGGGACCGCTTCGGCCCCCAGATCATGCCCGTGTTAGGGCGCCGGGGATCGGTTTTCATGGAAGAACTGACCATCTTCCATCGAGGCACGCCGCCCCAACACCCACGACTGATTTTGACAGTCGTCTATACTCTCAAGAGGAAGGCGTCAGACTCGGTTGAGGTCGGTGCTCCGCTTGCGTTGCCCAGCCGGACTCGCACTCCCGTTCGGGAACGCAGTGCGTTGATCGCCTCTTCGGGCTATCGCCCGGGTATGCCCAACCTGCCACGGGCGAAGCGTTCTACTCGGATCGTGGCATCCGATCCACAGCGCCCCGACTCTGACAAAGCTCCTTCGACGACGAGGTCATCGCCCGGCTCGAGCTCACTCAGGGCACCTTCCAACGAGTAGAAGTAGTCGTCCTGATCTCTGAACCCGACGCAGTTGCCACCTTCATCTGTGATACGGCCACTGCGTTGGATCAGGCCGGACGCGTTGGTCACGTGGAAGGGGTCCGAGAGGCCGATAGGGCTGAACAAGCCGTTGAAGATGATGAGCACCAACGGACGGTCCCATGTCCAATAGTCGGGGATTTGGAGCTCGGCGGTCACGTCGCCCCACTGACCTTGTTGTACTTCGGTCAGGGCTTCAAAACCGACGTGACGGGCTCCAACACCCACATGGATGCGCGCCTGAATCGGCAGGTTCTCGGTGTGGACGCGCACGAGGGTCCCTGGAGGTCCACTCAGTGGTTCGACGGTTTGGATGTGGCGAATCTGATCCGGTACCCGGTCCGCCCGTTGGGCTTGGCCGGGTTGCACCGTGAGAACAGCCATAACGAGGCCAAGTAGAAGGGCCTGAGCGGCACTGGCGTCGACACGGCGGGCGTACATCTGACCTCCCCTGCTCTGGTGACAAGCACGTAAACGCAAGACGTGCGTCTACGGACCTCATGATCCTCGGGGATCAAGGGGAAACGCGCCAGATGCGCCGGGCAACAGGCTTGGGTGTGCAAGTTGATCGCGCTTCGTCGTCTTCCTGTGTGAAGCCTGACCCGTGGGGCGGCACTCGCAGCTGCGAGCCCGTGCCCATTCATCCGCCGCGGAGGACACAGAAATGCCCGACACAACACATAGATCGAAGGTGGCCACGCACCTAACTGGTGCTCTTCTTCTGCTCGCCTCCGTCGGGTGTGGAGGCCAAGACGAGGTTCCGGCCGATCCCTTGGTGGAGATCGGGGTGACCTACGAGGCCGAGATGTCCGAGAGTGTGGACCGCGCCCGCCACAACACGGGGATCGTGATGGGTGATGCAGCAATGGCGCCTACCTCACTCGCTTCTTCCTCACTGGCTCAGTCCTCACTGGCACAGTCCTCACTTGCGGCCAAGCAGGTGGCTACAAACGCGTCGAGTGGCGGCTCCTTCGAATACCTCAGTTACGCTCCGGCTCTCGCCATGGTCATACGGACCGGGACAGCCACGATTGAAGTCGACAGTCTCGATCGAGCGATCACGCGGGTGAGGGGAGCGGCCCTAGCGGCCGGTGGCTACTTGGCCGACCTGAGTATGCACTCGGGCGCCCAACAGGTTCGTCAAGCGACCCTGCAGGTGAAGATCCCCGCCGAGCGGTTCGAAGATCTGCTGTCCGCAATGGAGCCGATCGGGGAAGTACAGGCACTCGACGTCAGCGCTCAGGACGTGAGTGAGGAGTTCGTGGACTTACGTGCCCGAGCGGCCAACGACGCGCGGCTCGAGGCGCGCCTGATCGAACTGCTCGACAAACGCACGGGCGATCTCGCCGAGGTGTTGACGGTCGAGCGTGAGCTTGCTCGGGTAAGGTCAGGAATCGAGCAGGTCGAGGGTCGCCTACGCTACCTGCAGGAGCGCGCGCATATGAGCACACTGCAGATCCAACTGCATGAGCCCGGCCCGCTCCTCACGCAGATCGCCGGTCCCAACCCGATCGTTATCGCGGTGAGGCAAGCGTGGCGCAACATGATACACATGGTCGCCAACTTAATCGCGATCGCGGGGTCGATCCTGCCCTTCGCTCTGTTGGCGTTCATGGCTCTGCTGCTCTGGAAGCGCTACCGCCCTGAGGCCGTCGCTCGGAGCGTCTAACCACGAGCCAAGAACGTGCTCGTGCCTTGTCGTGGCTAGCCGACGACAGGGCACGAGGGCGTTCCTAGATTGGGCTAGGTCTCCCTGACCCAGGTACTCCGTCCCCGCTTCTCGAATTCTGCTCTTCCGAGGTGCGCGAGAACCGGCGCGACGTAAGACGCGAAACGACCACGGTATCCCTTCCGCAGGGCGTACCACCCTCCCGCAGGATTGTCCGCCGAGCGGGCCCATGTTCTACGGTCCCCGGCTTCGTCTCGGCCTTCTCGTCCTCATTGCCCAACCCCTCAGCGGTCGCCTACTGCCAGATGCCAAGGATGATCGAGATCGCAATAATCATGGTCACTTGGCAGCCCAAGGCGATGGCGGCAACGCGCCACCGCTTCAAAAAGGCCTGCCCGGGAAGGCCTGTCGCGATGCAGAAGCCGACCGCCACCAAAACACCGACGTGAAGAGCTTCGCCTACGGAGTCTATGGCGAGCCATTGCTGTAACCTGGCAAGCGACAACACCAGCAGAACCGTGCACAACGCCTGAACCGCGTACGTGTATCCCGGGACTTCTTTTGTGTGCTGTTTCTTGTCGGTCGCACCGTACTCTTGTGCCCACGGCTCACCAAACAGAACAACAAACCACACTGTAGAAATTACCTGGCCGGCGACCACGCTTGCGAGAACCGCCAACCAATTGATTCCGGAAAGGCCAAGTTCCACCGATGACTCCCTGCTCGGGACCGCGTCACGATACGAGGGATCCCGACGCCCCTTTAAGCTGCGGCGATGGCACTGGTGTTTGCAAGCAGGAACGGGACGGCGTTGGCCTGCGTTACCCGCCGCACGCTTGGCGTCGGACCTATGGTCCTGCCACGAGTCGACACCAACGAAGAGCTTCAGTCCGATTCGCAATCTCGTCGTCTATCTCAAACTTACACGACCCTGCGTCAATTTGCTCCGTCACCAACCTACTGCGTAAGCAACACGGCGAGGATCGGCCCCAGCCCACAGCGTGCCAGTGGTGCCGTCCCGAAAGATCCCCTGATTACTGCCGAGGCTGTACGGTGCGGCCAGCTCGACGTTGTGCCCCAAACCTCTCAGCGTTAGCACGACCGCCGGGGTCACTCGGCTTTCGACGTTCAACACCATCTCGGCACCTGGCAGATAGAAGTTCGGCTCCGCGGTGAGGGCGAACCGTGGCGCTGCTATGGCCTCTTGAATCGACATCCCGTATTCCAGCACGTTGAGCACGGTTTGGAATTGCGTCTGGCCAATTGTTTCCCCGCCAGGGGATCCTATTGCGAGCACAAACTCCCCGTCCTTCATGACGATGACGGGCGAGTTGTTCAGCAGCGGAATCTGGCCCCCGCGCACGTAGTTGACGTCGTCCGGATAAGGGGATGTCGACCCGATCCGCGTCCCGTTATTGAACAAAAGTCCAGTGTTGCCGACGACCACCCCCGTGCCAAAGAGTCCTCCGTGGGTCGGCGTGGCACTGATCACATTGCCGAACTGGTCTGCAACAGAAAAGCTCGTTGTACCGCCGACCTCGGCATGTTCATCAAATGTGGGCCCACGAGGCGTGCGGTTCGAAGCCGGTACATCGGGGGTCAAGCGAGGCGGATGGCCGGCTTCCGGATAGTGCATTGCGGCCCTTGGGCTAATCAGGCCACTTCTTTGTGCCGCGTACTCCTTGGACAACATGCCAGCGACGGGGATGTCAGTGAACTTGGGGTCACCCAGATAGTGGTAAATGTCGGACTTCGCGACCTTGATCGCTTCGGCGAGGATGTGGAGCGTCTCGGCGCTGTTGTGACCCAACGCTTTGAGATCAAAGCCCTCAACGAGGTTGAGCTGCATGGCGACTTCGAACCCGCCTCGGGACGTCGAGGGGCTCGAGTAGATGTCGTAGCCGCGGAAGGTCGTGTGCACCGGGTCGGCCCAGATAGGCGTGTAGGCTGCGAAGTCGGCGAGGGTGAAGTCTCCCCCATTGTCGCTGTAGAACCGCGCCATCTCTTGGGCGATGTCACCCTTGTAAAAACGGTCGAAGGCAGCCTGTAGAGCCTCGGACCGGGTCCTACCGGAGCTGAGCGCCTGTTGTTCGGCCTGCACTACCTTTTTGAATGTCTGGGCCAAGTCGGTCATGCGGAACATCTCGCCCGGTGCTGGTACCGTTCCGCCGGGCATGAAAAAGGCAGCGCTCGTCGGGAACTGGTCAAACAATTCTTGCGATCTTGCGATGGACCCGGCTACGGACGCCTCGAGAGGGTGGCCGTTTTCCGCGTACTCGATCGCTGGCTCCAGTACCTCGGCCAGGCTCATCGTTCCGAACCGGTCGAGGACCGCAATCCACCCCCCAAACAGCCCGGGTACGACGCCTGCAAGAATCCCTTTGTTGAGAAACTCCCGCGTCATCCTTTGCGGGTCGACTGCGAGTGCTGTCGCACCCGTTGCGTTTAGCGAATAGACCTGATCGGTCGCCTTGTCGTAGATCGTGAAGAAGCCGTTCCCCCCCGTCCCCGAGCTTTGTGGACGGACGACGTGAAGCGTCGCCAGAGTGGCCACCGAGGCATCGGCGGCGTTGCCTCCTTGAAGCAGGATTCTCAGTCCTGCCGTCGACGCCAGCGGATGACCCGCCGTGACCGCCCCGTTCGTGAACTGGACGGCTGGCCGGTGCGTAGCCAGCGACTGAGCCGCCGGGCCCGCGGCATCTGGGTGCACCTGCTCCTGGCGACTCTGCGCCAACAGCCCGGCGGGGATCAGAAACGTCACAAACAGGGCTCCGGTGATCAGCGCGAGGAGACTGCACTTGCCGCTCATAGTGCTCTCGTCTTCGCAGTTGTAGGGTGATCGCTCATCCGACTTTTTCGCCCACACCAAAGACCTCGCCCTCCCAAAGCAATTCAGCACCGGTACTCGAACCGTCTCGCTCCAGGATGCGTAACGTCATTTCTGGGGCAACGTCAAAGAGGGATCCGTTGCGCAAGAAGCCAATCATGAATTCGCCGGGTCCGGCGGGCACCAGTGCGATGGGCGCGCGCCCCCATCGACCCACGAGCCGGCCTTCTTCTTCGATCACGGAAATCGTAACGGCCATAGGTCCACCCGTTGTGGGATCGGACGTGTCGAACGAATAGGAGCCGAGCAGGCTCGCGCGCTCGGCCGCCGAGAGCGGCTCCCAGGTGTACTCCTCTGTTCGTATCTCAATGGGCACGAACGTCGGACCCCAATGCACGCGGAGCGTCCCTCCCCGTGGATCAACAGAATCGACGTACCAATTGAGGGCCTCCATGTGGCTTCCCTGTTCCGGCATCACCTCGAAATGAAGGAAGAAGCCGTCTTCAGGGACGGGCGAATCGTGGTACAACCGCCACTCGCGATTCAGCGAAAACCGCCAAGGGCCCTCTTCGCGCGCTTGAAGCCAGATTGAATACTTACCTGGCTCGACCCGGTGACCCTGCATCGTGATGGGTCGATCGACTTCAATTGTCGTCGCCCAATTCGCACCGGGGGTCCACACTTCACCCCAATGAACGACCCCCCCGAACAGGTTGTCGCGACCCCGCGCGACGGGTCGACTGAAGTCCAGCGTAACCGTCGCCCCGTTGATCATTTGGGACACGGTGCTGCGCTCCGAAGCCCTGGTTTGCGCCGCGGCGTCTTGTGGTCGGGCGCCGAACACCGCGAAAGATAGGAAGGCCAGCGCTAGGGTGATCAAACGCGTCGAATCAAAGGGCAAGAACACGGTTCTACCTCTCAAGGCATTGGAAAAGCCGCCCTGACGTCGGAATCCGAGCTAGGGACGGCAGTAGGCGTGGCTCATCGTGTTGAGGTCAGCCGCGGTGGGGGTCCCTGCCACGGCTCCACCGGCGGACATCAACAGTCCACCCGTCGCCGGATGGCCTATGATCCCGAGCATGTGTCCCATCTCGTGGGCCGCGGTGGCTGCCACATCGTTTTGCAGGGCTACGCGTGACACGTCGCCGTTTCGGACCCGACCATCGGCCGCCACCCAACGAGCCAGGTTGAAGCGGATTTCACCGCTCGTCAGAAAGGGCGGGCGGGTCGACGGATCGTGGAAGGTCTGCGCATAGAGCGATTGGTCGGGCGAAAGCGAACTCAATGAGATGCGAACGACTGCTTCATCCGCACTCGCAACCAGCCTAGCCCTCCCCCACCGGACCACTCCCTCCCTCACGCCATCATCGTAGGCTCGTCGCAGATCCGCAGGCGCCGCAGACATGTCAACAAAAACAGCTACCGGGTTGTGGGCAAAGCGGTTCAAACCGGCTAAGCCAGGATCAGCCACGTAGTTCGGACTTGTATTACAGGCACCGAATGCTTCGATGGCCGCCGCCTCTGTACTCCCTCCATCACATCCCGAACCCAATACGAAAAACAGGCTAGCGGCGCCTACAATCGTCTTAGTTCCTCGCATTGAACCTCAATTCTATGGGGCGTGACGGACCTCGGGGCCCGGTACTTTGATAGTTCCCGGCGTTTGGCCTTGTCAAACCACTTGGGTCTAGCTTGTCGGTCCAAGACTTTGGCCTATACTCAACTATCGGTTGCCAAAAACCCAACCTATGCGGCGTTCCTGATGCCTAGAGCCAACGAAGCCGGCGACGGTGACACCATCTCGGAAGTACGTGCCTGATCAACCACTTTTAAGATTGCGCAGCCTGTGCCTTGGACTGCCCGAGGCGCGCGAAGTCGAAGCCTGGGGTGCGCCGACGTTTCGTGTGAAGACTATTTTTGCCATGTACTCGCACGAGGACGCACACGGGAAGGCAGAGGGAACTAGTGCCTGGATCAAGGCCCTCCCGCCGAACCAGGGATTCTTGATCGGGGCAGCGCCGGAGCGGTTCTTCGTCCCGCCGTACGTGGGGCCAAAGGGATGGGTCGGGGCCCGCCTCGACACGGACGTTGTGGACTGGGTTGAAGTAAAGGGTCTGTTGTGGGATGCGTGGCAAATGAGCGTGCCCAAGAAGCTGTTAGCGCTGCACCGCGAGCCGCCTACGGGTTGGTGATGCTCGCCGCCGTTTCTACACACGCGGCCTCCGCAACTCCTCGTCGGGTTGAGCGAGAGGGCGGACAAGGCTGTACGTTGCCTGAGTCGGAGTCGACGCCCCCGCGTTGGTTTTCATCCGACTACACCGCCCGTAGTCGCTCCAGTCGATCCAAAGAACCCCAGCGGGTTGACCGAAGTGAGGACGGCCATTTGAGGGGGTCATCCAGGCACCCCGACCTCGATGAACAGGCCGATATTGAACGACCTCAGCCCCGCGCGCGCTCGCGCTGCACACTTCAATTCCATGTTGGCCCCGTACCAAGGTGCCGACAACCGCCGAGCCCTACTTCAACTGCTTGGGACCGCCTCTGGATTTTTTGGTTTTTGGTACCTGGCCTTCCGCAGCTTGGAGTTTCACTACGGGCTCACCTTGCTCTTCGTGATTCCAGCGACAGGGTTCCTGGTTCGGCTCTTCATGATCCAACACGACTGCGGCCACGGATCGTTTTTCAAGTCTCAACGCACCGCTGCTCGGGTTGGTCATTGGATCGGCGTCCTCACGCTCCTGCCCTACGGCTATTGGCGTCGCACCCACGCTCTTCATCACGCACACTCGGGTGACCTCGATGTCCGTGGTTTCGGCGACGTCGAGACACTTACCGTCCAAGAGTACCTGGACAAATCGGTAGGGGAACGCCGTGCGTACCGAATCTACCGTAGCCCGTGGGTGCTGTTCGGAGTCGGCGCCATTTTCCACTTCGTACTTAAGCAGCGGTATCCGTGGAACCTCCCTCGCTCGTGGAAGCGAGAGTGGCGCAGCGTTTGGCTCACCAACCTATCGATTGCGGGTGTGTTAGCGGTGCTCGTGCCCCTCATAGGATGGAGGAGCTTTCTGCTGGTGCACGGGCCGATTATCGCCTTGACCTGCTCCGTGGGGGTTTGGCTCTTTTACGTCCAACATCAGTTCGAGAATACGTACTGGGAGCGGAAGCCGGAATGGGACTTCTATGATGCTGCTCTGAAGGGCAGTTCTCATCTTGTTCTTCCGGCGCCGCTGCAGTGGATCACCGCCTGTATTGGGATACATCATGTCCACCATCTGAGCCCGCGGATCCCGAACTACCGGTTGGCCCAGTGTCTCGAGGCCAACCCTGAGTTGCAGACCTCCACAAAGGTGACCATTCGAGATAGTTGGGCCCTCACCAAGCTCCAGCTTTGGGATCCAGAAGCGCGCCGTTTGATCGGGTTCCGGGAGCTTCGTGCGCGAGGAACCGTGTGATCGACGGCCCGTCGTTTAGTCCGTGGCGGGACCGAGAGTGATCGGCACGGCCACCCACATCGGGCTTTGACAAGAATCCAAAGCGTCAGGTTCGAACTCGAACGATATGGCGGCGCGGACGGCGGCCTCGTCTATAGCGGGATACCCCGACGATTCGGCGAGCGCAGATTCGAGTACGAGGCCATCATTGTCGATTAGCATCCAGACATCTGCGGTACCGGTGATCTGACGATCCCGAAGTTCGTCAGGGTATGCTCGGGCGAGCACCCGTTGGACGGCAGGCATGTCTCGCAGAAAGGGGCGAACGGTGCACCCTGGCGTGACTAGCGGAGTGACTCTGTTGAATTGGGGAGGGGGCGGCACGGCGCCCGACGACTTGCGACCGATTTGCTTGCCCCAAGGGACGGGGGACTGGCAAGCCGAGAAGGGGAACACCAAGCAGCAGATCCACAGGGTGGCGGTTGATCCTCTCATCTGGTGAGGCTCTTTGAGTCAGTGAGTCGACGCTGAACTATCAAGGACTGACCGTGAGGCGAGTTGATCCGCGCAACCCAAGCTCAGGTATGGTGACTAGGACGGTAAATCGGCCGCCGTCATGCGCCATCTGATCCGACACGGTGAATCGCCACCTGATTAGCGGGAGGTCGTTGGCCCGAAAGACCGACGGCGGATCGAGGTTGATCGTCTGGTTGGTTGGGGTAGGACGGGACTGATCGTTCCCGGGGGGTCCCTGGATCCGGACGTGATACTGCCCGACCGTAACGGATTCGGTCCCAAAGTGTTCGATCGGGAGGGTCACCCTGAGAACGACATCGTCACCGACTGTGAACTCTGAACGAGCTTCCGAGTCCCATTCGGTCTCTGCGGGCCTTAACTCAAGTCGCAGGTCCTCAGTAGCGCCGCCAACCGTGGCCGTGGCACAACCTCCCCGCACCAATAGGCCACACAGGACAGCTCTCTTCATCCCGTGCGAAGCTTGATGCAGTCCAGGTGCTGAGTCCGCCCGCCGATCTGGGCCAAGTGCTCCAAATAACGCTTGGAATACAGCCGGATCATGCCGCAGTCTGGGAAGGTCTCAATGCGAGCGATGAGCTCGGGCGGATACGTCTCCAAATACGACCACATGGCGGACAACGGATTGTCATCTAGGAATATCCGCATCGCGACTCCGCGCCCTCGTCTTGAGAGACAGCCGGTGGCGGATTCATGACATTCCATCGGGCGCATCTGGGCACGACCTCTAAGGAACGCTGCGGGACTCTGGAGCCGATCCTCGAGATCTTTCGTGTCGAAGACTTGGCTCGAGACGGCGAGTTGCCGGCGGCGCGCTTCTAACCGATCGACCTGCACCTCGATCGCCTCAAGCGAAATCGGTCGCACGCGGAGGTGAATCGTCGGCTCCGTTGCGCCGTCGAAAACGATGATCTGATC
This sequence comes from Phascolosoma agassizii, assembly GCA_035593235.1. Classification (NCBI taxonomy): domain Eukaryota; kingdom Metazoa; phylum Annelida; class Sipuncula; order Phascolosomatiformes; family Phascolosomatidae; genus Phascolosoma; species Phascolosoma agassizii. The sequence continues at coordinate 296,576 of JAVJHY010952639.1, read as the reverse complement.
GAAGGGTTCGTAGCCCAAGACGTCAATCAGGACGCGATACTCACCGGGCTCTGTATCATCGACTCGGAAGACGCCGGCCTCGTCTGTTAGGACATGTCGGTCCGCGTTTATCAGCCCAACCATCGCACCAGCGATTGGAGCACCCGCCTCGTCGACCAGTTTGCCGACCAACTCCTGCTCTTGTGCCGTCCCGTCACCCGCTGTCATAGCCACAAGGACGAGTGCCCAGACTACGCCTCTGACTTTCATGTGTCCCCTATGCAGGCTCCAACTCCGCCCCCTTCACCCTAGTGCCTAAACGTAAACCGCAACTCGGTTCCGGTTCGACCTGGCAGCACCGAGGCCTGAAGACCCTCGGAACGATGAGCCACCGGCGCCCTCCCACGACGGACTTTCCGGACCAGTGCGGAGGTGAGGTTGGCGGCGATCCCGATTGCATTCAGAGAGGTCGCCCAAGTAGGCTCCGTCGCGTTCGTATTGGTTGCGTCCCACAGCATGTACACATGGCCGACGCTAGCACCGAGCAGCAGCACTTCGGCCCAAGGCGCACCGACATCTCCGGGCGTCATCATCGAATAAGCAGCGAGCGCAGCCGAGGAAGCTGATATCCCTATCGTGACCCTCTCGTAGGTCTCGGTCGAGGGAGACGGGAAGGTCGGGTCAAAATCGTACGCCGGTTGAATCAGCGCGGCTTCGCTCAGGGTCAGACCCACCTCGCTCAGCCATTCTTCCACTCGCGCGTCTCCTGCGAGTGTTGCGACCCTAACGAAATTGTCCTCCGACACGATCGCTTCAACCAACTCTTGGTGCCCCGAGCGGAGGAGCAGGTATCCCACCGCGCAGGGCGTACCGTGTAAGTCGACGAACACAGGGACACGTTCGCCCGGACGATCATGATTGTGCGGGAAGGTTGCAGCCCAACGGTACTCATCAAGCCAGCTCAACACCCGTCGTCGGGCGATGCGTTGGTCGTTCGAGAGGCCGTTGGGCTCACGTGAGCCTAGCTCAGAAGCAACCTGAGAAAGATGGTTCTGGATCCGCGTAGTCTCCACGTCGTCGACGTGAATGGACGTAGGCGCGACCGGTGAGGAAAGACTGACGGCAGAAAACAACAAGCCGCAGGACATCAGGATCCGGATCCGCATAAAGCCTCCGCCGATGGGTCGCGTGGGGCGACTGAGGACAGTCTTCTTGAGGACCGTCTTCTCTTGGAACGATTTAGGGCGGGGACACATGACATGCTACCATGACATGGGCACCAAACCGGGGAGGTCGAAATGAGGCGGTTGCTTTTCCTCGTTCTATTCGTAACCGCGTCAGGGATGCAGGCGAGCCCGGGCGTGGCCCAAACCTTTGTGGTTTCGGGTAGAGTTGTCGACGACACCGGCGCTGGCCTAACCAATGCCACGGTGGTTCTCGAAGGCGTCGGGTTTCGGCTAACCACGGCCGAGGGTGCTTTCCGCTTCGAGTCCGTGCAGATCGGTGGCTACACCTTACGCGCCGAGGCCCTTGGGTATAGAGCTGCGGAACGTGCGCTCGATGTGGGTAGCGACTTCACACTGACCGTGACACTCGAGATCGCTCCAATCGAATTGGACTCCATCGTTGTTGACCCAGAGTCCGTCCGTGTAGAGGGTCGAGTCTGGGATCCGCAAAAGGACATCCCCCTCTCCGGCGCCGACGTTCTCAACGATCAGACTGAGGCGACCCAAACGTCGTGGAGCGGTCGCTTCCGACTCGACGCGTGGCGTAGCGTTCCGCTTGAGATCGCAGTGCGCGCGTTCCGCTACCTGCCCTTCGACACATTGGTGGTCCCCGACTCTGACAGCACCTACCTGTTCGAGATGTCGGTGGACCCCCTGGTGGAACGGATGATCACCACAGAGGTGGTGCGTCTAGATGAACGCGCCGGTGGTAAGGCAGCGGCCCTCATGCCAACGCTTCACCGCGACGAGCTTCTCCGGTGGCCTGGAGCAACGCTGGGTGAGGTCCTACGGTCCCGATTCCCCCACCGGAGCGGCTACCCCAAGTGTCTGGTCCTCGACGAGCGATCCGTTGGACCCGCCATGATCGGGCCGACCTTGGACAACACCCGGGCGGAAGAAGTTGAGCGGATGGCTTTCTTGTTCGGTGGGGGAATGATCCGCGTCTATACACGGGACTTCATGCGAACCCTGCTGGGAGGCGGGCGCAGCCTGCGGGAACCCGCATATTCCGAGTTCGTGGATCCGCCCTTGTGTCAGGAGTAGCAGTGAACGGACTACCCACCCTGCTCGACCGGGTCCGAGCCCTCGTGTCGAGTCAAACCAACATCGTCGAAAAAGCGATGGTGGGGGGCCGCAGCTTCATGCTCGATGGTACGATGTGCTGCGGGGTCAATGCGGAAAGCTTAGTCCTGAGGGTTACTCCCGAAGCGCGCACCGTTGTGCTGGAGCACGCATATGTTCAAGCCATGACGATGGGGAGCCGCACCATGAAAGGCTTCGTCCGCGTGGCCCCCGAGGGTTGCGAGACCGACGCCGAACTGCGGGAGTGGGTCACAAAGGGGATCGCTTCTGCCACCGATTTGCGGAAGGGCAAGGCGTAAGCCTCAGTTGGTCTCGTCCGCATGTGGGACAACGGCGCCGTGAGTGAGGATGGCATTGTCATGGGAAGACCTTTCATACCCCGCTTTCGGGGCCGACCCCGTGGGGTCCCCTTGGGTCGGGCACAAATGCCTCTCTGTATACCGCCTCCATCATACTGTGCACCGTCCAAAAGTCGGGTACCGGGTCGCCCGCCAGAAGCGCACCGAGGAGACTCAGGTGCGCGTGCCATCCGGCCGCGGCGCCAGTCAGGTGATCCCTGCGTTCCACACGCTCATGCGTGAGACGTAGATCGACGCGTCCGTCGTCGCGGTCGGTCAATTCGATGGTAACAAGGCTGTCCCTCGCCCGATCACCGGACGGCCAATCGAACTGGAGTCGCCTGGGCGGATCGAATGCGACCACGGTGCCGGTCATGAGAACAGGCGTCGAACCGTCGTGCGACGGCGGCGGCGTATCTGTCAGACGGGAGTGATCGAAGTCGAACACGATTTCATCGCCAGGCCTTTTTCCAACCACACCACCGCAGAACCATTTGACCCGGAACTCGGGATCTACGAGATACGACCAGACACGCTCGATTGGCCCTGGAAGGACCCGACGGACTTCCAACGAGGCGTCGGAGGTGAACTCGATTCGATCAGCTTGACTCTTGGTCATCCGTGAGGGGCTCCGTCAAAAGGTGTTCGAGGGTGTCGAGGCGTCCATTCCAGTAGCTTGTATGCTCGGCGATCCACCGTTGGGCCTCGCGGAGGGGCTGCAGTTCCAGTGAGCAGACCTGCCTGCGCCCGTCTCGATCTTTACGTACTAGCCCTGCGGCCTCGAGTACCTGGATGTGCTTTGCGGCTCCGGCAAGGCTCATGTCGAGTGGGTCCGCCAACTCGCCGACCGTCCGGGGACCGGTAGCCAGCATCGTAAGGATCCACCGGCGCGAAGCGTCAGCCAGGCAGTGAAAGGCCGCGTCAAGTTCAATCTCACTGTCAACCATACGGTTGACTATACAATGACTCCTTCAACTGTCAACCGTCCGGTTGATTTTCATCATGACCACGAAGACCCGGTGGTGAAGGCGCGGGTCCTTGCCCACAGACGATCGTTCTCGACTGGGAACAAGACTACTCAGTTCCCGGAAGAAGTTCTTAGCGAGAATCACTTCATCGTCCGCTTCCCAGCCTGAGAGCGCGGCACAATAGACCGCTAGTCAGCGGCGCTGAAGTTGTAGCTACCCACGCCGTCTGCGTAGTCCGCGAGCGAAAACAGCGTGAACCGTCGACCCATTGTGAAGGCGGCTCTCGGTCCAATTGCGACGACGCCACGCTCTTCGCTGCTGCTTCGCCGATCCCACGTTCTTCCGCAAGTCTAGGCTAGGTGACCTAGTCCGCTCGCAGGGCCTCCGTCGGTTGCACCGCCAGCGCACCCAAGGCGGGTCCAACCGTCGCCATGATGCCGACGAGGGCGATAGTGAACGCGACCGTTAGTGCGACGTGTGCGCTTTGCCCAAGGACGAGTGAACTGCCCGTCATTCTCGCCACCAACTCCGCGGTGGCGAGCCCCACGCCAACCCCTGCGCCAAGCTGAATCGCTGCACGCCTAAATATTGCGGTTAAGATTTGGCTGCGGCCCGCGCCAAGAGACGATCGAATCCCGATCTCCCGCCGTCGGCTAACGACGACGAAAGACATCATCGCGAAGATCCCAGCCGCAGCAAGCAGCAGCGTGCTGCTTGTGATCCCAGCAACCACCAATGCCCCAAAGGAGAGTAGCTGCGTGCGTTCAAGCTCTGCGGCCGTGGCGGTCTTAAGGCCTCGGATGCGAATTGCTGGGTCCACGGAAGCGGCGATCTCGCGAACACGGCTGATTAGCGAACCTGGTGAGGTACCGGGGCGAGTTCGCACCGCGACGTGAACCGCTCGCGGCGCCTCCCCTAGCGCCAAGGGCAAATAGACTTTGGGGACAGCCGGCTGGAACCCTGGAGGGACCGTGAAGTCGGAAATAACCCCTACTACCTGAAGCCACTCTGCTGCTCCCTCGGGTCCACCCATCCCGTCGTCGCTGGGAGAGGATATCCGGATCATCTGGCCAAGCACGTTGCCACCCCCCAACACGTCTTCGACGAATACTCGGTCTACCACTGCGACGCTAGACCTATCTCCGCCTTCGGATGGGAAGAACTCCCGGCCCGCGACAACAGGGACACCGAACGCTTTGAAGAGCCCAATATCCACATGATTAAGCCACACCGAAACGTTCTCTCCAATGCCCTCCACCTCCAGCCTGACGACTCCCTCTTCTCCGGGAAATTGGCTGGCGAAGGTCACGGTTTGCACACCGGGCTCGTCTCCAAGGCGCCTCAATAGCTGCTCAAGCGTCTGAGAACGAGTCGTCGAATCGTCGAGGGTACCATCGCCGGCTTCAGGCTCGTCTCCTACGGAAATTGAAGCACGCAGGAACTCGTTGACTGCGTAGTCTGGAACTGCGGTTCCCCTTGTGGCCATCGGGACCGCGAATTCGACCGCGATTGGAAGCACAGCCACCGTGATGGCCACCTGAATGATGATTAGGCCGGTCCACGCGCCGCCCAGGCGTTGCGACGAGCCGGTTGAATGCAGTTCCTGGATCGCCCTCTGGGTTGATCTGCCAGTCGCCTTGATAGCCGGGAGAACGCCAATGATTATGGCCGCAACGATCGCGAGCCCGACCACGTAGAGGACGAGCCCGGGGGAAGCTTGGAGCGTGATCCAAAACGGGAACGCGTCGGGGCTGATTTGGAGCACCAGCGAACGATACCAGTCGAACCCGAGAGCAGCGAGAGCAATGCCAAGGAGAGCCGCCGTCCCGGACAGGACGAGGGCTTCGGCGAAGAGTTGAGTGATAACTCGTCGTCTGCTCGCCCCCAAGGCGCTTCTAATCGCAATTTCACGTTTCCGGGCAGCCGTCCTCGCGTAGACCAGAATCGCCACATTCGCCGCGACTGCCACCAGCAACAAACTAAGCACCATCTGGAGCGGCCGAATCATCCGTGTTCGTGCCGGGCCGTCGATCCCCATCAACGCCCTCACGTATGGTATTACCACTGGACGGATATGCGCCCGGCTTGTCGGATACGTCGATGCTACCTGGCCAGACGAGGCCGTCAGTTCGCTTTGGGCCATTTCCACCGTCAGACCCGGTGCGATCCGCCCAAACAGGGTGATCTCCGGTCCTGCCCCAATCTGGTGGGCGGCCGGATCCAAGTGCAGCGGCACCCAAAACCCGTGATTGACCGGAAAGCGAAAAGTTGGAGGCATGACGCCGACGATTGTGTGCATCGTTTGCCCCAAACGAACGGTGCGCCCAACCACATCAGGGCTGCCACCGAACCAGCGTAACCACTCGGCATGCCCGATCACGACAACCGGCGGTGCTCCCAGCTCCTCGTCCTCCTCTTGAAGTGTCCGACCGCGGTGGGCAAGAACCCGCGCTACCCGGAATCCAGACGCTGTCATCCGAGCAACCGACACCTCGGCGGTGACCCCGCCATCTTCGGCCAGCGTCGTCCGATCGGTATTGAAGGCTGACAAGTCGATCACGGATTGAAGCCCTGCCCGCCACGCCAGGAACTCATGGAGAACCCGCCGGTCTGGGTTCCCCGGAGACCTCACGTCGCTGTTTTGAACGGCTACGATCCGCTCACCCTCATCGAACGGGAGCTCACCGTCGAGGAAAGCCCGGACCAGACCGAACGCCCCAGCACCGATCGCGATCGCGACTGCCAAACCGGCCACAGACACCAACGACAACCCCGGGTACTTCACCAACATTCGGAGGCCTAGCTTCACATCCAATAGCGAGGTGCCGGAGAACGTTCGGATCTTGGCGTCGTTGGGCCCGGTCAGCGCAACGACACCTGATGGATCTGAGTAGGACCGAACGCCCGGGGGCCCCATGAGTTGATCCTTCCACTCGAATAGTGCATTTGCCAGCATCGAGATGATGTGTCGATTGAGCCACACGCACGCTCGAAGTCGCCCCTGCAATCGCACCTTCTCATTCGCAAGGCGCTCTACGTCCCTTGTTAGTGCGCCGCCAACATCAACGCAGAAGGAAGAGGGATAGAGGCGGAGGAGCACGCGGGTCAGACGGCCCGCCAGGCGGGCTAGAGCACTCAGTGGTTCTGGATCAGTGAAATCTCCCGTGGGCTCCACTCCCTTCACCCGTTTCCTCCGGCGGGTGAGGGCCCTAGTCGGGCCCTCCCTGCGGACGCGAGCATCTCAAGCCGGTCCAATTCCGCCTCCAATGCGCTCCGGCCCAGGGGGGTCGCCACCCAATACTCTCGCCTTTCGTCTTCGTCCTCCGTAGGTGGATTCCCCGGCTGAATCAACCCCGACTCACCGAGGCGGCGCAGCGCGCGGTAAAGCGTGGGAATCTCGAAGCCAGGCCTGCCTCGGGTACGGTCCATGGCGTCCTGCAGAATCGCATATCCATGGCGAGATCGGTCGACAACGCTTAACAGAATGTGGACCTCGACTCCGCGGAGACCGGGGCGGTCAGTCTGACTCATTGAGGTGCCCCCAAGGTGCGTGACGCCGCATTCACTACTAACGGCACGTTACTATAATAGTCGCGTAACGTAAATAGTGGGAAATCTCTCAATGATGCCTTGACGGCACGCGGGGTAGTCTGCTGCGGCCTAGGCGGGCGAAGCGAAGCGGTCCTGAGCGAGCTCGACCCCGCGATGCGCCAGCGAGCCCGACCCCGCGATGCGCCAGCGAGCCCGACCCCGCGACGCTTTGACGCGTATTCGGGATGCAGGGCTAGGCGGGCAAGGCGGAGCGACTGAGGCGTACTCCCTGTACGCCGCAGGGAGCCGACGACCGCAGCCCAACGACGCCCTGCGCCCGAAGACGCGTCAAAGTGCCGGGGGCGGGACTTGAACCCGCAAGGGCGTTAAGCCCGGGGGATTTTAAGTCCCCTGCGTTTACCGGTTTCGCCACCCCGGCGGTCTCACACAAGCTGCGCGAGTGGGTGCATCACGAGGTACCTACGTCGCGCATCATAGATCCATGACCGCGCGAACGTCGGCTGCGATTTCGGGCGGTTTGCTCGCTAGCGACACCCCCACGAACAAGACCAACGATACGACCAGCGCAACCGCGCCCACGTCCAGCCGGTGCGGAATGGCGAACCCCGTCAGCTTCACGCCGAAGTTGATCGCTAGGCTCACGACGATCGAAACGACCGCGGCCAAGGGTGTCGCTCGCTTCCAGTTCAGTCCCAACCCAACGACGGGGACCAGCGCGGCGGCGAACGTTCCCCACCCGAACGCCCCCAGGAGGGCTACGAGATCGCCCGTGTACAGCGCGAGGCCGGCTGCGAGCACGCCGAGCACGGCCGTCACGACTCGAGCCCACAACAACTCGCGTTTCACGTGTTGAATCCCGAACGCTCGTGGCAAGTCATGAACAAGCGCAGCCGTACCGATGTTTAGAAAGCTGTCGGCGGACGACATGATGGCCGCGACCAGGGCCGAGAACACAAGTGCAGCCACGAGTGGATCTGCGTACATCCGCAAGAACGTGGTCGCCGCGTCATCCGGACTGGCCAGCTCCGGGATCGACCCGTTGATGACCAACGCGCGGACCGCCAGACCGAGGCCGATCCAAAGGAACGCACCGATCACATTCCCGAGGATACCCAGCGGGAAAATCCGTCGGATATCCGAGATCCGTCGCACCATCATCCACTTCGTGACGATGTGCGGTTGACCGGGCAGTCCCACGCCAAAGACGAAAAACCACGACAAGCACCCGAACATCCCGAGGGTCCCCCACGGGCCCATCGCCTCGGGGTCATCCCGAGCGATGATCCCAGCGATCTCGGGTAGGCCTCCCTCAACACTGCCGATCACAGCCAGAAAGACCAAGAAGGAAGCGACGATCATGATGCCGCCCTGGAGGACCGACGTGTACACGGTCGCGAGCATCCCTCCAGCGACCGAGTAGAACACGAGCACGAAGCACGCGATGATCACGCAGAGCTCGAGGCTCAGCTCGCCAGTGATCCCAGAATCCGCCGCGATCCCCTGCAGTACCACGCCCATCCCGAGGATCTGTGTGGCCAAGTAACCCAAGACCCCCAAGACGATCGCGACCGCGACCCATCCGCGGACGGCCTCGCTCCCGTAACGAGCGGCAACCACATCGGGCAGCGACACACACTCCCGAAGCTCCGCCAGCAACCTCAACCGCTTCGCGACCAGTAGGTACGACACAACTCCGCCGGATACGGCCGACGCCAGGATCCAGACGGAGCTCATCCCCATGCTGTAGACCAGTCCAGGACCGCCGATGAACGAGAAGCTGCTCATCGAGGCTGAGAAGATGGCCAGACTTGTGACCCAAACGCCTAGGCTGCGCCCGGCCATGAAGAAGTCGAACGACGACTTCGATCGACGTCCGCTCCAGGCTCCAATCGCGAGGCAAAGCCCGAGGTACAGGGCCACGACGCCCGCAGTCAGCAGACCACGCGATTCTTCCACTACCGGGCCTCGGGCCCTGCGCCACGGGATTCACGTTGTCGATGCCGCACCTGCGCGTTGAACCGGGCCAGATCATCGGCTGTAAGGGTCCACCGCTCGTAGTTGCGTACTAGCACGAAAACGAGGATCCAGGGAAGTTGAAAAATCCCGATCAGTAGCCAAAGTGTGGGCGGCGGAAAACCGAATAACAGCTCATCGGATCCTCCGGCTGCATACTCCCGGTAGGTGAGCATGAACCCCACAAACACAAGGGAATAGACCCCAAAACCCGCGGCCATCCAAGCGCCTCCCTTACCGAAACGCCCGTTCTTGCGCGCTCCCAGCGCGGCGAGAAGCCCCATGAGCAGCATCATGAGGACCCCGCCCGCGAGTCCTACGGTCCACGTTCGATGTTCGTAGGCCATTAGACCTTCCGGCTACTGGGAATCGAAACCATCATCCTAGGGCACAAAACTTGTTCTCGGACCGTCCATGCCTACCACCCTCGCTCATGCAGTCGCGGGCTACGCTGTCTCCGAGGCCGCGTCGACCAGTACGCGCACGCGTAACTCATGGTGGTCGATCGCTCTTCTCGCTGCGGTTGTCGCAAATCTGCCTGACCTGGACTTCGTGCCCGGGCTCATCGTCGACAACATCCCGAAGTACCACCGCACAATGTCACACGGACTGCCGGCTGCCCTGCTCGTGGCTACGATTGGAACAGCAGCGCTGCAGCGTTGGTGGAAGGGCGCGTGGCGTGGTCTTTGGATGCTGATCTTTGTCGCCTACTCGTCGCACCTATTGATGGATGTTGTCATTCCGGATCCGACAGGCGGAGACGGTCTGCGCCTCTTCTGGCCATTCACGACAACCTGGGTTGCGGCTCCCCTGCCCTTCCTCCAACGACTCGACGGGATCAGGATGCTGGATCACGGACCCACCAACGGTACGTTTTGGAGCGCTCTGTTCTCTGGTCGGGCAGCGGCGGTGTTTCTCATCGACGCGCTCATGGTGTTGCCTCTGATTGCCGTCGGAAAAGTGATCGGCCGTCTGAGCAAGAGACTCTACGGGCCCAGGACAGTCACCGCGACCTCCCCGATTCAGTAGGTTGGTGTGGGCGAGAAGCTAACCCAGGCATCCCACCGAACACGAGACAGGCCGTAGTGGACCCAAAGGACCGAGGAAAGCGTACCCGCACGGAAGTTCGCCCGGAGCGCTTCACCCGACTTCAGGAAGTACTCGACCGTCGTCAGCCCGATCTGACCGTGCTGATGGAGCGCGTCCACAAGCCGCACAATTTCAGCGCGGTCCTTCGGAATTGTGACGCCGCTGGCGTATTGGAAGCGCACGCGATCCCGCTCAAACGGAAAGTGGGCCTCCACAAACGCACGTCTTCCAGCGCCGCGAAATGGGTGCGCGTGAACGAGCACGAATCGACGGCCGACGCGGCGCTTGCCCTTAAGGCCGCCGGCTTCTCGCTCGTCGCCGCAGACCTGGGACCGACAGCAGTCGACTACCGCAGCGTGGACTACACGAAGCCGACCGCCTTTGTCATGGGCACCGAGAAGTTCGGGCTTAGCGACGTAGGCCACGAGGTTGCTGACGTCACGGTGTCCGTGCCCACACACGGGATGATTCACTCGCTCAATGTCTCAGTCGCCACGGCGCTTCTGTTATTCGAGGCGGTGCGCCAACGGGAAGCAGCCGGGCTCTACGACGCGTGTCGTTTGCTGCCAGAGCAGCGTGAGCGGCTGCTGTTCGAATGGAGCTTCCCTCGAATCGCGCGCGCCTGCCGCGAGCTTGACCGGCAGTACCCTGAGATGGATGACCAAGGCATGCTTCTGGACTCGGAAATCTGGTCGACCCTTGGGTAGGCGAACACCGACCCAGGCGCTCGCTAGGGGTTAAGGCGGATAACCGTCCACGTTCCGGCTTCGCTCCGGTGATATTCGAAGCGATCGTGGAGGCGTGCCTCGCCGTTCTGCCAGAACTCGATCCGACTCGGCTTGATCCGGTACCCGCCCCAGTGCGAGGGTCGTGGGACCTCCGTTCCGGCGAACTCAGCGTCGTACCGTGCCACGCGAGCCTCTAACTCCGTGCGCTCAGTAAGCGGCTGGCTTTGTTCCGACGCCCATGCGCCGATCTGACTGCCACGTGCCCGCGAAGCAAAGTATGTGTCGGACTCGGCGTCCGAGACCCGCTCGACCACACCAACAACACGCATCTGTCGACCAAGCACGTCCCAAAAACAGGTTAGGCAAGCTGCGGGACGCGCGTCGAGGTCTTTGCCCTTCCGAGAGGTTCGGTTGGTGAAGAACACAAATCCGTCATGATCGACCTGCTTGAGCAGTACGATCCGGCCCTCGGGGACTCCATCCTCACCCACGGTCGAGAGAAATACCGCGTTCGGATTGTCGAGCCCGCTCTCTAGCACCGCCGTTTCCAACCACGCGCTCACCAGAGTAAGGGGATCGTCGGGAAGTCCATCACGCGTTAAGGTCGGCATGTTTTTCATCGCAGCGCTCCTGGTGTGCGTTCCTCGCCTAGTTGAAAGCGAAGGGCGTTCTCCAGCGAATCAAAACGAAATCTGAATCCAGACTCGAGGGCGCGCCTGGGCACGACTCGCTGTCCCTCCAGCAGCAGCTTTTCGCCCATTTCGCCAAACATAGCCTTCACCGCAAAACGTGGGACGGGCAGCAGCGTGGGGCGTCCGAGGACGCGACCGAGGGTTGAGGTGAAGGTTGCATTCGATACGGGATGCGGAGCGGTCGCGTTCACAGGCCCCGAGAGAGCGGGGGTTTTGATCGCGTGCATGAGAAGCGCGACGGCGTCATCGGCCTCGATCCAACTTACGTACTGGCGACCGCTACCCAGCCGCCCTCCCACACCCACCTTAAAGGGCAACAACATCGTGCCTAATGCGCCGCCGCCCGGGCTCAGAACCAGTCCAAACCTCATGTTGACGATCCGCGTACCTCGACGGCGCTGCAACGGCCGGGTGGCATCTTCCCAGACGCGACACACTTCTGCCAAGAACCCCTTCCCCAGCTTCGCCTTTTCGTCCAGCGTCTGATCTCCGCGGTCCCCGTAGATCCCGATTGCCGACGCCGTAACGAACACGCCCGGAGGCGACTTCATTTCGGCCAACGCCCGGGCCAAGGTCTCCGTCCCCTGCGCGCGGCTATCCAAGATGCGTTTCTTCTTTTCGTCGTTCCAACGTCCGCCTGAAATGGACTCGCCCGCCAGGTGTACGACCGCGTCTACTCCTTCCAGGCGGGCGATGTCTACCGTGCCGGCCTTAGGATCCCACTGGACCTCGTCGTCGCTGCGGGTATAGCGCCGTACCATCCGGATGACCCGATGACCGCCTGTGGTGAGAAACGCGACGAGTTGGCCGCCGAGGAAGCCGCTGGCCCCGGTCACCGCCACGGTCAACGGTTTGGCGGAGTACTCCTTATGTCGATCGAGATCGGTTCGCAGGCGCCCGTGGCGAAAAATGAAAAGCCGGTCGATTTCCTTTTCGACCCCCTTTCCCAGCGCGATCCCCGACAGGGCAGAAGCGGGTAGCTCGTACTCGACGTTGTCCCCATAACGAGTGCCGCCGTCTTCACTGTCATCGAAACGGTGGTCGTGCTTCCACACCGAGAATGGACCCGACACCTGTTCGTCTCGAAAGAGTCGTCCGTACTCGTAGTCCGTGTGTCGCACCGCCCACTTAATGGCGATGGGCCCACGCCGGACCTGCATGAGAACGCGTCCTTGGTCGGCCGGACCCCCACTGCGCTCCAGCACACGCATGTCCGCCCACGGGGGAGTCAGCCGCTCCAGTGCGCCGGATCGGAGGTGCCAGTCAAAGGCCACCGTTCTTGGATAAGGTAGATCCGACGTCAGCCGGTAATGGGGCATTCGGCGTCCTAAGCGACCGGCCGCTCGGTCAGGATTCCCTCAACGATGTCCTGGAGTTGGGGACCCAACTCCTCTCGTTTCGAGAACACTCCGCTCGCGACCCGTCCAAGTTCTCTGGTTTCGTCCGCAGTCAATTCTTTACCCGTAAGGACCACGACCGGCAGCGCGAAGGTCTCGGGCTGCGAACGAATCTCGTGAAGGAACGCCATGCCGTCCATCTCAGGCATGATGAGATCGAGTAGAACGAGATCGGGTTGGTACCCATTGAGGACCGCGAGGGCTTCGCGACCATTCGTCACTGACTGGACCTCCAACTCTGTCGACCGCAGGAGTGATTCGATCATCCGGCGGGTCTCGGCGTCGTCGTCTACGACCAGCACACGACGTCCGGACCTCGGCAGCGCTCGCCACAAAACACGTAAGAACTCTTCGCGCTCGACTGGCTTGTTGAGGAGGTCCACCGCGCCGAGGAGACGTCCGGGTCCTCCTTCTTCAGCCACGATGCTTACGACAACCACGGGGATGTCACAGATCGACTGGTCGTCCTTTATGGCTTGGAGGAATTGCCAGCCACTCATGCCGGGCATCATTAGGTCGACAGTGATGAGATCGGGTTGGTGACGTCTGGCCATCTCCAGCCCCTCTTCCCCACTTCCCGCCTTGAGAACGCGGCATCCGAATTCTTCGAGGAAGTGCGTAAGCAGGAGTTGCGAGTCTTCCTCGTCATCGACCACGAGCGCCACGCGCTCGCCCCCAGGCGCTGCGATCACCAATGGATGGTCTTTGAGGTCCGGGCCAACGTTGGACGGGACGACCTCGATAGGATCGACCGAATCGCTCGGAAAAACCAACGTAAACGTCGAACCCACTCCCGGTTCACTGTGCACCTCTAGATCGTAGCCGAGCAGGGTGCAGATCGACTTACTGATCGTGAGCCCAAGCCCTGTCCCTCCGAATCGTCGTGCGGTGCCCGCTTCGGCCTGTTGGAACGCCTCGAAGATCGCCACGAGTCGATCGGGCGGAATTCCTATCCCGGAGTCGGCGACGGCGATGCTCGAGGGCAGGCGCGTACGCGGGTCGGTCGTGACGCGAATCACAACCTCACCATCGGTTGTGAACTTAAGTGCGTTTCCGGCCAGGTTGATGAGCACCTGCTTCAGGCGGTGCGGGTCGGTTCGCATAGGCCGAAGGCCGTCTGGTACATCGGCCCTTAGCACAACCGTGCGTCCCTTCACCTGACCCTCAAGCTGGCCCACGGTCTCACGAACCAGCGACTTGAGGTCAACAGCCGAGAGCTCGATCTCCATCCGCCCGCTCTCGACCTTGGCAAGATCCAGAACCTCGTTAATCAGTGTAAGGAGGTGCTTCCCGTTCGAAAGGATTCGATCCAAGAACGAGATGTCCTGCTCGCCCAAGCCACCCTTCTTGTTCTTGCGGATGACGTTGGCAAAGCCGATCACCGAGTTGAGCGGCGTACGCAGTTCGTGACTCATCGATGCGAGGAACGCGCTCTTCGAGCGATTCGCCGTTTCGGCTTCTTCCTTCGCCATCATGAGCGCTTCTTCGGCCCGTTTCCGAGGCGTTACGTCCTTACCGAACACGACGACACCTCGCACTCCGCGATCGCCGATGATTGGATTAAAGAAGAGCTCGAAGTGCCGTGTCTGACCGTCGATCTCATCGACCCGGACCTGGGAAAAGCGCGCGCCTGCAAGCGCCCGCTGGAAGAGCTCACGGTACTGTTCGACCTCGTCGATACGGAAGATTGCTTCGAGCGGAGCGCCCACGTGGGGTTCGCGCCCCGTGCGCGCCTCAACCTCTAGGGCAAAAGCAGAGTTGAACGTGATCAATCGCAGGTCTTGATCAACTGACCAAATCCCGTCACCTGTGTTCTCGACCAGAGCCGTCAGGTTCGCTCTGGATGCCTCGAGTTCGTGCTCGGCGGCGCGTTGCTTGGTGACATCGCGGAAGATGCTACGTGTCGCGACTGGCGCACCGTTCTCGAAGCGACAGTTCATACTCCCCGAACACGCGATGACCCGGCCATCGGATGCCACGAACTTCACTTCCACGTTCTTCAAGGATTCGCCGGCAACCACCCGCTGAAATTTTTTCGTGAATGCGGCGCGCGAACTGGGATGCACGATGGAGAAGAGATCGAGCGACGCAATCTCTTGATCGGTGTAGCCGAGCGTCTCTTTCCACGCCCGGTTGGCGTACAAGATTTGTCCGTCCGGGGCGGTGCTTTGCAGAAGATCGCTCGCGTTATCCAGGAAGTCCTGGAGCTGGCGACGACTTTCATCTAGGATCTGTTCAGCGGCAAAGGCCTTGCCCCCCATCCGCAGTCGCGCGTACAAGCTGAGTACAAGCCCAAACAGGACGACAACTTGGGCGGCGATGCGGAGTATGTGGGCCCCGTCATACAGCGCGTCGTAGGTCGGCGAACTGAACGTCATGTATGCGGCATGAAGCACAACTTGAATCCAAAGCCCCACAACCAGCCAATGATGAAAGCGTTCCTTGCGCCAATTCTCGTGTTTCAGAAACCCGAGCAACGCGAGCGCAAACGCAAACGCGGGCACGAGTTCGTACGGCCGCTGCAGCTCGAAGTTGGGGTGCAGCGCCGAGACCTGCGGCATGTAGACGACCAGGGCCCCGAGGAGCACGGCGATGGTTAGCCCACCGGCGTAGACTATTCGGTCCAGCCGAGACTCCGGTGGATCGACGGCAGAGGTCGCGAAGAAGGCGAGTAGAAAGAAGAACGCCATGTAGAGCTGGGACGCCCACCATGTCCATGCGTCGGCATTCAACAAGACGGTACTCATCTCTCCGGCCGCCATGGGACCGGTGGCAACTGCATGGAGAGCCGTCAGTAAGGCGCTTCCAAGGAAACCGGTTCCTACGTAGAGGAAGATCCGCTCTTGTCTGGCGTAATAGCGTACGAGTGAGAGCCCGCCTACCAATACGCCGACGATAGCCGTGATGGCCTCGTACAGAGAATGGACGAGGGCGCTGCCGTGCCACGGAAGGCTACGCGCCCCTACCGCTCCGATCAGGAGAACGATCAGCAGCAGCCAGTAGGACACCACCCGCTCTCGTGTACGATCGGGCGCGGGATAGGGCACTGCGAAGAGAGCCTCCGCGCCACCCAGCGCCGAGTCAGCCCGATCGATAGTCGAGCGAGCGCTCGACCGGGTTACGACGTCCGGGTGCGCCACCGCTCGATGGCTCCAACAAGGACATCCTCATCGACGATCGGCTTCGTGACGTAGTCATTGAAGCCCATCGCCAAATACTTCTCCCGGTCCCCTGCCATCGCGTGGGCTGTCAACGCGATGATCGGCAGCGATTGGAGGTGCTCCAGAGCACGCACGTGCTGCAGCACTTCGGTGCCGTCCATACCGGGCAAGGAGATATCGAGCAGAACCAAGTCAGGGGGATCGGCCGTGATGCCGTCTAAGGCCTCTTGACCCGTCTCGTATTCGGAGATGTCGTAGCGATCGCCGATCAACGCTTGTACGAGGAGCCGATTGTCCGGATTGTCCTCTACAACGGCGATGCGCGGGAGGACTCCCGAATCGCCGGCATCGGAAGTTTCTGCAGGGTCCTGAAATACCTCAAGCACTCGACTCGCCTCTTCTTGCAGGAGCTTCACAAGAGGCTCGATGTCTCGATCCCCCTTGTTCAGCGCGCGTTCCACCTCGGTGGCCAACTCCGAAAGCCTTTCGGCACCGAGGTTTTTGGAAGTAGACCGCAAAGAATGGGCCCCGCGCGCGCCTGCCTCTAGCTCGCCCCCAGATAGCGCATTCTCAACTGCGCCCAACCGCTGTGGCAAAGTGGTGAGGAAGAGTTCTACAAGCTGGTTCAAGAGACTCTCGCCACCCCACTGGCGGAGTCGCTCCAGGGCCGACTCGTTCACAGCGGGCCCGGTCTCGGTCACGTCGACCCTACTCCTGATCGAATCGCTGCTCGGAGGGCTCGTACGCCCTCTGCTGCTCCCTCCGGATGCCCATACACGGCCGAGCCCGCCACCAGGGAATCAGCTCCGGCAGCCACCACCTTGGGAGCCGTTTGTGCGCTAACGCCCCCATCCACCTGAATCCAAATTGACCGACCCATGGCGTCGATCATTCCTCGTGCTCGTTCAACCTTGGAAAGGCACGATTCGATAAAGCTTTGCCCCCCGAATCCCGGATTGACCGTCATGACCAAGAGCAGGTCCACGTACGGTAAGATCTCTTCAATCGCTCTTAGCGGTGTCGCCGGATTCAGGGCGACACCCGGAGAGGCCCCGCATTTGCGGATCTCGTCGATCGTGCGGTGGAGGTGCGTGCAGGCTTCCACGTGTACGGTAATTCGGTCCGCCCCCGCATCACGGAACGCTCCCACGTAGAGATCGGGGTTTTCGATCATGAGGTGTACGTCGATGACCTTCGACGTGGCGGCGCGCGCGGCCCGCGCGATGAGCGGGCCAATCGTGATGTTCGGGACGAAGTGCCCGTCCATGACATCCACGTGGATCCACTCAGCTCCGGCCTCGTCGACCGTCGCGATATCGGTGGCGAGATTGCCGAAATCAGCCGATAGGATCGATGGTGCGATAACGATTGGGTTAGAGCCCATCAAACGCCTCCCACGATACGTTGTACTCCGCCGTCTGTCGCGATGTGCGCCTCGGTCGCGAGTCCAAGGAAGAGTCCATGCTCGACGATCCCAGCTCGGTCATTCAACACTCGGTCGATTGCTGCAGGATCCGCGATGCCATCGCCAAAATGACAATCCAGGATGAGGTTCCCGTTGTCCGTGCGGTACGGCTCGCCATCAGCGCTGCGACGCAATTCAGGTCGGCTTCCTAGCTCCGTGAGAAACGGCTCGTGCGCCTGCCATTGAAACTCCACGACTTCGACTGGGAGGGGCGAGCGAGTCCCGAGGCGACTCACCTGCTTGCCCGCATCGGCGATAACGGCGAAACGCTCACTCGCCTGCGCGACCATCTTCTCGCGAAGCAAAGCCCCGCCGAGACCCTTGATCAGGGTCAGGTTGGGATCCACTTCGTCGGCGCCATCAACCGCGAGGTCCAGCCGAGGCGAGGAGCTCAGGGTGGTGAGCCCGATCCCGAGTTCTTCGCAGCTCTGCTCGGTTCGCAGTGATGTTGGGACTCCGACGATGTGTGTCAGACGTCCGGCTTGGATCTCTTCGGCGAGGAGTTCAAGGAAGTGCTGGATCGTACTTCCTGTGCCGAGTCCGAGGGTCATCCCGGACTCAACTTGGCGAACAGCGCTCGCCGCCGAGTGCCGCTTAAGCGACTCTGGATTCACGGGTCTCTACTTCTTTGGAGCGATACGGAGGGGACCCCCTATGCTACACGATTGACCCGAGTGGCACACCTATTCATGGACGACGCCCGAAACCGCTTCTTGTAGAACGCAAAGTCTAGATGCCGAACGTCCGCATCATGTCGTGTACCTTCTCGGTGACCGCGAGGGCTTCGTCCATCGGACGCTGCCACATGTTGCGGCCAAAGATGAGTCCGGTCGCTCCCGCCTCCATCGACGTGCGCGCCTTATGCATCAGGTCATCGTCGCCAAGTTTGCTTCCGCCGCTGAAGAGCACAAGCGCTTTACCCGAGGACTCCACAACACGACGTGCACCCTCCCCATACGTGTACTCGATTCCGGGGTATTCGCCGGGTTGCTCGGGATCCTTCGCGCCCGGCTGCGGGATGTTGAGTTTGACGATGTCGGCGCCCAGTTCGAGAGCTACGCGAGCCGCGTAATCCACGGCATACAGTGAATTGGGGCCGCCTTTCGTCTCGATGGCCGACCCGCGGGGGTAAGACCACATAATGATGGGCATGTTGTACTTGTCACACTGCTCACGGACCGCCTTAAACTGAAGGATGTCCTCGTCTTGCCGAGGCGAACCAACGTACAGCGTGTATCCGATCGCATCCGCCCCCAGCGCCACCGCGTCTTCGACGCTCGCGGTCAAGGTAGAAAGGGAATTTGCGGATGACGGGATGTTGGTCTTGCCGTTGATCTTGAGAATCAGGGGCACATCACCGGCGTACTTGTGCATGTACTGCTTTGCGAGTCCGTAGTGACAAGCGATCGCGTTGTAGTTGCCCTCGTACGCCAACCGCCACTGGAACTCCGGGTCAGCGCACGGGGGGTTCACAAAAAAGTCGATCGGTCCGTGTTCGAGACCCTGGTCTATAGGCAAGCAGAGGAGTGTTCCGTTCTTCAGCCCCCGTCCGTAAAGGAGGCGACGCAGACGGACGCGGCGTCCGATCGAGAGGTCTAGGCTGTCGAGGGCCGGGCGCAGCGCGCTGGCCGCGGGGTTGCTGGTGGCCGGAGCCATGGATCTTCCTCCAAACAGTGCCTGAGGTGCCTGCGCCAAGAAGGACGCGTCACCTCTAGTTTGTCCGATAAGTAGCGTTGGCCCGAGAGAGCACCAACGGAGCGGTCGAAGTTGACTGACATAAGCTCACTTCGTGGTCGCGGCACTGCAACTGTTGAGCCGTCAACCCCGCGCTATGCGTTGCTTTAGCTCTTCGAGTTGGGTCGCTACCGCGGTAGCCCCCGTACCGCCTTCGGTGACTCTCCGATCGGCCGATCGCAGGTAGGAACCGGC
This sequence comes from Phascolosoma agassizii, assembly GCA_035593235.1. Lineage (NCBI taxonomy): Eukaryota > Metazoa > Annelida > Sipuncula > Phascolosomatiformes > Phascolosomatidae > Phascolosoma > Phascolosoma agassizii. The sequence goes on along the minus strand of JAVJHY010952639.1, from coordinate 276,956 downwards.
GTCAACTCCCCACCCCGCCAGTGAGGAGTGGATTTGCTGCACCTGAGCCTCATCCAAAGACCCAAGCTCCACACCCTCCGTCTCGGCCAGCTTGACCAAGCGTCCCACAATTTCGTGACTCTCTCGGAACGGCACCCCCGCAGCGACCAGGTGGTCGGCAGCGTCGGTGGCCAACAGCTCAGAACTCAGGGATCCCTCCAGCGCTGGCGGCTGGACGGCGAGGGTGGCCATCGCTCCGTGAAGTGCCGGCAAGACGGTGGAGATGAGGTCAACACTGCGAAAAATCGCCGACTTGTCATGTTGGAGGTCGCGATTATACCCCGTTGGCAGACCCTTCAAGAGCGTGAACAGACTCGTGTGATCGCCGATGAGGAGAGCCGCTGCTCCGCGGGCTAACTCGGCTACGTCCGGGTTGCGCTTCTGGGGCATGAGACTGGACCCCGTAGTGAATGCGTCATCGAGCCGTACGAAGCCGAACTCTCGAGTCGAAAAGAGTACGAGGTCTTCACCCAGCCGTGAAAGGTGGGTGCCGAGAAGCGCGGTTGCGAAGGACAGCTCCAACACCCAGTCGCGATCGCTCGTGGCGTCGAGGCTGTTCCGGGTGACAGAAGTGAATTCCAGCTCTTCAGCCAGTTGGCGGCGGTTTATCGGGAACGGACACCCGGCAATCGCTCCCGAGCCGAGAGGAAGCGAGTCGGCCGCCGCGTCGGCGGTCTCAAGCCGTTCGAGGTCGCGCACCAAGGGCCAGGCATGAGACATGAGCCAGTGAGCCCAGCGAATCGGTTGGGCCGGTTGGAGGTGTGTATACCCAGGCATGAGGAAGTCACCCTCCCTTCCCGCCCGCTCGGCCAGCGTGGCAATCAATCCGCGCAGCTCAACCCGCAGCGCTGCTATCGTCTCCCGTCCCCAAAGTCGCAAATCTGTTGCGACTTGGTCATTCCGCGATCGTCCGGTGTGCAGCCGCCCCGCATCGGTTCCGATCTCCTCGCCAAGCAGTCGTTCCACAAGCGTGTGGACATCTTCGTCGGCGAAATCGGAGGCGCTGGAGTCGGTCAAACGTAGAGCCACGGCGCTCAGACCCTCTTGAATCCGAGTAGTCGTTGCCCCGTCCAACACACCGGCTCGGCCGAGGGCACCGACCCACGCAATACTGCCCCGAATGTCGTGGGGCCAGAGTCGGAAATCGTCGTCGAGGGATCGGTTCAGGCGCTCCATGGCTTCCGCCATCGGGCTCTCAAACCGACCTCCCCACAACCCCTGCGGCTTCGCTTCAGAATCGCTCATGCGGGCGAAGTAACCCGGCGCCGCCGCGGACGCCAGGGCCCGACGGACTTCAGCTTCTGGTCCCACTGCCAACGGGTTGTCCCGAATCGATAACCTCGCCAGGAGCGACGACCCCGTTAGAACTCGAAACCGGTACATCTACTCCCCGACTGCGCGCCCCAAGGACCCGCGTCGGGAGACCGAACAACCGAATGTAACCTTCGGCATCCTTGTGATCGTACGCCGCTGCATCGCCGAACGACGCCAGCCCTTCGTCATACAACGAGCTTGGGCTTGTGCGTGCGACAACCCGAGCGGACCCCTTGTACAACTTCATCCGAACGGCACCGTTGGTCTGTTCGAGCAAAACGTCGACTGCCTTGTCCATCGCGCTGCGCTCAGGGGACCACCAGCGCCCCTCGTAGACCACATCGGCGTAGCGCACGGCGAGTTCGTCCTTGAGCTCCAACGAGCGTCGATCCATCGTCAGCTGCTCGATCTCTCGCAACGCGGTATGCAGGAGCGTCCCACCCGGAGTCTCGTAGATCCCGCGCGACTTCATGCCGACCATGCGGTCCTCGACAATGTCGGCGCGGCCCACACCGTGGCGGGCTGCGATCTCGTTCAGACGTTGCACGAGGGGCAACGGGGCGAGGGGCTCACCGTTTACCGCGACAGGCGTGCCCTGATGGAAAGAAATCTCGACCCACTCGGGTTTGTCCGGCGCAGCCTCGGGGTCGGCCGTCCACTGGAACACCGTGTCATCCGGTTCCCAAGAAGGATCTTCGATCGGGCCGCCTTCGTGGGAGATGTGCCAGAGGTTTTCGTCTCGGGAGTAGAGCTTGGTCTGTTCAACATCGAGGTCGAGCTTGTGCTCGCGAGCGTAGGCGAACGCGTCCTCGCGAGAGCGCATTGACCACTCTCGCCACGGCGCAATGACGTCCAGATCCGGAGCTAGTGCAGCATAGGTGAGCTCAAAGCGAACCTGATCGTTCCCCTTGCCGGTGCACCCATGAGCCACCGCTTGAGCGCCTACAGCGCGAGCAATTTCGACCTGGCGACGAGCCAACACCGGCCTGGCAATCGAAGTGCCCAGCAAGTACTTGCGCGCGTAAACGGCCCCTGCGCGCAGCGTGGGGAACACGAAATCGGTGACGAACTCTTCCTTGAGGTCCTCGCCATAGTAGGCGTGAGCGCCCTGCGAAAGGGCTCGTTCACGGAGACCCTGCATGCCGTCGGGCTGACCCACGTCGCCGGCCATACAAATGACCTCGGCTCCGTACTGTTCCCGCAGCCAATGAACAATGACAGAGGTGTCGAGACCGCCTGAATAGGCGAGAACAACGCGAAAAGACATAGCGGTACCGGGCGGGATGCGGCGGGCCGGGGTCAGCGCCGGCTACCTCCCGCCAGAGTGCCGAAACGCACCGAAGTGAGTCGTAACGCCGAGTCCCCGCACCCGCCCCATCGATATGTACGATGAAAGTGCGTGCATGATTATGCATCGCTTGTGCATAATTGTAAACCCCGGCTCTACTGCCCCGCTAGCTCCTGAAGCCGACGCGTCAACGCGCCCCGCGTTTTCGCTTCCTTGAGGATGAGCAGAATCGTGTCGTCCCCAGCAATGGTGCCGAGGAGTTCCGGCCAGTCCTCTTGGTCAATCGCCAATGCGACCGGCTGCGCACCACCCGTCACCGTCCGCACCACGAGCTGATTGCCCGTGCCTTGAGCCGATAAGAAAAGCGCCGGGAGGAGTCGCTCGAGCCCTGCCACCGATTCACCATCCTCGACCTCAGCGTAGTACGAGCCCCCACCTGCAGCGGGCACCTTCAAAAGCCGCAGTTCGTGTAAGTCACGTGATAGCGTCGCCTGGTTTACGGTGAACCCCCGCTTGGCCAAAAGCTCGCGTAACTCTCGCTGGCTTCCCACTCGCGAGCCGTTCACTGTATCTCGAATAGCCTTATGTCGTTCGGCTCTGGTTTTCGGCATCGTGGGCGAGTTGTCCTAGGTCAAGGGTCCCATTTCAGGAACCGACTCGGCGGACCCATTGGCTTGGGTCACCATGGAGCGGAGCTCGTCGGGCATGATCCCTACCATCCGCGCTATTTCGGCCCCTTCGGCGAATAGAATCACCGTCGGAATGCTTCCGATTGTATAAGCCTGAGCCGCCTTTGGTGATGCCTCCGTGTCGACCTTGGCGACGAGAAACCGACCCACGTTCCTGTTGGCGACCTCGTCGAGCATCGGAGCCAACACCTTACAGGGCTGACACCAATCGGCGTAGAAGTCGACCAAGACGGGGACGTCGGCACCCAAGACCGTGCGCTCGAAGTCTTCGTCAGACACGCGAACAGGCCGGTCCAACAACATGGGCTTCTCGCACGACCCGCACTTGGGCCTATCTACCGCGCGCGAAACGTCTACGCGATTTACCGCTAGGCAGAAGGCGCAGCGCAGGAGGGTTTTGCCCTCGGCTGCTGCGGAGCTTGTCATGATGAAGTCTCCAAGATTGGAATCGCGAAACGTGGATACGACAATGGGGCGCAAGGCGGAAGAGCCCAACGCCCCAATATGTCAGCCCAAGCGCTTCGTTAGAAGTTGATCTGCACGCGGGTAAGCAGGAGCCGGCCTAACATCGGCGCCCCAACGAACTCTCTGTGCGCGTTGTTGAAGAGGTTGCTTGCCGTAATCCCGAACGTGGCGTCCGGATAGAACGGAAGCTGGTAAGCGACGTTCGCGTCGAACAAGGTGTAGCCGTCCACCGTTCCGACGTAGACGCCGGAGTTCATGGGAAACTCCGCCTGAAAGCGTGCTTTGCCGTCCAGCGACACACCCGTCCGCTCATCGTTGAACCGCACCCCTAAGGAGCCCTTGTTCTTCGATGCGTTGAGTGCGATGTCCTTGTTCGCATTACAATCGACGGTGCCATCGTTGTCCGCGTCGAAGCAGTCTTTGCTCACGCGCGAGTAGGACGCATTGACCGACACCCGATCGCTCACAATTACCTGAGCCGACAGATCGGCGCCCCAGTAGGAAACGTCCCCGAAGTTGCGGTAGGCCACAAGCACCGTCTCGTCATCAAATTGGTCTGGAACCACTGTCCCGATCGGGACCTGGGCGTACGCCCCCGTCAGCGCCTGGATCAACCCTTGTAGCGCCGTCGCGGGCAACGTCGCCGCAAGAGGCGCCAACTGTTGGGCGATATATGCGCCGGTGCTGGCAGGGTCCAAGAACAACATCGGTGTCTCGACCCGCAGCGGACCGACGAAGTCGTTGACCTTCGTACGGTAGAAATCGGCAGCCACGAGTACCCGATCGTTGATCAAGCCCTTATAACCGACCTCGAACGTGTTGTATGTCGTGGGCTTGAGCCGATCGATCGTCATGGGACCCGGGTCGGCCCCGAACGTTTGATCCTCAGTATTCAGACGGAGGAATACTGACTGGATCGCCCCAATCGGATCCCCTCCAGCAAGCAGCGACAAAACGGCGGGATTCTGAAGGACCGGGATCAGGGGCGCGAGGGTCGGATCCACTTGAGCCTGCTGTAGGAGCAGGCCAATGACGGTTGGCGCCAACCCGTTAAAGAACGCCGAACCCAGGGCGGGCACCTGCTGTCCGGGTTGGAAAGGCGAACGCATGCAGAAGCCGTTCAAACCGCCCGGACACGTGTCATTGAATGTAAAGCCGGTCGACGGCGTCCCTCGTGCCCGGATGTTGTATCCGAGTCCCGGTCCCAATGGAATCTGGCCAGCGAGAATGTCGAGGAAGAGGTTGTTCGAGGACGGCGTACTAAACGCCCGATTGAACGTCAGCCGGATGTTTTGATTCTCGTCGGGACGAAACACGAGCGCAGCTCGCGGTGAGAACACGACATCGTCAAGCTGAGAGTGATTGTCGACGCGCAGGGCCGTGACGAGGTCGATCTTGTCGGACAACGCGGTCTCAGAGTGCACGTATCCTCCCACTTCGTCGATGCCGTCGTCGTCCTCATTTTGGCCGTTGATGGTGCCGGCGGTATTCGGGCGGGTCCACTGGAAGTCGAGGCCATAGGTGAAGTTCTGGACGCCGTCTCCAACCGTGATGCCGTGTTGGATTTGGGCGGCGTAGAACTTGGACATGTCGACGATTGGCTGCCCCGTGCGGAGCAGGAAGCTGTCGCCGGCATTGCTGCTGTTCAGAAAGACCTGCGCGAACAGCCGGTCCTTGGTGAACCGCGACTGCACGTAGCTGTATTGCCAGTTGTCAGCCTGCCCGGCGCCGATCCCAGTGAGCTCGATACTCGAAACGGAGTTGTTGAACCCAGCGTTGACGATCAACTCCGATCCATTGTCCATCCGGAAGTCCATCCGGCCGTCGAGGCCATAACTCTGCTGGTCGAAGTCCCGAGCGCCGATTTGGCCTGGGTTGCTCCCTGCGTCTGCACGAGCCGTAACTTCGACCGGATCGGTGCTCTCCCAGTCGTTACCCTGGAAGTACTTGCCAGAAAGCTTGAATCCGAAGTTTTCGTTGTTCGTCCACGCGGTACGGAACTGTCCCTGAAAAACCGAACGCTCGCCTCCAGCCAACGCGATGGTGTTGCCAGGGTCGTCAATCGGCGAGCGGGTGATCATGTGCAGCACACCCGAGGCCGAATTCGGACCGTAGAGCGCTGCGCCCGGGCCGAGCACAACCTCCATCCGTTCCAGGTCGAGGTTGTTCAGCGGGATGAAGTTGAACGCGTTGACGCGAATGGACGGAACGCGACCGTAGCGGTTGTCCGTCAACACGAGGAGTGCGCCGCTGAAGATGTTGTTGAAGCCGCGCGCGACCACATTGCTTTGTGAGAGTCCCGACTGGGCGATGTCCATGCCCGGCACTCCCTTTACGTGTTCGACCGCGCTCGTTGCCGCACGCTCCTGAATAATTTCCTGTCCGATAATCTCGACACGGGCAGGGGCCTCTAGGGCCTTCTCTGCACGACGCGATGCCGAAACGACGATCGGGTTGAGCAGGAACGCGGTCGACGATAGCGACACGTCGACCGTGGCTGTGCCGCCGGCTGTCACGGAGACGCCGTCCACGCGAACGGTCTCATATCCGAGTAACGACACAACGACCGAATACGTGCCTGGGGGCACGCTCAGGCGGTAACGACCCGAGGCGTCGGAGAAGAGACCGGCGGCCTGAGTATCGCCGGTACCCAGCACTTCGACTGCAGCATCTTGAAGTCCGAGGCCGGACTCCGCATCAGCTACGGTACCTGTCACTGTTCCAGTCTGCGCCTGTAGCGACAGTGGCAGAGCTAGGAAGAGGAATGCGGCCAATACACCGGGCCACGCCTGACGCATGGGTTTACCTCGCTTAAAAGAATACGGAGGGAGCGAGCTTTCTCTGCCATCGAGTCGACGGGGGTAGCAGTGGCCGCTGAGCCAATTTCAGCGACTGTAAAAGGGTAGCTAGGGGGCTTGTTCGGTTCAAGCCAGCGCCCGCCTTGGTCTCACAGGTGCGTCGGCCAACGAACGAAGCGCGCCTTGCTAGATCTTGGTGGCATCTGAGCTTTCGTGAGCAGCCGCGCCGACCCGGCCTAAGTCACCGGACTCCCTCCTGAGCCATCCCTCCAGCACGAACACGGACCAGAGCTGGAACGAGGCCTCACCTTCGCCGCGGGCCCGCTCGAACTCCGTGAGCAAGGGGGCCCTCTCGACCAAGCCCAAGCCTGCGAGACGGGAATTCGAGAAGTAGTCGTGTGCGAGCTCGGACCAGCTCTCGACAAGCCAGCGTTGAACGGGAATCGAGAATCCGCGTTTCTTCTCCTGCGCGGTCGACCGATCAATGTGGCGCCCGGCGATGCCCCGCAGTAGCGCCTTTGGCGTACCGCCTTTCATTCGTATGTCGAAGGGAAGGCGCGAGGCGTACTCCCACACGTGCTGGTCCAGAAGTGGCGATCGGGCCTCCAGTCCGTGGTACATCGTCGCCCGGTCCACCTTGGTGAGGTATTCCGACACGAATTGGGTCGAGAGGTGGTAGGGCAGGTATTCGGAAAGGCTGTTCCGAGCGCCCGTCAACGTCCAGGGTTCACCTATCTCGGCGGGGCGGAGCGACATGAGTGCCGGCCCCACGATACCGCGATCCGCCAGCCAACGCAGGCCTTTGTTGGCCGAAAGAAACGCCGGGACTCCGCCGACAACATAGTCAGCAAACGCCGACGCTCGTTTTAGCTGCCCGACTTTGGGTACCACTCCGCGAAGCGTTTGCCACATTTGGGTGGATCCTGGGGGCAGGAACTTCGCGATGCGCTGAGCCGAATCAAGAAATCGATGCCGCGGGTATCCAAGGAAGATGTCGTCTCCCCCGTCGCCCGTGAGTAACACCGTGGCCGAGTCACGCACCGCCTTCGAGATGGCGAGCATGCCGAAGGCCGATGGTTTCGCGAACGGCTCGTCATATGCCTCGAGGCACTCTTGTAAGTGTTCCGGTGAAGGAACCGCCATCGGAAGGATTTCATGTCGCAGTCCAAGAGCCTTGGCCGTGCGGTTCGCCAGGTGACTCTCATCTTTGGGGTCGTTCGGAACACCCACAGTGAACGCGGTGAGGTCCGCCCCAGCTTCCTTTACGGCCCAACAGAGGATCGCAGAGTCGATGCCACCCGACAGAAGCGCACCTACGGGTCGGTCGGCCTTGAGTCGGACCTGTACGGCATCGAGAAACAGTTCTTCGGTCCGATCGAGAGCACGTTCGAATGTCGTGTCCTCGAACGGCGCGTTGTGGTCGAGTGCCCAATAGGTGCGGATCGTTGGCGTCGCACCTGGCGACCATTCAAGGATGCCCGCAGGTGGAAGCTTGGAGACCCCTGCATAGATGCTGTGGCGCTCGTAGATGAAACCGAACTCGAGAAATTCTGCGATCGCCGTGTGGTTCAGGGCCGTCGTCCCCGTCGCAGCAGCGAGTGCCTGGGTCGTCGTCGCGAAATTGATCCCCTGCTCTGTCACCTTGAAGGCCAACGGCTTCACGCCCAGGCGGTCTCGGACCAGGAAGAGGCGCTGAAGTTTGTCGTCCCAAATGGCAAACGCGAACATCCCGCGGATGCGGTCGACCAAACCATCGATGCCCCACTCTTGGTAGCCTTCGATAAGGACTTCGGTGTCCGTCTCGCTATTGAACCTGCGACCTGCCCGCTCCAACTCAACGCGGAGCTGCGGAAAGTTGTAAATCGCTCCATTGAACGTCAGGAGCGCTCGGCCGTCAGCCGACCTCATGGGTTGCCGACCGGCATCTGATAGGTCGAAGATGGCTAGCCGTCTGTGACCCAAGACGGCCGGACCTAGAGCTTCTACGGCATACCCGTCAGGACCCCGTCGCTCGAGCGACGTGACCATCTGTCGGACCAGCCCTTCGGCGTCCGGGCGGGGTGATCCCCCAACGATACCGCAGATTCCACACATGGCGCACTACTAGGCAAGAACGTTACCACCGGGACCCATACAGGGCGGTGTCGGAAAAGCCCCTTTTCGTTAAGAGAACAAGATGTCCGAGCTACCAAGCCGATCAGACGTACTGCGGGCACGCGACATCGTGCAGACGCACGTTCGCAAGACTCCGATAATGACTTGCAGCACGCTTGATCGCCAGGTCAGCGCCTCGATCTTTTTCAAGAGCGAACACCTGCAAACCACGGGGTCATTCAAGGTGCGTGGCGCCCTCAACTACATCCGCAACGCCGCCCCTGAATCGTTAGCGCACGGCGTCGTCACGGTGTCTGCGGGCAACCACGCTCAAGCGGTCGCGTGGGCGGGTGGAGCGGCGGGTGTGAAAAGCATTGTGGTGATGCCCGAATCCGCACCCGCCGCGAAAGTGGCGGCGAGCCGCGGGTACGGGGCCGAGGTCCGTCTCGCTCCAGACGCCGCGCAAGCATTCGCCGAAGCGCGACGGATCGCTGATGAGCACGGTCCTCTCTTCTTACATCCCTTCGACCATCCATGGATCGTGGCCGGACAAGGCACGGTTGGACTGGAGCTTGAACAACAGGTTCCGGACCTCGATGCGATCATTGTCCCGGTCGGCGGAGGCGGACTCATCAGCGGCGTCCTGACGGCGCTCTGCGAGGCACAGCCCTCGCTTGCCGTATACGGCGTCGAGCCGGAGGGCGCCGCTGGCATGTCTGAAAGCATCGCGGCAGGCCGGGCGGTTACGCTCGCGCAACCACCCCGGAGCATCGCTGACGGTTTGGCACCCCCAATGGCGGGAGAGCTGAACTACGAGATCGTTCGCCGGTACGCACGGGATGTCGTGCGGGTTACAGAGGACGAGATCCGGGAGGCGTTTTCAATGATCTTGTCGCGGGCCAAGGCCGTTGTTGAGCCCGCAGCTGCTGCGGCATACGCTGGTTTGCTGTCAGGCCGAATTACATTGCTCCCTGGGGCGCGCGTGGCTGTGATTTTGAGCGGTGGGAACGTGTCGTTAGGCGACATCCCGTTTCTGCTTCCTTAAGACCCGCTCCTCACCGAACGTAGGCGCAGCATCGCAAGGATCCCTACTGCGGGGCCCACAGCCAACAACGAGAACGACGGTCCCCATCCCCAGATTCGTGCAAGAGGAGGGAGGCCCTGCACCGTCACCATCGTCAACAGAAAGCCGACGGACGTCTGCAACGTCAGCGCCGTGCCGACCGCGTGCGACGGGCTCACTTCGGTGACGAGTGCCGAAAACTGCGCGGAGTCCGCCACCACCGAAAATCCCCACACCAACGTGACCAGCGCGACGAGAACAAGGGGCGCTGACAGCATCCATCCCACGGTCAATGCACACGCTCCGCTGATGGCCATCATCAAACCTGCGACCTGTTCCCTCCCCCATCGATCGGCCCACCGACCGGCCATCACGGAGCCTACGGACCCGATGCCGATCACAGCGAATGCGCCGAACGCAGCGAAGCTTTCGGGGTGATTTGAGCCCGCCGTGAGCGCATAGTCGAGGAAGAACAGTCCGATGGCCGTCCACACGGCGTAAAGCTCCCACATATGGCCCATGTAGCCCAAGGTCGCGAGGCGAGTTTCACGGTGCGCCACGGCCTGCTTGACGAGGCCCCACGAAAAGGGACGCCGGGTGAAAGGGTACGGGCCATCTTCGTAGACCGCGCCCACCAGGAGGGCGGCGACGAGAGCAGCCCCCGATCCCACTCCCACGACCCCAGCGAGCCCACCGGTATCAAATCCCTGCACGAGGTACGGAAACGCCTTGCCGAGTGTTAACGCTCCAACCACGGTGCCGATGGCCACACCCCGGCCTGATCGGAACCACGTAGCGGCCATCTTCATACCGGGGGGATAGACACCCGAGAGGAAGAACCCGGTGGCGAAGCGCCCGAGTAGCGCAGTCTCGAACCCTGCTGCAACAAGCAGCGCGGCGTTCGCGACGGCGGCGGCCAAAGCAGACACTACGAAGTACCGACGTGCGGAGACGACATCGGCCAGGTTTAGCACGGCCGCCAGCGCTGTGCCCGCCACGAAACCCAGTTGGACAATCGAGACCAACCATCCGGATTGTGTGTCGGTCAGCGCAAGCGCGACCTGCAGTTCGGACGAGGCCGCACTGCCTGTGAACCACACCGACATCCCAAGGAGTTCACCGACCGCCAAGACGGCAAGCGCGCTCCTTGGAGTGAGCTTCAAGCTCCAGTCATCGGGTGAGTCTGCGTCATTGGAAGACGTCCGCTTGGCGTCGGGGCTTCAAGACCCAAGACCCTGTACCCGTCGGCACCAACACTCCCGCGAGTTGGGTGATCTGCGTTCCGGGTCTGAGGATGAAGATATTGAAGAAAATGTCGGAATCGATCTCAACAACCAGAGGACCTGAACCGTCATCTACGGTCGCCTGGTATTGGCCATCAACCCTGGTCGTGTCAAGAACAACCACGTTACGGATACGCGCGTGACTCGCATCCAGCCGCCCCCCCTCGGCAGAACTCGCTACGCCTGTCGAGATGAGCGGCGGATCGGGTAGCCCTGTGAACAACAGGCGAGTGGCCGTCACACGATCGATGACGGGCTGTCCGCGATCCATGGCCATCGTGCCGGCAATTCGAACGCTGTCCCCTTCCACGATGGTGGCCCGAAACACGGTAGTGGCCCGAATCGACCAGCTGCCCTCTTTGATGAAGAGAGTGGAGTCCCCAAATGCGTCTCGGTCGTTCAGTGCAAATCCGAAGACAGAAACGACTTGACCGGCGGGGAGGTTCCGGGCGCTCTCAATTGTCTCCCGGCGGACACCCAACGCGACTGCGCGCGTCGAAGTCTGTCCCGGCAGGACCTGCACGCTAGTCGTGTCGGCTTCAACTACCTCGAGCGAGTCGCCAAGGATGACTGAGTCCACCGTGATCCAATAGGCACCGACCGGCACCTCCATGGAATACTGGCCATTCACCTCGGTGGTATCGACGCCAACCGGAATCGTCGTTCCTCGAAACGCCGCGCGAACGATGACGCCTTCTAAGGGGACATCCCCGTTGCTGGGCCCTCTCACCCCGTCGATATCGTTGATCACCGTCCCGGCAGCGGTCCCAGTTGCCAGCACCTCAGGCGGGTTAGTGGTGGTACTGTCGCAGGCTGCTAGTGAGGCGAGTGTTGCAACCAAAAGAAGCCGCGCAAGGTTGAGGCGGCTGATGGGTAGTGCCGAGGTGCTGCGTCGCATCGTCATCAACGTACGATCCTTAGTCCCAGACGAATGATTCGGCCTGGTGTCTGGAAGACGGACAGGTCACCGAAGTTAGGGTTCGCGGCCAGAGGCACGGTCGACGTGGCACCGGTCCGGTCGATTGAAGTGAGCGGATCAACCAGGTATAGAGCCGCGTCCCGCACTCCGAAATCCGGCTCAATGATGTTCAATGCGTCGACGACGAGCTCAAGGCCTTGGCCGCCCACACGGGTGAGTCCAAAGGACAGCCTCAGGTCGAAACTCTGAAGGCTGCCTCCGCGACACGAATTGCGCTCTATCGGGCCGTTGGCGGTGGAGCGAACGCAGTCCCACTCAGAACCGATCGCGCCGAGATCCACTCCCCCGACATATGCGGGGTCGTTGCTGAACGCGCCGTCGCCGTTTGCGTCAACTCCTGGCCGGAACCGAGCCGTGAAGGGGGCCGCAGAACTGAACCGATAGACCCCGCTCAAGCGGAGTCCTTCAACCGCAGGAACGGAGTACTCAAACCCGGCCACGAAGCGGTGAGGCACGTCAAAGTCCGACGTTCCTTCGGACCAATCGTCTCGACCATCAGGGTCAAGAATCGGTACCCTGCGCTCGTTTACGTCGGGGTTCGACCATCCCACCATGTTGTCGTCGGTATTCGAAAACGTGTAGTTCGCAAAGAGCTGGAGCGGGCCCGCTCCTCTGCGCTCGATACCCAACGAGAAGTCGCGATACTCTGACCACCCGTCGAACACGAGGAAGTCTACTTGAGCCAACTCCGGGAACCGACGGTTTTGTGATGGACCTGGAGCGATCGAGGATCCGCGCTTAAGCAGCTCGCCATAGACCGGGCGACCGAACTGGTCGACGCCGGACGGATTCGGCGAAAGGTTCATATCCAATCGCCGTGCGAGCTGTTCGGTCTTGCGGTAGGCGGCCCCTACATGGAAGGCCAGCCCGCCGCCCAACGATCGGGTCAACCCAAAGTGTCCCCTGGAGGATCGTGCGCGTTTGAAGCCGACCCCTGTAGACTCCCCACCCGCAAGCGTTAGCCATGGCCGCTCGAAGCCGCCCGATGGAGCCGTTGGCCACGTCCCGCTATCCACGGTTGTCGTAATGGTGCGCCGGCCATCGCCGAGCACCCACTCATGCAGCAAGGTCTGATCAAGAGGCTCGTAGCTGAGTCCTGCCCCGCCCCTCACAAACGTCCGATTTCGCTCGCCAACGTCCCACACGAATGAAACGCGTGTGCCGAAAGATCGAACGTCGGATATCGTGTCCTGCCGCTGCTGAGCAGCGGATCGACCCACGAAAAGCGAGTCGAATAGGGCGTTCACCCGAACGTCATCTTCGGGGAGTTTGTCGATGTCTGCGCGAATGCCGAAGAGCAGATGCAGTCCGGGGGTCGCATTCCATGAATCCTGTGCGAAGACCGAGTAGGTTTGCGACGAGATGTCGGAGCGCAAGCCGGACCCACGGGTGACCGAGTAGATACCACTCCCCTGGGCTCCGCCCAGCACGAAGTCGCCGGCCGCTCCGTGGGATTGATCGATGTCGTACGAACCGATTGTAGCGCCCAAGCCCACCTTCAACGTGTGGTCACCAAGTTCGAGGGAGCCGGTCGGTGCGATTTCGAACGCAGTCGACGAGAGTTCGGCGGGGATCGCCGGATGCGATCCGACGGCGATCGGCAACTCGGGGATGCGGCTGTAGGGGAAGCTCGCTGTGCTTCCATAGCTGCGCTGACTCGAGGTCAGGCCAAGCCTTACTTCGAAGCGTGTCCTGTCACTGAGAGGGACCTGGACGGTCGCCCCAGTCGAGAAGTCGCGGCCGTCGGCGAGGGCAACGCTTCCGGGTACCAACGGGTAACCCGTGGGCAATCCGTTGCCTTCTGCGATGGAGGCGACGTTCGCGCGCAGGCTAACCCGGGCGTCCGAAGCCAACGTCCAATCGACGCGACCGAACGCCGCCAGCTGATCGCGTGTCTCCACGGCCGGCCCAAACAGAGCATCCTCGATCCCGCCGAGTTGACCCACCCAGGTGGGGAGTGCACCCGGGGCGAACAACTCCGCCCGGGGCCGCTCGACGCGCTCTACCTCTACACCAAATGTGGCGAGTACTGAGTCCTTGACGATCGGGAGGTCCACAACAGCCCCTCCCCGAATCGACGTATGCTCCGGGACGTCGCCAGCTAGGGCAGAAGAGCTCCACAAGGATCCACCTGTGTAGTCACCGTACCCTTCGACTCCGGCGCGGCTACCGGCCGCACGGGTGATGACCGATGCTACGCCGCCCCCACTGTTCCATTCGCTCTCTCCGTTCCCGCGGACGACCTCGAGACCGCTCATTCCAAGCCGGGGCACGAGTGCTCCAAAGAGCGGATCCCGCTGCATCCCCGGAAGCATCACGGGCGCGACACGTATCCCGTCCACGTAGAGTCCGAGCATCGAAGCCGGCAGACCCTCCAGCCCGGACCCCTCACTCGTCAAAGCAGTGAGGCCCAGCAAGTCCTCGAGTCTCCGATCTCCGTCTGGGAGGTCGTTCAACTCCAACCCCGCCAGCCACCGGCTCTCGCCTAGGCGGACACGTTCTGAGGCAGCACCCGGTATGGCGACCGAGTCGACGCCTTCGACCGGCGGAGCGGCCTCGTTAAGCGTGACGACCAGCGGCACGCTGGTTCCAGGCCGCACCGGGACGTTCAGGACTTGCAGCGGTCTGTAACCGACGGCTTCAACTCGCAGGTTGTACTCACCGGGAGTGAGGAAGCCAAAGCCAAACGTACCTGCCCGCCCCGTCACTTGGGATACAAGGTCGCCGCCGCCCCGCTTTTGGAGCGTGACATCGGCATCGAAGACCACAACGCCCATACCGTCCAAGACCCGACCGGCAAGAGAGCCGGAGGCCACGCTCTGCCCGGACGCCACGATCGGTGTCGATACCAGAAGCGCGCTGAAGAGGGCCACACGGCCCGCAAATCGCATCATTCTTACCTTGTTTCCGCGAGAGTTATGGCAGCAGCGGACTCAAGATCCGTACCAGCTTGGTTGTGTTCATACGGAGTCGTCCAAAGACGCCGAAATCCCGCTCCCAAAAGGGATCCCGCCATCAGTGGGATGGCCTCCCAGGGTGCCAAACCGAGGGCGGTTCCGTCGGCGATTGCCCAACACCCGAGCGCGACCACAACGGCTCCGCCAATGCCCGAGCCCCAGCCCCCCCACCACCCGATCGGAACCGCGAGGAGGACAACACTGAGTGCGATCACCCCAAAGAGTACGAACCCCGTCCACCCATGGGCATTCACGCCCACCTGCCACACGCGCGCAGCAGTCATCGCGGGTTCGCAGACGGCCTCGTCCAGCCATGACGTTTCCGCGCAATAGCTGTCGTCTCGCCGGAAAAGCAACAGTTGGATTGGATCCCCTGTTGCCGCGCCACTCAATACGTTGGGGACCAACGTTGTCGGTTCGAATAGCCGTAGTGAGGTGAACCCGGTGCGAGGACGAACAAGCACTCCATCACCCTGCACGGCGACCAAAACAAGCTCTGCCTGACTCGGCATGACCATGCGCAGGAGTATCTGTGGCTCTTCCGAATACGTCCCCCTTGTGAACCGAAGTTCGAGCGGATCCCCGTCGAGGAAACGCTGGAACACGTCGCGTCCGTTCGGAACCGCCCAAGCGGGAACCGGGGCGTCTTCGACTGCGACCGAATGCACTAGCCCGGTAAAGGCCGTGAAACCGACGCGCTCGGGAGCCCACTGTCCGATAACTGCACCTTCAGGAAACACCGGAGCCGAGGCCAATCCAACCCCGAATACCACCGCCAGGAGAGAACCGATGTAGACCGCGAGTCTCCGAATCCCAGGCTCTTGGCCGGGAAGAAACCACAGGCTGAACGTCTCGAGAAGGCCGATTCCCAACAAGCCACCAAGTGTGTTGAAAAACACATCTACCGGGCTCGAATCTCGACCCGGAATGACCAACTGAGCGACCTCGATACTCGCCGTCAGTAGCACGATCGCGACGAGCGCCTTCTTCCACGAACCCACGGCTCGCGGAAGCAGAAACCCAAGAGGCATGAACAGGGCGAGGTTACGTAGTGCGTCGGCGAGGCCGAATGGACCGCACAAGAGACAGCCCTGGATCCAAGCCCCCGGTGCGAGCGTTCCGGGCCGCATGGTTAGGAAGATCACCAGACCCACAAAAGCCACGGCAAACGCCTGCCACAGTGAGTTTTGCTGCGCTTGTCTCACCGACGAACCCTCGTGATATTCTGCCTCGCTGCCAACACAATGCATTCGGCTGTAAGCCGCAACTGCCGCCTGGATCCATAGGGTCTCCCCGGCAGGCATGTGCCTTGCCTTAGGCGTTGCATTGCCGCACGTGCGGTCCAGGCAGATTCTAAGGCGGGGGACATCAAGACCAGTTGGGCATGCTTCGTGGGGTAGCGTCTCGGCTTTCGCAGAGGGACGAGTCGCTTGCTTTCCAATCTGCCGTTCTTACGAGCGCTCGAATCCTCGCGTTCGCGTTCACGTTCGCGATCCCCATCATCCTCACCGAGGCATTCGCATTCGATGGGGTTGACGGCGGCCGAGCTCGGTTCGGGCTGTACAAGCTTTCCTTTCTTGTAGCGATTACGGCTGGGCGTCTTCTCAATGTCGGACTGACGGCCTCGCTCTACTACTTCGTACCGCGCGACCGCGGAGAAGGCCAGCCTTACATCATCCAAGCACTCCTGGCGTTGAGTGCGATTGGCATCGTGGCCGCGGCAGTGATGACCGGATTTCGGGTACCGATCGCGGCTGCGCTCAACAGTCCGGCGATGATCGAGCTGTTGCCGATCGCGGCTTTGATGGTGCTGCTTATGCTGCCCGGCCAGGTGGTAACCGCGCTGCCTGTGATCGACCGGCGACCTCTGCTTGGTGCCGGCATCGTCGCCGGCTCGCACTTCGTACGCGCTGCGGCTCTGATCAGTGCTGCCCTGATCTTCCACACAGTGGCCGCCGTTGTTTGGGCGGGAGTGCTGGCCGCAGGAGTCAACGTTATCGCCCTGGCGGCTTACGTCTACATGCGAGGGCGTAACGAGGAATCCCGACCCCAGTCGGAAATGATCGCTGATCAATTCCGTTACGCTATGCCGTATGCGTTGGTGGTCTTGTTTGAGGTCGCCCTGGCATCGTTCCATCAGTTCTACGTAAAGGGTCAGGTGACGGACTCCGTGTTTGGAATCTACGCAGCCGGAGTGTTCCAAGTCCCGGTAATCGACCTCCTCGTCGCCTCGGTAGCCGAGGTCGTGTTGGTCCGAGCTGCTGCTGCGTGGGAGCAAGGCGACCTGACCGAGCTCCGCAGAGTCTGGGAAGGCGGCATGGCCCGCCTCGCCGTTCTCATCGTCCCCGTCTGGATGATCAGCGAGATTCTTGCCACGGACGTCGTCGGATTTGTGTTCGGTCCGAGCTTCCTCCCCGCCGCAATGATCTTCCGTCTCTTCCTCGTTGCCCTGCTCCTCTATCTGATCATCGATCACGCGATCCTTCGCGCCACGGGGGACACGAAGTTCCTGCTTAAGGCGACTGCGGCCGGGTTCGCGGCTAGCGTCGTGGCGCTGTTCGTCCTTTCACCTTTCGATCTGATGGTCGGCGGCGTGATGGCCTTCGTGGTCGGAATCGCCGTGATGCGCTTCTCTGGCCTTTGGCTGGTTTCGCGCCGCCTTGAGATTTCCCTCACGAGGGCGTTTCCTTGGCGAGCCTTTTTGTCGGCGAATGCCGCCGGCCTTTTGGCCGGGATCCCGACGCTGCTCGCGCTCTGGTGGACCACACAAAGCCTCCCTTTAGACCTCGAAGGCACCCGGCTCTACCACTTCTTCCGACTCCTTGCGGGCGGTCCCCTGTTCCTGGGTGCGTACGCCGCATTGGCGTGGACCTTCAGACTGGTCGAGCGGGAAGAAATCACGCGCGTTGTGCGACGTCTGCTTCCTTCCAGGAAGGCTTAGATGGCGCTGGCTGTACTCTTACTCGCGGCGGGCAGCCCCAGCACGCCCCGGTAAAGCATCTCCAGCTCGTGAAGCACCCGCTTTCTCGAGAACTGCTCTTTGGCGGCCAGAAACCCAGCGTCGCCCATAGCCGACCGCGCCTCATCGTCGCGCATGAGTCGATCCATGGCAGCGGCCAGCACTGTAGCATTCTGGGGAGGCACCAGGAGTCCCGTTACTTCGTTGGCAATCGCGTCCGGGACTCCACCTACATCCGTACCAATAACCGCCTTGCGGGCTGCCATCGCCTCGACCACGGAATTAGGAAATCCTTCGCTAACAGAACCGAGTACCGAAAGATCGAAGGCGTGGTGCGCTGACGGTTGGTGCGGGAGTGATCCCGCAAAGCGAACGCGCTCCGAAAGACCGTGTTCGGCAACTTGAGCCTCAAGTGCGCCTCGTTCGTCCCCGTCCCCGACTATGGCCAAGATCCAAGCCGGGTGGGAGCCCGCCACCCTGGAGAACGCTTCAACGAGGGTCTTGTGATCTTTGATCCCAGTGAGGCGCGCCACGATTCCCAACACCTTCTGCTCAGGTGCGATGCCGATCGTACTCCGCAACGCAGCCAGGCCACCGGAAGCAGGGGGTTCGAACCCTTCGTCGTCAACAAAGTTGGGAATGACCGCGATCTTACCAGGAGCTATGCCGTCTCGTTCAACGATATCCGCAACGCCCTGTGAGTTCGCCAATACTCGATGGGCGAGCCGATCGGCCACACTATTCCCGATAAGGAGCGGCCGACTTACACCGCGCTTCCACCACCGACGACTAGAGATAACGCAGGGTACACCAGCCGCAACGCCGGCGGGCACTCCGAACACATTGGCATAGATCGAGTGAGCGTGGAGGACCTGCGTGCGGTTCTCTTTGAGGAACTGAACGAGCTTCCACGTCGCAGGTATATGGCGCGGATGGTAGAACGAGGGACTGTCGAACGTGCGTACGTCGATACCGGCGGCACGGTAGCGCTCAAGCAGGGGACCCTCGGTAGATAACGCGACCACTGTCACGTGAAACCTGGTTCGATCCAGACCCTCCACCGTGCGGATTGCGTTTAATTCTGTGCCTCCCAGGATCATGCTGGTGAGGCAGTGGGTCACTCTGACCATCGAGGGTTATCCGGGCGTTACGATTCGAGGACTTTGGGTGGACGGTGCACGAACATCGCACTGTGTGGCGGTACAGGGTACGCCAGAAGTGGGCCCCTTACACCGAGCCCTTCTTGAAGACCATCACCGGCAGCGTCTTGGCCATGATCTTGAGGTCCTTCGCAACCGAGGCCGACTCGATGTACTCCAAGTCGAGGTCAACTTTGCGCTTCACATCATCCAAGGACTGGTCATAGGCGTTGTTCACCTGGGCCCACCCTGTGATTCCCGGCAACACCTTCTGGCGCTCCTGATACGCGTCAATTTTGCCGCGAAGATCGGTGAAGATGACAGGCTGTTCCGGTCGCGGTCCGACGAGGTTCATCTCGCCCCTAAGGACGTTGAAGAGTTGGGGAAGTTCGTCGAGACGGTACCTGCGTAGGAACTGACCTACCCTCGTGATCCGCGGATCTTCGGGCGTAGCCCACACTTGCGCTGAAGGTGTGTCGTCGATGGTCATCGTCCGGAACTTGTAGATCGTAAAGAGTCGACCTCCGGTGTCCGAATCGCGTCTTCCGTCCGTCCCCTTCCGCCCGTTCTGACGGCGACCCAATCCTCGACGGTCGAGGCCCACCCGCGGCTGTGAATAAACGACAGGTCCGGGAGAAGTGGCTTTGACTAGAAATGCGATGAGGAGCATGACGGGGCTGGTGATCGCGAGCAGGATCAGCGACGCGACGATGTTGAGGGCTCGGCGCGCAGGGTTCCGGCTAGGAGCCGTTACGTCTGGCTCAGGGTCAGCCGACGCCGCCGAAGAAATTCCGACAGCTTCAGCCTCACTTACCGTAGAACCGCAGGGCTCTTCGGTATCCGCTTCGAACCCCGACTCTTCAATCATGTTGGCGACTGGTAGCACTGAACCCATCCTGTTTCATGCACCTTCTCACACCCCACTCCGCTGACGCCCGGTGGGGGTTCCTCTATTCTCTGTGCAAGCTGCGTGCAGCCGGGCTTTGGGGGCCTATTTGCCACGCAGATTGGCAGAAGTCAGGCAATTTGCGGGAAAACCCGCTTGAATCAGGGCGGTTGGGTGTTGGGTGCATGCAACAAGCGTGGCTCCAGCGCTACAATGCTCGCCCCTCGGGAGGCCGTATTGGGTCAGGGGATGGTGTATAACGATCCTGACTCAAACATCCGCAGCGGTCATGTCAGGCCTAGCTTTCGCCGAGACGTCCAAACCACTTAAGAAGAGGTCGAGCACAAGAAGCCGCCAAATCGTTCCGTTATGGTCCCGCCTGCCCCGAAGGTGCTCGGAGAACACGCGCGCCACACCCGCCCGGGTCACAAAATCGTAAATCGGGGCGCCCGGCCGCGACATAGCATCCACCCTGTGCCGCAGGTCTTCCCGAAACCACTTCCCGAGGGGCACACCAAAGCCCTGTTTGCGCTTCTCGTAAACTCGAGCCGGAAGCCGGTCACGAGCGACCTCTCGCAGGGGCCACTTCCCTTCTCCGCTCAACTTGATCGAAGAAGGAACTGAGCCCGCAAATTCGACGAGTCGGTGATCAAGAAGTGGGACGCGCGCCTCCAACGAAACCGCCATCGACATCCGATCCACCTTCGTGAGGATGTCACCCGGTAAGTAGCTAAGCGTGTCTACCATCATCATCTGCGAAGCGTAGTCTCGATTCGCTGAAAGATCGAACCATCCATCCAGCACGGCGTCGAAACTTGGGAGCTGATCGACCACCTCGGGGCGTGCCACACCGCCTAATGCTGGACTTAGCGGAGTCGCGAGTTGACCGGCGTAGCGGCCTCGAGATGACCGGCCCAATTCCAGCAACCGACGTCGACCCAAGAATCCCTGCGGAAGGCGCGGAGCGAGGGTACCTATGAGTCGACGAAGGGGGGTGGGCAGATCAGTGTTACGGGCCAGAGTCGACGGGTAACGGTTGTAGCCTCCGAACAGTTCGTCGCCGCCGTCGCCAGAGAGCGACACCGTGACGTGTTCGCGCGCCAAGCGCGAGACGAGATAGGTGGGAATTGCAGAGGAGTCCGCGAAGGGCTCATCGAAGGAGGCCACCACCTGCTCGATCAAGGCATCCGCGTCGGGACTGACCGTGAGCTGAGTGTGTTCGGTTCCGAGGTGGTCCGCTACCGCGCGCGCATCGTCGGCCTCATTGAATTCGGGTTCTTGGAACCCGATCGAGAATGTCTTGACGGGGCGATCCAAGAGACTGGACATCGTCGCGACGACAGTCGAGGAGTCCACGCCACCAGAGAGGAAGGCACCCAGCGGCACATCGGCGACAAGCCGCAAAGAAACGGCGTCGTCCACAAGCTCGCGTGTGCGTTCGGCCGCAAACTCCGCAGTCATCCCTCCGTCGATCGGTCGAACCGGAGTCCAGTATTGCTCGACCTGTACGCCGGAAGCCTCATCCCACGTCAGACGATGCCCTGGCTCAAGTTTCCGAACACCCTTAAAGATCGAGAGCGGATCGGGGACATAGCCGAGCGTCAGGTAGTAGGCGATGGCCTCTATATCGATTTCACGCGGGAAACTGGGCAGCGCAAACAACGACTTGAGTTCCGAGGCAAACGCGACTCCACCCTGGTTCTCCCAATAGTAGAGTGGCTTGATCCCAAGGCGGTCTCGGACAAGAAGTAAGCGGCGGCGTGTCTCGTCCCAAACGGCAATGCCGAACATGCCGTTCAAGCGCTCGACAAGCGCGGGGCCTTCGTCCTCATATAAGTGGACGATGGTCTCGGTATCGCTTTCGGTCTTGAGGGTATGGCCACGGGCTCGCAACGAGTCGCGTAGCTCTCGGTAGTTATAAATTTCGCCGTTGAAGACGGTTGTTATCGAGCCATCTTCCGAACGAATGGGCTGGTGTCCACCACCCAGGTCGATGATGCTGAGTCGGCGCATACCCAGCCCAACTCCAGGACGGATGAAGTAGCCTGCATCGTCGGGACCGCGATGGACAATGCGGTCACACATATCCGTGACAAGTGCGCTAAGCTGCTCCTCAGGTACGGGCCAACCTACAGCCCCGGCGATTCCGCACACGGTCTTGGCCTACGAAGCCGAAGACGGGTCGGCTTGCGCGGGATAACCCACCCGCGCTGGATCAAAAGCGGGACGCGCTCGTAGGGCTGCCCTTCCGGGACCCGATGTAGTGGGTTGTTGAGGGGCGCCTCGTCTCCCCCGACCCGGAGACTTCCCCGAAGCGAAGCTCGCACGAAATGATCGGGCGTCCTTCTCTAGGAGCGAGGCAGCCACCCAAATCCATGTGAGATGGAGATACAGGAACGCATGCCCGGCGTAGGAACCCCACAGTGCGGCGATTCCGTAGGCCGCAAACCCGTACTCGAGGAGAAGAAGCTGTTTCGCCGCCTGCGGAAGCATCGCTCCAAACCTTCGCCTACGCTGTTCGGCGTACGCGAACACCGATCCGACGGCAGCCAACCAAAGTAGCATTCCCGGAACCCCGGTTTCCGCAAGGATCGTCAGATATGTGCTGTGGGCGTCCCGATAGGTGCGCTTCCCGATGAAGTAGGGAAAATCGTCGCGATTTAAGGTCGCCGTTTCGTGGTTCGCAAACCTGTAGGTACCCAACCCCGTGCCCGTCACCACGTTGTCTTGCACAACTCTGACGGCAACCCGCCAAATCTCAATCCGTTCGTTCGCCGAAGCATCGAGCTCCCGAGCCGCTTCTGTAGTCCCGAGGTCGGTCACACCGCCAAACCGCTCCCACGCGGCTGAAGGCACTGTTACGGCAGCTACGGCGAGAAAGACAGCAAGGACGAGAAGCCCTCGGGCCTTCTTCTTCTGACCGAGGAAGACCGCCAGTCCGAAGAACCCGAGCGCAATGAAGTTGGCACGCGATTGCGTGAACATCATGAGGATCGGGAAGACAAAACACGATGCGATGGCGCCCCACCGAATCAGTCCCCGCCGTTCCGTGACTACCAAACCGGCCGCAATCGACAAGAACAGCATGGTAAGGGCCGCGAAATCGTTCGGATTCGAGAAGATGAAGTTCCAGACCACCCGGCCGAACACCCCGTGGTCGTATACTAGGATGTTCATGATGCCGCCACGGATCGGATGGGTGGCATACAAGAACACCAGCCCGATCATCGCCCAGCGAAATTGAGCCCTCGAGCGAATCGCTGCTAGAGCCGTCCACCAGATCAGCCCCGCTTTCGTCAACTGCTGCGTCGCTATTTGGGACGGAACGGGGAACCGGGTGGTGGCCGTTCCCATCCAACACCACGCCATGAAGATGATCAGGAACACCAAGGAACGCGGAAATACCATGCCTTTCCGGTCTGTCAGCACCCCAATAAGGGCCATGGCTACCGCGACATCACCGACCGGGAGTCTGGTGAACCGGTAGGTGATGATGACCATCATAAACAGCATGACGCCAACGTAGGTCAGCGTGAGTTCTAGCCGGGACCGGTCGCCCATCGCCCACACGTACTGATCACCAGGCGTGTCAAAGTCCGCCCGCGACTTCTTCGATGGCCCGGTGGGCCGTCTCGGAGCCGCCATCTGCACGCCTGGGTGGCCGTTAGAGGTGCTCGCAGCTGGATTCAAGTCGATGCGTCCTCGGGCAAGACAGTCAAGCTGTCCGGTTCTCGGTCAAGGGAAAGCTACGGCCGGGAAAGCGTGCGTCCAAGCGTCGCTGGCGGACCCCGACCCGCCAACTTCGAAGGGTAAATGCCGTCCCGGCACCTCCCTGGCAGGATCGAGGCCGTGCAGTAGTCTGCCCGTTGACTTCGTCAGGCCTACCTCGCAATGGCCCGGCTAGAGTGGGGAACACCCCCCGTACCTTATGATCTCTTGCCAGTAGCCGTACCCAGTTGCTCCCGCACCAGAGCGCTCTGAGCCACTCCAGGGTCGAGTCGGATGCTCGGATGTGTGGTGCGACCTTGCAACGTTATGGGGCGAACGTTCACCGGCGATCGCGTGTAAAGAAACCGGGATCTTGCAGTAGATTACTGGCCTTCGCAGCTATTGCTGTCCGCTCGGACGCGACGGTATCGCTGTTGCTGTTAAGGCCCTCGCACGACAACCCTTCCCGGTCGAGTCCACTCCAAGCGAGGGAACATTCGATGTTCAAAGCGGTTTTCCTCGCGTCAAGTGGCTACACAGACCATATTTACACCATGTTCCGATCGCTCAGGATCGCACAGGTATGACGGATAACCTTCCCCAGCTGCACGACCAAGGCCCCCACAATGGTGCAGTTGGCCAGTGGGGCGGACCCCACGACTCAGATCCCTTTGCGCCACCCGAGGAATCAGAGGGGATCTCCTGGCGCCGGTACATATCGGCTTTGGTGCGCCAAAAATGGCTCATCGGGCTCATGTTGCTTCTGGGTCTCGCATCGTCTGCAGCGATCTGGGTCCTGGTTCAGCCTGAATACGAAGCCCAGGCCACAATGTGGATCGATCAGCCGGATGACATCATGCGGTCACGGGGTCCGATCCGCAGCAGTGAGTTGCTGAGCGAATACGCGTGGGTTGACCTGCTTAGGAGCGCACCCGTTGTCGCGCCTGTCGTTCGGTCCGAGAAGCTATTCGTGCTTCCCAACAGCCTGAGCGATTCGGTTGCGTTGAAGGACTTCGACATCGGCGAAGAGGTTTGGGCGGGTCAGTACCGGATTTCAATCGACCCCTCCGGCGAACGTTACACATTGGCGACGCGCCAAGGCGACGTAGTTGATGAAGGTCCTGTTGGCGATTCGATCGGGCGTGGGCTTGGGTTCCTTTGGCAACCTGGCACCAACGTCCTGAGCCCTGGCCGTCGCATCGACTTCACGGTGGTTAGCCCCACGGAGGCCGCGCTCAACTTATCGCGCGAACTTTCCCCCGACCTGCAACCGCCTGGGACGTTCCTCACCCTCGCGTTGCGAGGTGGTGATCCACGTCGGATCGCTCGGGTTGTGAACGCCGTTGCTAAGGAGCATGTGCAGGTCGCCGAGGAACTCAAGCGCAAACGCGCTGACGACCTCACCGGCCAGCTACTACAACAGCGCGACCGGGTCTATCAAGACCTGCAAACCGCTGAGTTCAGCTACCAGCAGTTCCGCGTGAATACGATTACGCAACCGTCCGATCGTACGATCGCCATTGCGCCGGGTCTCGACGCAACAGCTGCGCCGGTCATGTCTGACTTTTTTGACCGTCAACTGCGGCTGGGGCAGATTCGCGAAGATCAACGACGCGTCTCGCAAGCGGTCTCGGGTGGCGAGATCCGCGTGGCGGCCCTCGAGGTAATTCCGAGCGTGCAGCAGTCGTCGCAGCTCATGGCCGCTCTTGGCGACCTCGCTACCACGACGGCTGCGCTTAGGACCCTGCGCTACCGTTACACGGAGATCAACCCGCTCGTCGTCTCGAAGCGTGCAGAGATGGACAAGCTCGAAGGCGAAATCATTCCGCAACTCGTAGCGGCCGTCCAGTCTAGCCTTGCCGCCGAAGCGGGTCGGTCGGAAACAGACATTCAACGCGCCTCCGCTGACCTTAGAGCCATCCCGGAACGCACCGTTCAGGAAGATCGCCTAAAGCGCGATCTCGATGCTCATATCGACCTGTTCCAAGAAATCAGCGGCCGCTACGAAGAGTCCCGACTTGCCGCAGCTTCTACGGTGCCCGATGTCCGGATTTGGTCTGAGGCGACGGTTCCGCAATTTCCCATCCCCGATGAGCGCCTGCGACTCATCCTGATGGTCATTGGTGGGAGCCTGGCAGCCGGCATACTAGGCGCGCTCCTACTGGACCGAATGGATCCACGGGTACAGTACCCTGAAGAGGTCACCTCCGAGATGGGGCTTGCCATTCTTGGGGCCGTGCCTCCGATCAAGCGGTTGGACGGCAAGCGCGGGGAGGAGAACACAGAGCACGTGGTCGAAGCCTTCCGCGAGCTACGCCTCAACCTGCTTTACGCCTACGGCAGCTCAGGACCTGGACCGCTCCTGATCACGATCTCGAGCCCGGGCAGCGGTGACGGCAAGTCCTTGATCACTGCGAATCTTGGTGTCGCCTTCGCTGAGCTGGGTCGTAAGACGCTGATCATCGATGCCGATACACGACGCGGTGACATCCATCAACTGCTCGGACGCGAGCGCAAGCCAGGCCTTACGGATTACCTGGCCGGTGATGTGACGCGGGCCGAAATCATCAAGAAAACGGACTACGAGTCTCTCGACATGATCTCGTCCGGTTCGCGGCTCACGCATGCACCTGAACTCTTGGGGTCCATTGAGATGCGCGATCTCTTCGCTGACCTTCGCACCCAGTATGGAGTAATTCTCGTCGACAGCCCGCCCCTGGGCGCAGGCAGCGACGCGTTCATGCTCGGCACGCTCACTGGCAACATGGTTCTCGTGCTGCGCACCGGGACAACCAACAAAGAACTCACGTTGGCCCGCTTAGCGCCGCTGAATCGGCTGCCGGTGCGGATTCTCGGTGCGATTCTCAATGACGTGCTGCCCGGTGGTGTGTACCGCTACTACTCCAGCTACCTACCGGGATACGGTACCGGCGACGAGGAACTCGAGTCCTCCTCCCGCTCTGCCCGGGCTTCGCTCAAGGCTCCCGGTACCGAAGTTGGAGCGACCGAGGGGTAGTTCGACCTCAGGGTTAGCGCGCGGCCGGCAGGACCTCCGCGCGGGTCGTTAGCCAGACCGAAAGAAAAAAACAGACAGGCCCGGCCCACCGCGAGTGGGTCGGGCCTGTCGTTTTTGTGGTGAGGCGCCGGCCCAGTTGGCTGCCGGGCACAGACTGTGGCTACTAGCCCCTAGGTGAGGTATTGGGGAAAGCGTAGGCGAAGAGCAGATGGCGCAAGCAGCTCTCGCCCCGGAAGAGCCAGAGCCGAAGCTTATCCTATGAGCCTAACGGACGTTAGGCCTCGTACGGGCGGACCCTTTCGCCTTCGGGGAGTTGCTGAGCCCTTCGCAGTGCTAGGGTAGCGCGCGTCAACAAATCCACAGGAATAAAGCCGTCGATTTCTTCGCTGCTCTCGAAGGTGCAATACCCCGCACGCACTTCGACGCGTGCATGGGCTACCGGTTCTACGCTCTTCAACAAGCGCTCTGCCAGCAACGACGCGCCTTCTGGATTGGTGTCTGGGGCCAACACAATGAAGTCGCTATCCCCGATGCGGCCCGCTGTGTCTGCCCCTCGAATCGCTGAGGCGAGCCGAGCAGCGAACTCTTCCGATAGAGACTGACGATCGCTGCCGTTGCCCTCAAGTAGATGGTCCAGCCCTAGCGCAACGCACGTAACGGGGCGCCCGTGGCGTTCCGAATCTGCGGTCGCTTCAGCAACGCGCCTCAAGATCCCGCGCACGTTGTATAGCCCTGTGTCAGGATCGACCAGACTCTCTTCACGCGCCGAATCGGCGTCTTGTTTCGCGCGCACCAGTGATTCCAGTTGGGGAACCACTTCAGCCTCGTTAAGCGGAAGCGAGACGATCCCCCAACTGCCACTGGCATAGATTTGGGCTCGGCTCTCCGGGTTGAGTTCTTGGGAGGTGACGAGCAAGATCGGAGTACTTGAGCGAAGATCCGAATCCCGGCGAATTGTGGCGATCAACTCGGGGCCGTGGATGTCAGGCAGGTCCGCGCCCACAAGAACGAGGTCGGGTCGAATACGCTCCAACAGCCTCGTTGCCTGACGGGCAGAGTACGCCTTTAGCGCCGCGTAGCCGTTGGCCACGAGGAGCCGCTCCAGCGCCCGGACCGTACCCTCCGATCCTTCGACGATGAGCGCCAGCGGGGTCCTACCGAACCCGGTTTGTGTCATCCCATTCCCTGAAACTCTCAAGTGACCGTCATATTAGCGATCGCGTCAGCCAACCCGCCTTACTGCACGAAGTGTGCGTTGTCCCAATCTGACCGCCAGATCACAGGTATTACTTCATAGGTTAGGCGTAACCATCCATTCCATCAGGACTTATAGAAACACCCACTCGGTGGGCACCTTCTCTCGAGACATCCTGACCTGCCGACGGTTGCTGCACGCTCGCACTCGGGCGAGGCACGGATGCGACACACCCTGCCTACTCGGAAGAACGAAGGCTGAGTTGCTAGGTCACGCTAGGAGCCACGCCAGGTGGAAAAACCCCTCTCGCAACGGGGCCAAACGGCCTGCTCATAGGGAGGTCGACAAAGAGATGAGGATCGATCCACCGCACGGCTCAAAGTGTGCAAGAGAGTCGACAGGAAAGTCATGTAATGGTCGGCCCCCGCGACCGACTTGCTCGGGATTAGAACCTCATGTGTGGGATCATCGGTTACGTCGGCAGCCGTGAAACGGCCCCTATCCTCCTAGACGGCCTACGCCGTCTTGAGTATCGCGGGTACGATTCGGCAGGTGTCGCACTGCAGAACGGAAAAGGACTGCACGTCACGAAGGTGGCTGGTCGGGTCGAGAAACTCGCCGAGGCCCTCGATGCGGCACCCATCCTAGCGACCTCGGGCATCGGGCATACGCGTTGGGCCACTCATGGTCGACCGACTCAGCTAAACGCTCATCCCCACCTTGACGAGACTGACACCATTGCGTTGGTGCACAACGGTATCATCGAGAACTCGCGAGCGATCCGGGAACACCTTGAGTCGGAAGGGGCGACGTTCCGCACGCCCACGGACACCGAGGTGATCGTCCAACTGATCGAGCGCTCTCCCGGAAGGACGCTGGAAGCCAAGGTGCTCGCAGCGCTACCCCTATTGGAAGGGACGTACGGACTCGCAGTGGTCTCGTCTGACGAGCCCGGCAAGATTGTAGTCGCTCGAAAGGGCTCGCCGGTACTCCTGGGATTGGGGGCGGAGGGTGAGTATTTCGTCGCTTCCGACCCATCCGCAATCTTGGCTCACACTCGTTCGGTCGTGTACTTGCAAGACGGTGACGTCGCGGTCGTGACCCGCGAGGGGTACACGATCTGCGACCTTGAAGGCGTGGGACTGGATCGGGCAACCGATGCAATCGAGTGGAACCTCGATGCCATCGAGCTCGGCGGCTACCCCCACTTCATGCTCAAAGAGATCTACGAGCAGCCGACCAGCATCACCAACACCATGCGGGGCCGCCTCCTCGAGGAGGAGGGGACCGCACGACTGGACGGATTGAATCTCTCGCCGGAGGCCTGCGCCGAGATTGACCGAATTGTCATCCTCGCCTGCGGCACTTCGTGGCATTCTGCCCTTATCGGGCGCGAGATCCTCGAACAGCTCGCAGGCCTTCCTGTTCAGGTCGAGTACGCCTCGGAGTTCAGATACCGAACCCAGTTACCGCTTGAGGGTTCGCTTGCCATAGCCATCTCGCAGTCGGGAGAGACCGCGGACACGCTGGAGGCCCTGCGTCAGGCTAGAAGGTCCGGAGCCCGGGTGGTCGGCTTGGTAAACGTGGTGGGAAGCACCATAGCCCGTGAGGCCGATGGCGGCGTCTACCTCCATGCGGGTCCGGAGATCGGCGTTGCATCAACGAAGGCCTTCACCTCACAGGTGGTCGCCTTGCTGTTGCTCGGTCTCTTTCTTGGGCGCCAACGCGACCTGGATCTAGAAACGGGGCAAGCGCTCGTCCGAGAGCTGAAGAAGCTTCCCGCTCAACTCGAAGAAGCGCTGCTCCTATCTGACGAGACCGAAGCCCTGGCGCACCTGTACGGGAGTTCACAGAACTTCCTTTACCTGGGGCGAGGGGTGAATTTCCCGGTAGCTCTAGAAGGTGCCCTGAAGTTGAAGGAAGTCAGCTATATTCATGCAGAGGGATATCCTGCCGCTGAGCTCAAACACGGGCCCCTGGCCTTAATCGACGATGACATGCCGGCGGTTTTTGTCGCTCCACAGGATCATGTGTACAAGAAGGTGCTTTCCAACATTCAAGAAGTGAAAGCGCGCGGAGGTCGGACCATCGTCATATCGACTGCGGACGGTGAGTCGCTCCACGGCTTGGCTGATCACGAATTGCGGATACCCAAGACGTCGGCCCTGCTCTCCCCCTTGTTAACGGTAGTTCCGCTCCAACTGCTGAGCTATCACATTGCAGTACTTCGGGGATGCGATGTGGATCGCCCGCGGAACCTTGCGAAGAGTGTGACGGTCGAATGAGTTGTGATTCTCCCTCCAACACCAAGAAAATGAAGAAAGGGCTCTTATTGTTCGGAGCATTGCTCCTCGCCGCCTCACCCCTTCAAGCGCAGGCTCCGGACCCGTTAGCCGATATTGGCGGTCTTGAGATGAGCCGACCCGACCTGGTGAGATTCCTGGAGTATTACAATCAGGTGATCGCCTCAGATGCCTACAGCGAGCGGACCCGGGCACGGGCCAAAAGCGGCATCACGCTGATACAAGAGCGGCTGAACGCTGGTGACTTCAAGATCGGAGATCGTGTCGTTCTAGCAATCCAGGGCGAATGGGACAACGTCGCTGACACGTTCCCGGTCGAAGCCGGCCCCGAAGTCACGCTGCCAATCATGGGCACCGTGTCCCTGCGAGGGGTGCTCCGCTCAGAGTTGGAGACCCACATGACAGCAGAATTGGGACGCTTCATTCAGAATCCTGTCATCCAGGCGGAATCGCTCATCCGGATTCAGATCCTCGGCCAGGTTGGATCACCTGGTTTCTACACCGTGCGGTCCACTAATCTGATCGGAGAAGCGATCATGACAGCCGGTGGGCCGACGAGCCAAGCAAACATCGAAAAGATGAAGATCCTGCGAGCGACCGATGAGATTTGGGCTGGCGAGGTGCTGCAGGAAGCCATGGCCGACGGCTTGACCCTGGACCAGATGAGTCTACGGGCCGGTGACCAGATCGAGGTACCCCAAGTGTCACAGCGGGCATGGACGGGCGAAGTGGTGCGCATTGGCCTGATGCTCGCCATCGGACTACTCGGCGTACGCGTTTTCTAAGACGGAGCCGATTCGGCCTAGTTCGCAGCCGACGCGGGCATCGAAGTTACCTCGTATACTGTGAAGTCCGCATTGTCGAAAACCATCGCGAATCGCTCCGGGTAGCTGCGGATCGCCGACGTCCACCGCTCTAGGCCCGCGATGTGAGCCGGATCTCCGAGGATCCCCACCACCACGTGCGTGACCCTCTTTTCTTCCAACTCGCGAATGACGGCCTCGTTCGAGGGCGCCGAAATAAGACCCATCGTCGGTAGTTTTGCAGTCCAGGCGAAGGAGCGCGGCAGGAAGAAAATCAGCGTAGGATCGTCGGACTCCGGGAGTGCCTGCGCGAACGACACGATTTCCTGCACCGTCTCCAACTCGTAGACCGACGGCTCAAAGGGCTTTTTGCTCGTGGTGACCAAGGCTAGCCCGATGACGGCTAGCACGAAGGCTGCTGACCGGAAGCCCTTCTTGGGCAGCCCTCGCATAGGGATCCGGTCTAGGACCGCGTCCACTCCGGTAACCAGCCCGAACGCACCCAGCGGCCACAATGGCCACATGTAACGTGCAACGACGAAGGGTACAAACAGGAGCATTCCCAAGTAGGCCGCGCAAAAAAGTGCCGCATACCGATACCACGTTCCCTCCAACCACATCAAGACCCCTAGCAGGAGCAAAGGCGTGAGGAGGGCGTGGTAGACATCGTTGAGCGTGGCCTGGGCGAACGGGTATATTTGGAGTTCGAAGACACCCAGTCGGTACCCGATTATCTTTTGGACCATCATGGCCAATCCCGTCGTTGGGTCACCCACACCCGGCGTGATTTCTCTGTAAGCCGCCGCCGCCGGGATGTGCCCGGACTCGACCACGAAGGTGAGATAGGCAGCGGCGGCCGCCCAGATAGCGGTTATTAGCCACGGCTTGAATCGATGCACCTTCCACGTCAGGACCCCAAATACCGCCATCGCCGGGATCAAAGGGAGGGCGGCAACTCGGTACAGGATCGCCCAAAGCCCAAGGAGCGCGATGCCGACCGTACGAGTCCACGTCCAGTGTTCTAGCGAGTCGGCAAGTAACACCGCGCCCCAAATCAGCGTGACGAACGCCACGTCGGGTTGAAGCGTATCGGCGCCACGGACGAGAATTATGGCCATCGCGGTGAGGAGCGCCGCGGTTGCCGCGCGGAGTGGATGATGCCGGCCGAAATAGGCGCCCATGATCGCCATAAGTACGAGGAGGCTCGCGATGTTGAACCCCGCGTGCATCCAGTGTTGGAACCCGGTTAACGCCAAAATGGGAGCAACCGTCAGGGGCAGCCCCGGGGCTGCGATCGGGGGGCCCGTACCCCACGCATAGTCGGAAAACACGTAGTCGATATCCGCGTAGGGCCGACCCTCTGCCAGTGCCTCAGCGTGGAGGAGGTATTGAGCCCAATCGTCGGAACTCGGTGCAGGTCCGTGTTGCCCCAGCCAGGCTCCAACCACCCCGACAATCACCGCGCTTACGATCCAAGCACGCAGAGGCGTGAACCACCGCCCGGCACTAGGCCAGGGCATGTTGGGATCTACCAAGGACCGAATTCCGCAAGTCTTCGCCGGTCCCTGGCTCTCGTGGCACTTAGTAGCATGCGCTCAAGGTGGGGTGAAATCGACAGCGTGACCAGGCATCGGCACAAACCGTGCTTCCAGTTGACCTTGCACCCGTCGCGCGGGACCACTGTTGCTAGATATATTCCCGCGTCGACACGAGCAGGCTACAGGAGACACCACCAAAAATGACGTCTGAAAGCGCTGAGCGCCTGGAACAAAAGGCCCTTTTGGTCTTCGCCCCTTTGCACAAGCGAGCTCTCGGGTTGGCGGTGGGAGCGACGTGCGCACTGGCGATCTTTGGCGTTACGGCGATCTACCTCATACGCGATACCGACCAATCGATCGACCTTGGCCTCCTGGCCCAGTACTTTTACGGGTATTCCCCGACCTGGACGGGCGCGTTTATCGGGGCCGCCTGGGCTCTTATGGTCGGCTTCGTGGCTGGATGGTTCCTGGCCTTCATCCGGAATCTTGCCTTAGCCTTGTCCCTGTTTCTCGTCCGCACCCGTGCCGAGCTCGCCGCGAGCCGGGACTTTCTGGATCATATCTGACCCATGTCATCGAACGAACAAGAACTAGCTTCTGCGATCCGCCGCCTGAACGCCCGCGCCTGGGGATTGGCCTTCGGCCTGATTTTTGGATTTGGCCTTTTCCTGGCCACGATCGTACTGGTGATCCGCGGAGGACCCGACACCGGCGCGCATCTGGGACTGCTATCGGTTTTCCTGCCCGGCTATAACGTAAGTTGGCCCGGCGCGTTCATTGGATTCGTCTACCTGTTCGTAATCGGGTACGGGATGGGTCGACTGGTCGGCTCCGTGTACAACCTGACCTCGAGGACGGACTGAGCTAAGCTCAACCCCGCCGCCTAACGGGTGGTTGCCGGCCCAGCCACGAAATCGCACCACCGATCAAGCCACCAGCGATGATCACGCACTCGAAGACGAGCCCAGCGGCTACGGATTGAGCGGCAGGCACGCCGAACGGCGTTAACACACCTGCCAACGCCGCCTCCCGGACGCCGATCCCACCTAGGGTCAGGGGCAACACTGCGACCACCTTGCCCAGCGTCCACCCGAATGCCCAAACCGCTAAGCCGACGTCGATGCCGCACGCGAGGCCAATACGCCACGCGATGATCACCAAGCCACTCTGGACCACGATGGTGCCTGCACCGGCCAGTGCGACTGCACCCGGTCGACCCGCCAGTTCGAGCGACGCCAGCCGGAGTTTACGCACGAAACGCCCGCCTGGCTTTGACTCATCCCAACGTTTGGACAACACACCCAGCATCTGCCAGGCGACGACAAGGCCCACACCCAGAAGCCCCAGAAGCAAGCCAGCTTCACGAAGACCGCTTTGGCCTTCCCCGGAGGCGAGTGCCCCACTGATGGCGGCGAGTAGACCCAGCACAGCCATGTCCAGCGCACGGTCCACGACGGTGGCGCTAACCACACCTTCCGGCTTCCCTGCCCGCCCAACCGCCGTCCCAACGCGCAGCGCGTCTCCTCCGATCACGGAGGGGAGAAAGAGGTTTCCGAACAAACCGGCGAGGTGACTGCGTACGGCGTCTGCGAACCGTATGTCCGCCCCCGCCGCGCCCATGAGGACGAACCACTTACTGGCGCCCAGCACATGGAGGGCGAGGAATCCTACGATCGAGGCGACCCAGGCCAACGGAGAGACGCTGCCTGCAGCCTCAAGGAGGTCTTCGGTGGGGAGCCAAAACGCGAGCAATGCAACCGCGACGACGGCGGCTGCGACACGAACCGCCCACTTCCCCCAAGCACGCTCCGCCACTAGACCGCGACGCCGCCCAGGGCCTCCGCGTTATCGAGTACGTCGCGCCTCATTCGGTGCCATTCGACCTGGCGAGCCAGCGCCTCATCCCACGTCACTGCAGGAGTCCAACCCAGCTCGTCCTGGGCACGCGCGGTAATCGCCGCCGTCACCTTTACGTCTCCAGCCTGGCGGATTCCCTGCTTGATGGGCACGGGGTTGCCAACAATCCCCGCTAGGTCTTCGAGAACCTGAGAGACAGTGCGGGAATCGCCGCCGCCGATGTTGTAGACCGATCCTCTCGGAACGTCTGCCACCGCTGCACGGATGTTGGCTTCAACGACATCGTCGACAAACGTGAAGTCGCGCCGGGCCGATCCGTCCCCGAAAAGGGGAAATACTCGCCCTGTAAGCGCTGCCTCGATCATGCGATGAAAGGCCATGTCGGGGCGTTGCCCAGGACCGAAGACCGTGAAGTAGCGCAAAGATACGCAGGGCACGTCAAACTCTCGGGCATATACGCCACAGAGGTGTTCTGCCGCGAGTTTCGTGGCCCCGTAAGGACTGCGGGGACGGGTGGGCGCATCCTCGTCCACCGGCGCGCTGATGTCGCCGTATACCGAGGAACTCGACGAATACACCAGTCGAGCGACTCCACTTTCCCGGACCGCCTCAAGGAGACGCTGAGTCGCAACAATGTTGCTCGTAACGTAGTGACCGAACCCGTGTGCCCAAGAACCGCGCACACCTGCCTGAGCGGCGCAGTGGAAGACGTGGGTGACCCCCTCTAGATAGGGAGCCAGGTCAACGGAGCTCAGGTCGGCTTCGTGCAGCTGAAACCCCTCCTCGTCCCTTAGCCCGTCGAGATTCGATTCCTTCTGCCG
Organism: Phascolosoma agassizii; assembly: GCA_035593235.1. Taxonomy (NCBI): domain Eukaryota; kingdom Metazoa; phylum Annelida; class Sipuncula; order Phascolosomatiformes; family Phascolosomatidae; genus Phascolosoma; species Phascolosoma agassizii. The sequence goes on along the minus strand of JAVJHY010952639.1, from coordinate 241,762 downwards.
ACGTCCGTAGTATGGATCGAACGTGTCGACGGCGATCACCGGCACGCCTTCGGCTCGAAGCCGATGGGCAACCCGAGATCCGATGAACCCGGCAGCCCCCGTTACGAGCGCGCGGGCGCCATCGCCCCATGGGAATTTTTGGTCTGGAGAGGGAGCGTTCATGCCCAGGTCACGGATCGAAGTGTGGTTCACGGGAAGCTTGAATCGCCTTGGCAATCCGCATGTTCTGATCCGCCAAGAGTCCAACGGCCCAAATGATGAGAGCCGCGAGAAATCCGAGTACAGCGGTCTCCGAAAGGTTACCGATCCACAAATCATAGCCGAACTTCACACTGCCCCCGAGCGCTAGCAGTCCCCCAAGAGGCAGGAAGAGGCGCAACGGGTTGAAGAACACCGTGATGCGAAGAATGAGCACGAAGAAGTCGAAGGCGTGACGCGGCCGAATTTTCGAGGTCCCCTTCCGGGCCAGATATTCGATGGGCACATATGACACATCGAAGCCCCCCACAATCGACGCCATCGTGATCGTGGTGGTGAAGGAAAAGCCTTCGGGGAGGAGGTACTCGAACCGACGGACGAGGCTCTTTCGGATAATTCGCATGCCCGAGTTCAAGTCGGGGATATGGCGCTCGCACAGATAGCTTGCCAGCATTCTGAGGATCCACTTCGGTGGGCGTCTAATCAGCGGGATTGAGCGCGCTACACCACGACGTGCACCCACCACCATATCGGCGGTACGCGCCGCTTCCAGTAGGGCCTCGAAGTGGACCGCTGGATACGTGCCGTCGGCATCGGTGATTCCGACCCAGGGATATCGAGCCGCTCGGATCCCCGCCTTGAGCGAAGCCCCGTAGCCGCGATTGCGACCGGAGCGGATCACGCGCGTGGCCTCTTTGTCGGCTTCGTTCGCTGTCTCATCGGTCGAGCCGTCATCAACGACAATGACTTCGTTGGGCACGCCAAGCCCATCGAGCGCTTCACGAACGCGGCGAACCTCGGCAGCAACGTGAGGTCCCTCGTTGAAAGCCGGGATCACGATGGACACACCGTCGAAGGGCGACGGGGTCGCTGGACTCTGTGTCCGCGGCGATGGCGTGCCCCCTAAGTCTGCCGGCGAGCCTTTGGCTCCCTCGGGTTCGACCACGCCCACGTTCCCTTCCGTCATCGCTCGTACCCGTTCCGTTCTAAGATCACGACCTCTCCCTCTTGGATGGTTCCCGGCAATACGCGGACCACGGCGTACTCGTCCTGGAGCCGAGTCCAAAGGGCCGGCGCAGCCACCTGTATATACGTGGGAAAGGAGTACACGATATGGACCGGTGATCCCAGCCCTTCAAGCTCGGTCAGGGCTTCTTCCGAGTCGACCACGGCGCCCTCCACCCCCAGGTACTCGAACATCGCCTCGGTGGCGAAAGGAACGACGCCAACCACGCGACTTTCCGATCGGTTCTCTTCCAGCCAGGCTTCCGCGCCTTCGAAGTCCTGTTTCGGGCCCCAGACTCGGGGTACTCCGATCAGCAATCCGACGACCGCTGCCCACCCAAGGAAAGTCCCAACCTTGGTAGGTACTCCGGGGACCTTCGATCGCCATGAAGAGCCTGGCGTCACCTGCAAGAGCTGCATGATGCCGCGCACGCCGAAGACGACCGCGAATCCTCCCGAGAAGAAGAAGAACCGCGGCCACAGATTGTGATCGGTAGCAACCAGTAGCCCCAGGATGATCGCGCCGGGCGCCAACATTGCGACCAAAGCCGCCGGACGACGCCACCCGATCGACACGACGCCCAGCAGACCCACGCCTGCGCCGACAAGTAGCCCAAGCAGTCCACCTGGTACGCCCGCGCTCACTCCGCGAAGCATCTCGGTTAGAAGCCAAGTCATCGAGGACCACTCAGCTGTCGATGAGATTTCCGGCTCGTCTCCAGTTATTCCAACAATGAGCCCGGGCAGAGCAGGAAGTGTCACCAGCAACACCAGAAGGCCGGCACAGATGGTCGCACCCAGGACGACGGAGCGATGGGTTTTGCGTTGGTAGACCCAAAGACCAATCCCGAAGTGAACCAGGATGATGGCCCCCGCCGTTAAGTGACACAAAACGCCAAGGAAGAGGACAAGGACGTACTTCGCGGTGGCCAGGCCTATGCTTGCCGCAGAAGCGGGCGCGGGAGCCTCGCGACGCGTTCGGTCGAGCAATCTCAGTAGGAACGTGACCGACAGCGTCGCGAACAAGAACATGCCGGTATAACCGCGCGCATTCTGTGAAAAGAATACATGCTGGGTCGACGCGGCGATCAGGGCAGCAGCCAAGACCCCTTCCCTTTCGCCAGCTAGTTCACGCCCCAGTCTATAAACGGCGTAAACCCCCGCCACGCCAAAAAGAACGGCGGGCAGGCGCATGGCCCAGTTCGAGTACCCGAAGACGATCCTGGAGAGCTTCGCAAGCATGCTGAACAGGACGTGATTGTTCTGGTTCTCAAGCTCGAATGGGATGTCGTGAAAAGGCAATTGCACGAAGCGCAAGAGCGTCTCGATCTCGTCTGCCCAGAGACCCGAGTTCAACTGCGGGATGCGCAAAAGCAGCGCCCCGAGGAGCACGGCAAGGAGGATCCAGAAGCCGGTGGGACTGATTTGATCGGGGGGTCGGGGTATGGCCACGACGGTCCCCGCGCCGAACGGTGAACCCGGTGGCGCTACCGGAACCACCTCATCGGATCGGTCCCAGGGGATTCGCAGGTCCTCGTTAGTCTTCGACGACATGGCTCCTAAACTCGTCGCGATACTCGGTCCAGCGGACTCGGTTGAACGTACCATCGACCTCGAGACAATCGACTGCCGCGTACGCCATGCGAAGCGCGTGATGAGTGTTGTCGTGGGCAAACAAACCCTGGCGTCCGTAGCTGAGTACGCCTTCGACGCTCTCGACCCACTCATCAAGCACGCCAAACGGAACCTGATAGCCCATCGTATAGATGGGGTACGCCTGCTTAAGACGCCTCGTGTGTACGGCTCTCGGAGCCTTTGGCGCTGGAATGCCCGCGGTCTCCATATCCTTCAAGACCATCGCGCCCAGCTCCTCATCCGACATGGACCAAAGCGGTTCATCGACCGAGCACGGCACCTCGGCGCAGAGCACCGTAACCCCTTCTGGTTCGAGCGAGTCGCGGAAATAGTTTTTAGGTTCGGATAGTCGCGTGAAGCGAACATTCTCCTCAGGGAAGTAATGCGCGTCTGTTTCCCCGAACTGGTGGACGTCGAGCGTGAGGTAGACGAGCACCATGGCACGATACGCAATCGAGCCCGCGGCTTCGATAACCTCTGGAGGTGTTTCTGACCCCAACAGCCGAGCCAAGATGCTCACGGGAATCGTGGACCACACGTGGTCGGCTTCAACAGACATAGTCTTCCCTGCCCGCTCCCCGTCGACGACCCATCCGCCGGCTTCCGACCGCCTCAAGCCAGTCACCTGCCAGCCAATTTTCATGTCCGCACCAAGCGCTTCAGCCTCGGCCGCGTACGCCTCGCTGATTTGCCCATACCCGTTGCGTAGGTAGAAGAACCGTCCGGAACCCGGCGGTTTGGCCAACCGAGCCATCAGCTTCTTGAAGGTCCCCGCGGACACTCGCTTACGGGCTTGAATTCCGGAGAGCGCTTCGGGCTCATGACCCCACATCTTACGGGCGAATGGGAAGTAGAAGTGCTTGCAGATGGTCGGTCCAAGGTTAGCCGCCAGAACCGACGCGAAGGTGTCCCCTTCATCTCGCTTGATCGGAAGCGCCCGAGCGAGCATGTCCCCGAGAGCACCAAACGCGAACCCTTTGTCGAGCCGGAGAAGGAGATCCACCGGTTTGAGTGGGAATTTCACCCACCGGCCCCGTAGCCGGATCCGACCCATGCGTTCGAAGCTGCGCAGATCATCGCCCAACATGGTGCGGATATCGTCCATGATGTCGGGGTCACACGACGGATGCAGTCGGTGGCTCCCAAAGTCGACCCGAACACCGTCAAGCGTGAAGCTGCCCGCGTTGCCGCCCACTGCATCGTTTTGTTCGAAGAGCGTGACGTCTGCCACGCCGGTCTTACGGAGCTGGTACGCCGCGCCCAATCCAGCGGGGCCGCCCCCAAGCACAACGACATGAGGTCGATCAGCCATCGACTACCGAGCCTCTTCTTGGAGATGCTGCGTATACCATTTGATCGTCGCTGCGACCCCTTCTTCCATGGTGTACATCGGATTCCAGTCGAGGAGTCGGCGAGCCTTCGCGCAGTCCAGGTATTGCCGAAGAATCTCGTGCGTGGCCTGCCCCATGACGGTCGGCTCGAGATGCTCGGCGTCCATGAGCTTCAGGATAAGCGCGACCATGTCGAGTACCGACATGGGAGTCTCGGTGCCGAAGTTGAACGCTTCGCCCGAGAAGTCATCATGCGGAAGTCGCTCGGCCAGCCGCAGGTAGGCTTCAACGGCGTCTTCCACGTAGAAGTAGTCCCGAATGAACGTACCGTCCGAACGAATTACCGGTGCCTCGCCCTGGTAAACCGACCGGATCGTTCCCGGGATCAGGCGATTGAAGTTCAGATCGCCCGCACCGTAGAGGTTTCCGCAACGCGTGATCGCTACGGGCACGTCGTAGCTGCGATGATACGAAATCGAAATCAGGTCTGCGCACGACTTCGAAACGTCATACGGAAAACGTCCCTGCAGCGGCGCGTCCTCTGTGTACGGCAACGTCTCATGTTCTCCATAGGCTTTATCGCTTGAAGCGACGACCACTCGCTCGACTCGATCCAGTTGCCGGCAGGCGTCCAGGAGAAGCCACGTCCCTTTGATGTTCGTCTCGAACGTCGAGAGCGCCGACCGAGCGGCAGTACCCACAATCGTCTGCGCGCCGAGGTGGAAGACGCTATCGATCTCGTACTCGTTCAACGCACGAAGCAGAAGCGGACCGTCTTCGAGTTCGCCTCGAACGGCGTTCACTTTGTTAAGCGCACCTTCACTCACGAGTCGGGAATTGTGAACCCAATCCCGGACGAGGCAAGTGACGTCGGCACCCAAGGCCACCAAACGCTCCACCAAAGCAGAGCCCAGCAGACCTGTGCCACCCGTCACGAAGACGCGGCGTCCGCGCCAATAGTCAGCTACCACGTCTTCCACGGGGCGTTTCCGGAATCCCAAAGCTCTTCGAGGACGCGCTTCTCACGAAGCGTGTCCATCGGCTGCCAGAAGCCAGAATGGCGGTATGCCATCAACTCCCCTTCCGCGGCGAGTTGTTCTAGCGGTCGTCTCTCTAAGATCTCGTCATCTCCATGCAAATAGGACAGGACCTGGGGTTCAAAGACGAAAAATCCGCCGTTGATCCACCCCTCCCCTGTCTGAGGCTTTTCCGAAAATTCCTGCACACGGTCCCCGTCTACAACCAGCCCGCCGAAGCGAGAGGGGGGGCGCACCGCCGTGACGGTGGCGAGCTTCCCGTGAGAGCGGTGGAACTCGAGTAATCCCTGGATATCAACGTTCCCGACGCCGTCGCCATACGTAACCATGAACGGTTCGTCCGCGAGCCAGGACGCTAACTTCGCAATTCGCCCGCCCGTCATGGTGTCCAGACCGGTGTCGACAAGTCCGACCTCCCAGTTGGGCGTGCCGCGATTCACGACCGCGACTTCTCCGGTTCCCAGGTGGATGCTGTAGTCCGCGTGCCGCACGTGGTAGTTGTGGAAATATTCCTTGATCATCTCACCCTTGTATCCGCAGGCGACCAAGAAGCGTTCGAAGCCGCAGCTGGCATAGATACTCATGATATGCCAGAGCAGCGGCCGTCCACCGATTTCGACCATGGGTTTCGGTCGCAACCCCGTCTCTTCGGCTAGGCGCGTTCCGCGACCGCCGGCCAAGATCACGACCTGCATTGAACTCGACTCGGTCATACGATTCGGGGATAGGGGATCGGGATCAGGAACTTGCCGCCGGCGGCTCGAAAATCACTCTCTTGCTTTATGATCTCGTCCGCGAAATTCCAAGGGAGCAACAAGAGCACGTCGACACCCCGAGCGGCGATTTCGTCGACCGGAAGGATGGGGACGTGGGTCCCCGGCGTGTACCGTCCGACCTTTAGCGGGTTTTTGTCGACGGCAAACGGAATCAAATCCGATCCAATCCCGCAGTAGTTCACCAACGTGTGCCCCTTTGCCGGCGCTCCGTATGCTGCCAATGAGTGGCCGGCTTCCTTAAGCTCTTCGAGCATTCCGAGCAGCGCTTCTCGCTGAGCAGCAACGTCACGTGAAAACTGCTCGTAACGTGCCGGATCGAGAAGTCCCCGTGCCCGTTCATTCGCCGCAAAGTCTTGAGCGATCTGACTGTGCTCGTTTCTATCCTCAGCTCGTGCGAAGTAGACACGAATGGAGCCACCGTGCACGGAGACCTCACGCACGTCCGCAACGCGTAATCCCGCTCTTTCGGCCAGCACCATCAAGGCCGCCACCGAGAAGTAGCAGTGATGCTCGTGGTAGACCGTGTCGTACTCGAGGCGCTCGACAAACTGGCCTAGGTACGGAACCTCAACGACGCCGAGGCCGCCGGACTTGAGGAGCACACCCACGCCTCGAAGGAAGTCGACCGTACCGTTCACGTGAGCAAGAACGTTGTTTGCGATAACCGCTGCCGCGGGGCCGTGACTTGCACGGATTTCGTGGGCAACAGCCTCGTCGAAGAACACGTTGTCGGTAGGGACTCCGGCGTCGGTCGCCATCTGCGCGATGTTGGTGGCTGGCTCAATTCCCAACACAGCGACGCCCCGCTCTTGGAAGCGCTTCAGCAGGCTGCCGTCGTTGCTCGCAATCTCCACGACCGTGTCATCACTCTTCAGGCTCAGGCGGGTCACAACGTCGTCCGCGTACTCCCGATTGTGATCATGGATCGATGATGAAACGCCGGTGACGTAGAGGTAGTGGGCAAACAACACTTGCGGATCGATGACATCGTGGATCTGCACCAGTCCGCAGGTTGTGCACAGCGCGACGTCCAACGGGTACATGCGCTCGTCCGCGAACTCTTCGGGCCCGCTGAGCAGTGCGTTTGCCAACGGTTGCGGGCCCAACGACAGGAACGTGTGCAGCGTAGCCTCTTCGCAGGCGCGACAAGTCGTGCGTCGGGAATATGCGGAATCGGTCACTCAACGGGCCCTGCATTTTGCGTCGGGAGGGGTGCGTTGCGCAGCCCGACGAAACGGGCTCGCAACAAGTTTCTTAGAAACTCGGTGATGGTTGACGTACCCACGCTTGAGGTCCCTCCCTCGCGCGCTTGAGCAAGGACGTTCATCTCCGTTACGGGAATCCCCAGTCGCTTCGCTTTGATCATCAGCTCAGGGTCGAGGAACCAGTCGGTCGACGCGAGTCGCATTTTCCGGTAGACGGACGCCGGAAACATCTTCGGGACTCCATTGATATCGATCGACCCCAGCGGGCCGAACAGGATGTTGATGAGCCCGTTGTATATGATCGACACAATCTTCCGGCGAAATCCGTCCATTCGAAATCGGCGACGCACCTTGAGGATCCGGTCCCCTTGTTTCGCCCCCACCTGAAAGAGGCGCACAACGTCCGCCTCATCGACCTGGCCATCCGCGGGTATGGAGCCGATCCAATCGGCGGAGCAGTGTTTCAAGCCCTGCAGCACCCCGAATCCATACCCGATGTTGGTTTCGACCACCACTTTGGTAACGCGCCGTCCTTCAGCTATGAGCGTATCGATCACCTCGCCGGTGGTGTCAGACGAACCGTTGTCTACGATCACCAATTCGAGCGCGATGTCCTCTTCATCGAACCGCCGAAAGAGTCGCGTCGCCGTCGAGTGCAGGATCTCCTCCTCGTTGTACGCCGGCATGGCGAGCGAGAGGTCTGGCTTGGGTTGGTTCGCGGCGTTCAAGGCGCTTCTAGTTATGGATGGTAGCGTTTTACGGCACCTGTGGCACGAACGCCACAGTGCGCCTAATCCCTTCGGCAACCGAAGTCTGTGGAAGCCACCCCGTCACGTGACGGAACCGGTCAACCGAAACGTCAGGGTCCAACACCTCCTGCGGCCGATCGGGACGCGCCCCGAAACGCAGCAGAGTCAAGTCGATTTGCAACTGGTGTGCCGCCTCTTCGATGAAGTCCCGAACTCGCTCGGTACGCCCCGAGGCCAGGTTCACCGGATCACCCCCTAACGGCTCGGCAGCACCGAGGCGCATGAGGCCCTCCGCAACGTCGTACACCACGCAAAAATCTCTTTTCTGCTCACCTGAAGTAAGGTCGATGGGCACCTTGTCGACCGCCGCTTGGATCAGCATCGGGAGCAGTCGATGGCCCCCTTCCCCAGGCCCGAACACGTTGAAGATTCTAGCGGTGACGGCGCTCAACCCAGTTTCGCTGCACGCAGCCAAGACACCCTCGGTGCCCGCCAGCTTGGATTCGCCATATAACGTCACTGGCTTCGTCGATCCGTCTTCATGGAAGTGAGTTACCCGTCCGTACTCGTACTGAGTACCCGCGTGAACCAGTCGATTCCCATCCCACGCCGTTTCGGCTGCGCCGAGCGTATTCGCCAGCCATTCCGGAAAATCCGCGTTTACCGCTTGAGCCAACTCCGGGTCTTGATCGCCAGGGTTCACGCCGTATGCGGCGAGGTTGAATGTCACATCAGGGTCCAAACTCGCCAACGCCTGTGCGATGGTGGCTCGATCATCAACCGCCCCCGGGAGGACCGGCGTATTTACACCATAAAGCGCCAACTTCTGAGCGGCTGCCTTGGGCGTCCGGGCAAAACACGTCACCAGCGCGCCCTCATCAACCAGCCTCCTGGCAAGCCAAGGTCCGATGAACCCCGAGCACCCAAACAGCGCCACGCGAACACCTCCATACCGCGAGGCAAGGTCAGCCTTCATCCAACCGCTCCTTCTGTGGCTCGCTAATCTGACGTCGGTCCAGAACGAACAACGAAGCCGTTGCCGCTGAGGGTGGGCCCATCGACCGTCCAAAATCGCCGATTGGGATATGCGGCGAACAGGGCGGCCCGGACCTCATCGCCTTGGTCCCAGGCGTAGATGGGTCCATCGCCTCTGAGGTCGAGCGGATTGTACACGGCCGCCGAGGCGTAGTCCGGGTGCCCGTCACCCCGCACGAGAACGACATCGGTTGCGCCCCATTGGTTTTCGAGGGCAAGGGCTCGGATGCTGGGTTCCATGCCTCGATACTGCCAATACTTGTCCGAGGCCCTCCAGGGCGTGAAGACGAACAGCGAGGAGGCGCACAACAAGGCCACCGCGAAGGCGACACGTCCGGGTTCGCTGGACAGACGCGCGAGGCGTGCACTACTCCGGACAACCAAGATGAGAAGAGGGATCAGCGTGAGGTACCAGTAGCGCGCGCCGAAGTCGGGACCTCCGGAAAACCAATACAGGGCGTGCGCCCCTGCTACTAACAAGACAGCGGCTACCATCCCCAGGTCGGCGATGGCCAGGCCCCCGGCCACAAAAAGGAAAAGCCCGATCGCTACAGTCGATCCGACGCTCCACCCTGACAGCTCTGTGTTGATTTGAAACAAGTTCAGAGCGGAGTTCACGGCTACGTCGGCAGGACCATGCCCTGGGAACGGATCAAGGCCCCCGAATCCAACCCCCTTGTCAGCTCCGAACCCCATAGCGTTCGACCCTTCCCCGTACGTCTGGTCCATATAGGCCATAATCGGAAAATTGAGCGGGTCACCGGTGAACCGAGCGTTATAAGGGAGTGTGGTTGCGACAACGCCCGCGCTGACGACAGCCATCACGCCAACGTCGAGGACGCGCCGCCTAGCTCCGCGAACCGTCGCACCACTCGACCGCGCGTCAGAGGTGGGCAGCAGCGCCCAGAGTCCGAGCAGCGCGGCAGCAATCAACCCTTCGAGGGGCCGGTTGAGCGCGACAAGGCCGATTCCGCACCCCGCCAATACCGCCCACTGTATGCCTCTCCCGCGGGCCAACTTCCCGGTCGCCAGCGCCGCAGCCGCCACCGCCAGAAGCGTGAAGCTGTGCGTCATCAGGCTCATGTTCAGGAACAAGAACCACGGCGAAATCCCAAGAAGGCACGTTGTGGCTCCAGCGGTGCGCGTATTGTAGAGGTTCCGAACGAAGCCGTGCACGAGCAGGATACTCAGTGCGCCAAACAGGGGATTGACAAGCCACGGAAAGCCAGCGCGCACACCGACTGAGAGCGCAGCAGGCCACGCGGGGGTAACCGGGACGAACCAACGCGAGGGATCCGAGCTCATTAGATCCAGATCGAACGCGGCGAGAACCGGCGGAAGGGGCAGTTCCCATAACCCGGCCGCGAAATAGCGCGCCTGGAGCAGGTACACGACTTCGTCGGGGACATGAGGGTGCCGCTGGTAAACGAACCAAGAAAGGGCGGCCGTAGAGAACAAGACCCAGACTGCGACGGCAAAAGGGAGACGCCTGTCCTCCAGGATTGCCGAGGCTGCCGCGCCGAAACGGTCCGCCTGGCTCGCGGTGAGACTGAAGGCCGTCGCTACAAGGCAGGCTAGCCCCACAGCTTGGAGTGTGCTTGCCCACACCAACTCGCCCATGTAGAACCCCGGATCGCGCGACAGAGCGGCCGCAGTCATGACAAACGCGAGCGCCGTTACGATCCAGCGTAGGCTCGAGCCCTGTGTTCGAACGAAGCGGAGTGCCCGGGACAGCGCGGGCCGACCTGCGACAACGAGGGCAAGCGCCTGCACGACGAGGATCGCTACCGCGATCCACCCCACCGTTCCCCAGGTATCGAGGGGAAGCCGGAGGTGCTGATAGTGGATGTCGGGACCCGCCTCCACCCAACTCAACGCTGCCCCATGGCCGAGCGCCGCGAGGGCCGACCACCTCCCGACCCGACCCCATTCTGATCGTGCGGTCAGGAGCAGGACGCTCAGCGCGGCCCCGGCTCCCAAGCCAAGGACCCATCCGCCCGAAGTGCGAGCCTCTGCAGGCAATGACAACGCAGTCACCAACGGAATCGTGAGCGCAGCACACGTTGCCACTACGACCGAAACCGGCCCAACACCGGATGCGTCTGACGGCAGTCCGCGCGTACCGCTGCGCGGCTCAGACGGGATGGTCACGCTCCCCTTCGACAGTGGTTCCTCCTGGTTGCGTCCTAAAGTCGCGAAGAGTCCCGCGTCTAGGGTAAGTCAGCTTCGTCACAACGAACCCAGGAATCAACCGGGCAAGGCCGTTTCGTGCAGTGCCCTCCACCATTTCGAAAGCTGCGCCGACGCAACAGTATGTACTACGAGCGAGAGAGATTCCGTCACGTGTCGTTACAGACAACTGCTGGCCGCAATGCCCTGCACTGCAATTCCCCTTCCGCAAACGACCATGTTCGTTGAGGTTTGCCATGCCAAACACCATCGCTCGCAAGAGTTTCGCGAAGCGTCGTATAGACGAGGCACCCTGGTCCGATCCTTGCCCGCCAGTCAGGTTGTTGAACGCATTTTTTTCGGACCCACCCCCGACTAAAGAACTGAGCGCTTAGATGCAGGAAGCTGTGCCCACTCCAACCGCAGCCGAGCCGACCGAGGCTCGCTTCGTCGAACCCATCGCGGAAGGCGACCACGTCGTCGTGGTTGGAGGCGGGCCCGCTGGACTTACAGCGGCATACCTCCTCTCGAAGAAGGGGTACAAGGTCACGGTCTTCGAGGGGACCGATATGTTGGGCGGGATTTCACAAACGGCCCAGTATAAGGGCTTCCGCTTCGACATTGGCGGCCACCGATTTTTTACAAAAATTAAGCCCGTCGAGGATCTGTGGTACGAGATCCTGGACGAAGACTTCATTACGGTGCCCCGCCTATCCCGAATTCACTACGACGGAAAGTTCTTCGACTACCCGTTGAAGGCATCGAATGCGTTGTTCGGTCTCGGGCCGATTCGGGCAGCGCTCATGTTCTTATCCTACCTGCGTGCGCACTTCTGGCCCAACCCGGTCGAAGAGAACTTCGAGCAGTGGGTTACGAACCGATTCGGCAAGCGCCTCTACGAGACGTTCTTCAAGACCTACACGGAGAAGGTCTGGGGCATGCCGTGCACTGAAATCCGCGCGGAATGGGCTGCCCAACGCATTAAGGGTCTATCCCTCGCTAAAGCGATTCTCGCAGCGACGTCGTTGAACAAGCGGTCTACGCAGATCAAGACGCTGATCAACGAATTCCAATACCCCCGGCTAGGGCCGGGCCAGATGTGGGAAACCTGCGCCGACCGGATTCGCACTCTCGGAAACGAAGTGCATATGGAGACGTGGGTCTCGGGCGTCGAATGGACGGAAGACGAGCGCGGACGCAAGGCAACGGCGGTCCGGATCAAGACTGCTGAAGGGGAGGAACGAGTCCCCTGCGACCACGTCATCAATACGATGGCGGTCCGCGAACTGGTCCGGAGCCTCAAGCCCGCGCCGGCCGCACCTGTACAGGCAGCAGGAGAGGGTCTGAGGTACCGCGACTTCTTGGTAGTGGCGCTGATCTTGGACGTCGAGGACATGTTCCCGGACAACTGGATCTACATCCACTCGCCCGCCGTGCAAGTCGGTCGCATCCAGAACTTCAATAACTGGTCGAAGGCTATGGTGCCGGAGGCCGGAAAGACCTGTTTAGGGATGGAGTACTTCTGCTTCGAAGGCGACGGTCTCTGGGAGTCCAAGGACGAAGACCTCATCGCCCAGGCGACAAGGGAACTCAGTGAGCTCGGGCTCTCCGCCAACGCTAAGACGGAAGACGGCTGCGTTATTCGCATGCCTAAGGCCTACCCGATCTACGACTCCGCATACAGCGACCACCTGGATGGAGTTCGGGGGTTCATTGATCCGATCCGGAATTTGCACACGGTCGGTCGCAACGGCATGCATAAATACAACAACCAGGATCACTCGATGCTCACGGCCATGATGACCGTGTGGAATATGGCGGGTGCCAGACATGACATCTGGGCTGTGAACACCGACTTCGAGTACCACGAAGAGCAACGTCTCGAGGATCCCGAGAAGAACAAACCCAAGGTTGCGCCGCGCACCAACGGGTCAGCAGGTCAGGGGGCCTCGCACGCAAGCGCGTCCAAGACTGAGACCTCAGGAGACGATCCCTCGGATCCCTACGGAGCAGTCGACCCCGAGTCGCTCTCCGCCTCTCCGTAACCTCGGCGTGGCCCCGCTCCGGTTCTGCTTCCTCACCACGTTCTATCCACCGTACAACTTTGGTGGGGACGGCATCGGCATTCAGCGACTTGCACGCGGCCTCGTACGCGCTGGACACCATGTTACAGTCGTCCACGACGTTGACGCTTACCGCCTCCTTCACAAAGGTGCCGAGCCCGACGGGGACGTCCCACACGACGGCGTTGAAGTCGTTCGGCTCGAGTCACGGATGGGCGGCCTATCGTGCCTGCTCACTCAACAAACCGGTCGACCGATTGTGAACGGCGGACGGATCGCCGCACTTCTTGATGAAGGGGACTATGACGTCGTGAATTTCCACAACGTCTCCCTCATCGGCGGGCCTGGTCTGCTTTCTTACGGCTCCAAGTCTCTTCGCCTGTTGATGGCGCATGAACACTGGCTGGTATGCCCGACGCACGTTCTTTGGCGTCATGGGCGCGAGCGGTGCACGGGACGGGAGTGCGTGCGCTGTCAACTTTCCTACAAGCGACCGCCGCAACTCTGGCGGTACACGGGAGGACTCGAGGGGCAGCTTGACCACGTCGATGCCTTCATCGCAGTCAGCGAGTTCAGTCGGCAAAAGCACAAGGAGTTCGGATTCCCCCGAGAGATGGAGGTGTTGAACTACTTCCTCCCGGATCCGGAACCGGGCGCTGGCCCGCCGCCAAGCGAGCGGCCGCACGAGCGTCCCTATTTCCTCTTCGTTGGGCGTTTGGAACAGATCAAGGGCCTGGACGACGTTGTGCCATTGTTCGCCGAGTATGAGGACGCCGACCTCCTGATCGCCGGCGACGGCGAGTACGCGGCCACGTTGAAGTCTCTCGTGGACGCCGATCCTCGAATCCAAAGCCGGGTGCGGTTCCTGGGCCGAGTACCGCTGGAGGAACTCAAGGCCTACTACGAGCACGCGGTGGCCCTAATCGTGCCTTCGGTTTGTTACGAGACGTTTGGAATCATCATCATTGAAGCGTTCCGGTATGGGACTCCCGTGATCGCGCGCGACCTCGGGCCCTTCCCCGAATTGTTGGAGCGCTCCGGCGGCGGCGAGCTGTTCGGATCGACGAGCGAGCTGCTCGAGAAAATGAAGCGACTTGAAAGCGACCCGGAGTTGCGCGACCGCCTTGCCCAAGCCGGGCACGACGCCTACTTGCAGCACTGGGTCGAGTCTTCCGCGATACCGAACTATCTAGACATCGTGCGGAGAACGGCGGAACGCACGGGACATACCCGCCTAATGCAGGCTATTTCGAGCACGCCTGAAGCGGGCACACTCAGTTTGGAGCAACCATGAAGGTGTTCATCACCGGCGGAGCCGGCTTTATCGGCTCGCATTTAGCCACCCGTCTCGTTGAACGCGGCGACGAAGTTTTCGTACTCGACGACCTATCGACGGGCTCGATGGACAACATCGCGCACCTCACGGATCGCGAACGGTTCCACTACAAGATCGGGTGCGCCACAGATTCACCCCTGGTGAAGGAGTTCGTGGATCGCTCCGACCTCACCGTGCACCTGGCGGCGGCCGTAGGCGTGCGCCTGATCGTCGAGCGACCGGTCCACACGATCCAGACGAACGTTCGCGGTACGGAGACAGTGCTCGACGCGGCCATGAACAAGGGGAAGTTGGTTGTCGTGGCCTCGACATCGGAGGTGTACGGTAAAAGCACCTCGATTCCCTTCCGGGAGGACGCCGATATCACGCTTGGGCCGACAAGCCACTCCCGCTGGGCGTACGCCTGTTCGAAGGCCTTGGATGAATGGCTGGCTCTCGCCTATCTACGGGAAAAGGATGTCCCCGCAATTATTTGCCGCTTCTTTAACACCGTGGGGCCCGGACAAACGGGGCGGTATGGTATGGTACTGCCGACCTTTGCCCGGCAAGCCGTCCGCGGCGAGCCCATCACGGTGTTCGGGACAGGTGAGCAGTGCCGCTGTTTTGGACACGTCCAAGACACCGTGACCGCGCTATTGCAACTCGTCGAGAAGCCCGAGGCCGTGGGCGATGTGTTTAACATCGGCACGGACGAAGAAGTCTCGATCATGCAGCTGGCCGAACGCGTGCGCGAAGCCGCGGGCAGCGATTCCGAGATTCGCTTGATCCCCTACTCCGAAGCGTATGCCGAGGGGTTTGAGGATATGCTCCGCCGCGTACCCGACGTATCAAAACTTGAGGCGACCATTGGCTTTAAGCCCCAAACTTCGTTGGAGCAGATCATCAAGGATGTGGTTGAACACGAGCGCAAAGTCTTAACTCAGGAGTCTGGCCACGCGGCCGCGCCACAGTCCTGAGCAACGCCCCCTGCCGACACACTGCCATGCGAGCGGTCCTGACCTACCACTCGATCGACGAGTCCAAATCTCCGATCTCCGTGTCTGCCAAGCAGTTTTCGGCACACATGCGCTTCCTGGCTTCCGGTGCGGTGCGGGTGGTGTCTCTTTCCCAGTTGCTGTCTGAGAATGAGTACACCGGCCTACGTGTGGCCATCACATTCGACGATGGGTTCAAGAACTTCGAATCTGTAGCTGTACCCCGGCTTGTTGACAGTGGCCTTCCGTCGACACTCTTCGTCGTCACGGGAGCGGTCGGTGGAAACAACGCTTGGGGCAACGTCGAAACGACGGGCATACCCACGCTGCCTTTGCTCGATTGGGACGGCCTGGGACGGGTCCTCGAGGCGGGGGTCGAGCTCGGGGCTCACACACGAACCCATCCTCACCTACCCAGGTGCTCAAGCCAGGCCTTGGCCGACGAACTGGACCATCCAATAGCGGAGTTACAGCAACGCCTGCACGTGAAGCCCACGGCCTTGGCTTACCCTTACGGAGATCACGATGCGGCGACCCTCAGGGCCGCTCGCACACGGTACGACCACGCTGTTACGACGCGCCTCGCAACCGTGAAGCCTGGCGTGAATCCTGTAGCGATCCCCCGCCTTGATATGTTTTACTTTCGTGACCACGGCCGCCTGGAAAACATTGGCACGTCAGGGTTTCACGCTTACCTCACGGTGAGGCGAACTCTGCGATCCATACGCTGTACGGTGCTGAGATCATGACGCACCGGCAGCCGTACCTCTCGGTGATTGTGCCGGCCTACAATGGCACGGGCGTCTTGCCACGCTGTTTCGCCGCGCTCGCCGCATCTGACCTGCCCCGCGCGGAGTGGGAACTGATCCTAGTCGATGACTCCAGCACTGACACGACGGCAGAGATCGCCGAGCCGGTCGCCGACAAGGTGGTCCGCCTCTCGGGTGGACCGAGGGGGCCCGCCTTCGCAAGAAACCGCGGATGCGAGCCGGCACGGGGAGAGGTGTTCGTGTTCGTCGATGCTGACGTCTGCATCCATCCCGACACACTCCGGCGCTTCGTCCGTCACTTTCAAGACACGGACGTTGGATCCGTTTTTGGGGCCTACGACGACCAGCCTCACCACCCAGACTTCCTGTCGCAATACCGTAACCTTCTGCATCGATACCACCATATAAGGAACGCTGGCGAAACTCAGACTTTTTGGGCCGGTTGCGGAGCGATCCGAGCTGATGCGTTCAACGCGGTCCGTGGGTACGACTCGGACCGGTTCCCCAGGCCCCAAATCGAGGACATCGAACTTGGATATCGCTTGAGAGACGAAGGTTACCGGATCCTCATCGACCCCTTGATCCAAGCGAGCCACTTGAAGAAGTGGGGGTTCAAGAACATGGTGCGCACCGACGTCTTTGATCGCGGTGTACCATGGATGCGGCTACTGAACGAACGGAAGGGAAAAACCGAGGCCAGCCTCAACGTTGGCGGCACCGAAAAGCTGAAGACTGTACTGGTCGGGGCGGGACTTCTGCTTACCCTGTTTGGAGCCGTGTTCGGCCCCGGTGCTTTGGCCTGGGTGGGAGCGTTCATCGTCATCGCCATCCCCCTAACCAACGTCCATCTGTATCGCTGGTTCTCCGCAAGACGGGGGTGGCTCTTCGCCCTCCGCGTCGCGCCAATGCAGCTACTCTACTACGTGTTGAACGGCTTCTCTGCGGCGATCGGAATCATCGGGGCAAAGAAACCGGTTCGGGCACCTCAAACGCCTCAGACCCCGACGCGCTGAGCCGTTCCGCTAGGGTTGATGCTTCCGAAAAGAGAGCGTTCACACCGTCAACGATTTCGACTGCAACGGAGAGTCCCACCTCCATGAGGCTCCGCTCGTTGGGCGTCGGTGCGTCCCAAGAACTCGTTAACACTCGGACAGGAGCGTTCACGTGAGACTGAAGTACTCGCCCACCGCAGATACCTTGGCACGTCGGACCGGAAAAGGCCTGCCGGTCAAACGAGTGCACCGCCGAGAGCAGCGCCGCCACCTCGGCACGGAATTGCCCGCCACCGCCATCTGAGAGCTCTTGCTCCAAACGATCCAGTTCGCGCTGCAACGCCCTGATCCCATTGCGCCCCTCCATGGTCGCAGCCAAGCGTCTCCCAGCTAGGCGCACTGCCGCCAACTTCGCCACACGCGCGTCCGCATTGTGCGGGCGTCGCGGATCGGGAAGCACTTCTAAGTCGGCTTGCGCGATCTGTTCTTCGACCTGTACACGGACGGTATACAGTCCCGGAAGAGCGGTGGGCCGCGCCCCCGGCGCATCTTCGAGCTCAAGCCTCAGATTCCAAACTGCTCGATTCATTCCAGTGCTTGCCTGGCCGGTCAGTTCGGCCACCTTCATTCCCTCCGCATCCTCGATCTCAATCGTGTAGGGTGCCTTGACTCCGTCAAACCAAAACGTGAGGAGCGCTCCGTACGGCCTCATGGTTCCGAATTGCATCGCGTGGCCCGTGGAACGGTAGCCAATAGCTTCGTGCGTCCCAGCTGCGACGGCCTTGGGCGGTTCGAACACGGTGAGGGCGGACGGCGCGCCCTGGAGAGCGAGCTCTTGCAGGGGACGGACGTCGTCGATGATCAGCACCCCTCGCCCGTGAGTGCCGAGCACAAGATCCAGGTCGCGGTTGTGAACGACCAAATCCCGCACGGGCACAGCGGGAACCCCGGCTCGCCACTGCATCCACGACGCTCCGGCGTCGATCGAAAGCTGTAAGCCGAACTCTGTTCCGAGATACAGCAGCCCGGGCGCCACGGGGTCTTCTTCCAACACGTGCGCAAAGCCCGCCGTGATAGGAGTAGCGAGCCGAGTCCAGTTTTGTCCGTAGTCGTCGGTTCGGTACACGTACGTCCTCCAATCGCCACGACGGTGGTTGTCCAGGGTTGCAAACGCTCGACCGGGCCTATGGCGTGAGGCCTCGACGTGCGACACCCAGGTGTCTGGTGGTACTCCTTCCAGTCGATGACCCACCTCAGTCCACGACGCTCCATCGTCCCGTGTGATCTGGATACGCCCATCGTCCGTACCCACCCAGATCGTGCCTGCCTCGACTGAGCTCGGGGCGATGGTGACGATCGTTGTGTGATTCTCGGCCCCAGTTGCGTCGAGACTTAATCCCCCACTTTGATCCTGGTCTTGCTTGGCGGGATCGTTGCTCGTCAAATCACCGGAAATGACTGCCCAACTCGCACCGTGGTCAGAGGTCCGGTGGAGGAATTGGCTGCCCAGATACAGGGTCGTTGAATCGATTGGATCCATCGCGATGCCAGCGTTCCAATTAAACCGCAGAGCGACGCCGTCGGGATGAACCGGCCGGATGGACTGTCTCGCACCCGTCAGTCGATCGAAGCGGGTGAGGTTTCCCCCCTGGGACATGGCGTACCCGTAGTCCGGGTCGGCGAAGTCCGGAAAAACCGAAAAGCCATCGCCACCCCCGACTCGGCGCCAGTGGCCGTTCATGATGCCGCGATTTTCCCACACGGTATTTGGGCCAAACCACGAACCGTTGTCTTGGAGTCCTCCATACACGTTGAAAGGGACCGCGTCATCCACTGCGATGTGGTAAAACTGACCGAGGGGCATATTCTCGACGAAGCGCCAGGTTTCGCCTCGGTTCCTCGTGACCGCGACGCCGCCGTCATTGGCCATGATCATGAAACGCGGGTCATCGGGGTGGATCCAGAGGTCTTGTACATCCCCGTGAATGATCGAGCTCGATACAACCGTTCTGAACGACTCTCCACCGTTGGTGCTGACCTGAATCTGGCTGTGCAGGGTGTACAGCCGGTTGGCATCTTGCGGGTCTACCCGAATGTCGGCGTAGTAGAATGGTCTCGGCGCGATGCCATCGCGGTCGGTGATGAGCTCGAACGTCTGGCCATGGTCGCTTGAACGAAGGAGAGCGCTCTTTCCAGCCTCAACGAGTGCGTACAAAACACCGGGTTCCGACGGGGCGAAAGCGAGACCCATTCGTCCAAGCGACCCCGAGGGCAGGCCGTCCGCGACCGTCCGTTGTTCCCAAGTGCCGCCGCCATCCTCACTCACGAAGAGCCCACTCCCCGGTCCTCCCGACTCGAAAAACCAAGGCTCCCTTCGATACTCCCACATCCCCGCAACAAGACGATCTGGGTTGGTTGGGTCCATGACGAGTTCGGACGCGCCCGAACGCGCATTCGTAAAGAGTACCCGCTCCCAGGTCGTCCCTCCGTCTTCGGTCTTGAAGACGCCGCGTTGTTCACCGTCGCTCCAAGCCGGTCCCAGCGCAGCGACCCATGCGATATTGGGATTCGTCGGGTGGAGAACGATGCGGTGAATCCGCTCCGACAGCTCGAGGCCGACGCGGGCCCAGCTATCGCCCCCGTCCCGACTCAAAAACACGCCAGCGCCCACGCCAGCGGAGTTTCGAGGGTTTCCCTCCCCGGTCCCGACCCAAACGATGTTCGGATCAGCCTGAAAGATCTGCACTGCCCCAATTCCGAGCGTCGGCTGGTCGTCGAACACCGGTGTCCACGCCACTCCGCCGTCACGGGACCGCCATACACCGCCCGTCGCACTCCCCACGAAAATTACTGTCGGGTCGGAGAGCAGGACGTCGACATCCGAAACTCGTCCACTCATGCCTGCGGGTCCAATCGAACGAGCCGCCAGAGCGTCGAACCTGTTATCGTCCGCGCCTTGCGTCTGAGCTGCGACTGAAACCGTGGTCAACTCGGTCATCAGTACGACGAGGGAGGCTAGGGCAAAAGGGACTCGCGCGTGGGAGCGTCCAACAGGGTTGTTCACAGCTGCTCCAGATCGGATCGGATACGTAGGACGGACAGGAGGGTCAGCGAATCTGGCCGCTCCAGGGCACGGTAGGACACCGAAAATCTCGGCACTGGAAGGGGTCGCGAGTCGCGCCACCCGTAGTGGCGAGTGTTAGACGCCCTCATCCGAGGGTAGCCACGAGCCGCAGCACACCACAAGCAATGACTCCTTTTGACCCAAGTGTGACTCTAAACAAGAAAGACGTGTCTAGGTGGGAGGCACACCCCCGGTTCGCTCATTGGCCGGCCTGACCGTCGAAGTGCGCGTCCTTACCGCACCCCGCCTTGTCGGGGTCACCCCTGATGGACCCCGCGTTTCCTGAGCTTGTCAGGGATCGGCGGCATTACCGAGACCAGGGGCACCGACATTGTCAATCTTGTTGCTGGGCAATCATTTGACAGATTGGCTTCGTGGTATCACCATTGCCATGAATTCATTCTCCCCATCGGCAACCTCAGCAACACCGAAAGCCGTGGGTAAAGGTCGCTCAGCTCGTATCGCACCGGGGCGAGTCGGCGATCCAAAGGAGAGAAGGACCTTGAAGTCAACCCGGTACCAAACAAGCCGCCGAGCAGCTTCTCGTTACGAAGGGGGGCCTGAACCGCGCATCGTCCTACCCCAGGACGTCGACCCCCGCGCCCGTATCCGCGAAGGCACCGCCCACCTTAGTTCAAGCAAGTGGCGGGACCGTTCGCGAAGAGCGGTCAATGTGGTTGCTGCGCTCTGCCTCATTGTACTGACTGCACCGCTGATGCTGGTGGTAGCCATCTTGGTGAAGGCGACGTCCGAGGGATCGGCGTTCTACACCCAGCCCCGGGTGGGCATCGACCGCAGGGCCAGCACACGAGAGCGTCGCCGTACCTACGGCAGTGGAAAGTATGCCTCGCGCCGAATGGTGAATCACGGCGGAAAGATCTTCAAGATTCTGAAATTCCGCACCATGGAGGTCGAACACAAGCCTACCGGCGAAGTGTGGGCGAGCCCTGACGACCCCCGGATCACCCGAATAGGCGCAACTCTCAGGAAGTACCGTTTGGATGAATTACCACAACTCTTCAACGTACTCACCGGCGAAATGAACCTGGTGGGGCCTCGACCTGAGCAACCGCGCATTTTCGCGGAGTTGCGCGAGAAGATCGATCACTACCCGGTCCGTCAACGGGTGCTACCCGGCATCACAGGCTGGGCTCAGGTGAATCGCGCCTACGATCAGACGTTCGACGATGTTAAGGAAAAAGTCGACTTCGATATTGAGTACCTGAACAGGCGCTCTGCCTTAGAGGATATTCGTATCATGATGCGTACTGTACCCGTGGTACTCTTGAAGCGAGGCGGCATGTGACGCACCGCGAGGGGCGAACAGCTCTTCGGGCACGAGGATTTACAGAGTCGGTCATCCGCAAGATGACGCGTGTCGCGCGAGAGCACGGCGCCACCAACCTGGCTCAGGGTTTTCCCGACTTCCCCGCCCCCGACGTACTTAAGCGCGCCGCGTGCGCAGCGATCGAAGCCGACATCAACCAGTACGCAATCACCTGGGGCACACCACGCCTCAGGGAGGCGTTGGCGAAACGGTACCGCGACCGGTACGGAATGGATGTGGACGCGGACGCGCACGTCACGATTACGTGTGGCGCCACCGAGGCCATGGCAAGCATCGCCTTAGCGCTAATCAACCCCGGCGACGAAGTGATTGTCTTCGAGCCGTTTTACGAGAACTACGGCCCCGACGCCGTGTTGGCAGCTGCCAAACCGTCCTTCGTCACACTCAAGTCACCCGGCTTTCGTATTGAAGCCGAGCCGCTCCGTGCGGCAATCACCTCAAGTACTCGCGCAATCATTCTCAACACGCCGAACAATCCCACCGGTCGCGTCTTTGATGCAGCGGAAATGGAAGTTGTGCGGTCGGTCGCGATCGAGCACGATCTCTTGGTCATCACCGATGAGATCTACGAGTACATTATA
Organism: Phascolosoma agassizii; assembly: GCA_035593235.1. Lineage (NCBI taxonomy): Eukaryota > Metazoa > Annelida > Sipuncula > Phascolosomatiformes > Phascolosomatidae > Phascolosoma > Phascolosoma agassizii. Next base: position 219,434 of record JAVJHY010952639.1, on the reverse strand, counting down.
TATGAAGGGACGCATGTTCCGTTCGCGACCCTCGATGGGATGGCCGAACGTACGATTACCGTTAGTGGCCTTTCGAAGACGTTTGCGATCACGGGCTGGCGGATCGGCTCGGTCGTGGCCCCGCCTCAGTTGACTGATGCGATTCGGAAGGTGCACGATTTCCTAACGGTGGGAGCCCCAGCTCCGCTCCAAGAGGCGTGCGCCGTCGGCCTAGAAACGCTCGGTGACAGCTACTACGACGGGTTGGCTGTTCAATACGGAGCCCGACGTGAGGTCATGTATGACGCGTTGGCCTCGGCGGGTTTCGCGTGCCAGAAGCCCCAAGGTGCCTACTACATCCTAGCGGACTACTCGAAGCTATCCGATTTGGGCAGTGCGGAATTCGCAGTTGAACTCGCGAAGAACGGAGGTGTCGCTACGGTTCCCGGCTCCAGTTTCTTCGGCCCCGAAAGCCCAGAGCCCTACCTCACCCGCTTCGCGTTTTGTAAGCGTACGTCGACGTTAGAAAAGGCTGCAGAACAACTCAGGCAGTACGCGAGGGCCGGCGTCTAACGTTCCGATCAGGGATTGCCCACCCGCTCGCGGGGTTTGGGTCCCTTTTCAGGCAGGCCAGCAACGACGTCCAAAGCCGCTTGCGATGCGTCGGGCTCATCGGACTCTCCAATCGGGACTGCATCCTCTTTCGAGGTGATGCTGAAAAGCTTTGATCCCCACCGACGCATCATCGCCAGGAACTGACGCGCTAGCTCGGGCTCGAACTCCTTGCCCACCTCTTCTTCGATGTAGCTGAGGACGCGCTCCTGGGTCCATGCTTTCCGGTACGGACGGTGGGTGCGCAGAGCGTCATACACGTCACACACGTGCACGAGGTCGGACGCGGGGTGGCAGCGTCGCTGGTAGGTCCGCGAGGGGTAGCCGCCCCCATTGAATCGGATGTGGTGTTCGTAGGCGACAACGGCCGCCAGATCCAGATTGGCCTCTCGCTCGATCAAGATCTTGGCCCCTTCGACTGGATGTCGTTTGATCGCGTCGAACTCATGATCCTCGAGCTTACCTGCCTTGTTCAACACTTCGACTGGGACGCGAGTCTTCCCGATATCGTGGAGGAGTCCGGCAACTCCGATGCGGCGAACGTCCAGGTCGACTACGCCGATGAACTCGGCCAACGCCATGCTAAGCACCGAAATGTTCATCGAGTGCGTTGTCGTGTATTGGTCGTACCCCTTCAGGTGCACCAATGGGATCATGAACTCGGAGTCGGCGTGCATCGCAACAGCAAGCGATCGGACGATCGTATCCACCTCATGAAGGTGAAGGTTGCCGGTCGCTCGGGACTCATCGTTGACCCACTTCATGGTCTCGATCTCTTCGCCAAGCGTGTAGCCCATAGCGCCCATCGGGGCATCGCCAGCCTCAACGGGACCCCCGGGCTCATTGCGTAGACCGACGGCTCCGAAACGGATGGGTCCGCTGGTTTGAACAGCGGAGGCATCAGCATACGCGTCCGTAAGACGCACGAACAACGCCTCGACAAACGCATCGAAGTCTTGGCGCGATGCAGGCCCGTCGAATTCGAGACGCTGCACGCCAACCTCGGCGAGACGAGGCCCCCACTCCCAACTCCGCAGACCCAAAAGCGGCTTACGATTGTAGACAACCTCATCGCCGAGGAACGTGAGAACCGGACGAGGCTCTAGAGATTGAAGGACAAACAGTTGGTCGTACGCCACGCCTAAAGCACGGACCACTGCAGGGTGCGACGAGTCGTAAAGCGTCAGCGCTGAGGTCGCCTGCGCGAGGGCCGTTAGAAACTTCGATGCCAGATTGGCGGAATCGATCATCAGGCCACCTCCCGCACCGAGCGACGCACGGCCACGTCGCGCGACCTTTTAGCGGTGCGGAGAATTGGTTTGGCCACAGGATCCTCGCTCCAACTCCCGGCAAGCACCTCAAGCGCGGCGTAGCCGACCTCATCCAACGATTTCAACTTGGCACGCCCGAACCAGCCTTTTCCGCTAGAAACAAGCCTCACGAGCGACGTCCGGAAACTCAGGGATTTTACTCCCCCGAGTGACCGCAGAGCCATCACTCGCAACCCCGGAGACACCTCATCATTGTTCACGATACGGTCGAGCAATGTCGGGAGAGCGGACCCCGGTACGCCGTTCTCAAGATCGAGAAGCGCGGTGCGCTGCATTCGCTCGTCGCTTTCACGCAAAGCCCCTACCAGCGCCTTCACCCGCACTGCAGGCTCCCTGAGGGCCAACGGGAGCGCTTCCCTTCGCACGCGCACATCGACGTGAGAGAGGAACGGGGCTGCGGTGAATCCCGGCACCGAGTCCGGGAGCACTGCAGCCAGCGCGAGCAAGTTGCGAATCACGTACCACCGGGGGTCTTCGAAAAAGCGCGGCAGGTACAGCGCCACAGAGTCGCCGACCGCTGCGAGCCGATCGAACACCTTGCGACGGACACCGCGGGACTCGGACTCGGCCAGCACAAAAAGAAGCGGCTCGACGGATTTTTCTGGGCCCACCATGTCGATCAAGAGGGCCAACGAGGCGTCGTCGACATCCTGGAACTCCGCTAGAGCCCTGATCTGTCGTACGCTTCCTACCCGCTGTCGAACCAGGCGTCCAGTGGGAGTTGAGTCGGCGCCCTCGATCAACGGCAGGACAAGTGGAAGGTCTCCCTCGACAAGAAGTTCATCCAACGCCAATTCGACCATCGGTCCAAACGAGTCGACTTCGAGAGCCATTTGGACCACGTGAAGGGCGGAGCGCTCGAACTCCTCTCGGCCTTCGCCAAGAAGCGGGTTCGCTTGTGACAGGTGGTCCAGAATTCGGACGTAGCCATCCGGATTCGGAGAATCGAGGGTCCAATCCTTAATCAGTTCATCGACCTTTCCACGGAACTGATCACGAGCCGACGCGCGAACACCGTCGGCACCTTCCTCTGCATGGAACGAGAGCTTGGTGAGCATCCGCACCATCAGCGTCGAGACATCATGTCCCGACGCGTCGGCTGCTGCCTGTAGGATCTTTACGGCCGCTTCAGTATCCAAGCCCCGGGCTGCGCGCTTTACGAAACGCTCCCGCTGAGCCGTTTCACCACCCATCTCGACGATTCTTTGGAGCGTACCCTCTTCCAGATTCGAAATGAGTGATGAGACGCGCTTCCGGAGACCGCCTGGAAGTCGATCTCCCCCGCCGGCTTCGGCGAGATTATCGGCGATTTGAAGAAGGTAGCCCACGATCACCTGGTCATAGGCCTTTTCACGGCTGTGCGTGTTGATGCTCTCAGCCAGCTCGCCCGCCTCTGGTATGCCTCCCTTGCCCGTCTCATCGAAGTCGGTCATCGCGGCCTGGGCGAGTCCGAGCCAAAGGTGAAGCGTGTCGTTTTCGGTCTCGCCCTGGTCCTCGAGCATTAGCTCTGCATAACCCACAGGCACGAGCCGTACACCCGGCCAGTTGGGTATGTCGTCTTTGGGACGCAGGCCAATCGGGTCCCCCTCTCGCTCCGTCTCGATCGCCAGAGTCTCCAGCAACCCTTCGAGACTGGAAACACTTACCTCTTCAGTAAAGGTAATCGCACCGATCTGGTGTTTGTGTAGTCGTTTAGCGAGGTCGGTCAAGACAGGATTTCGCTCGTCCGTCGCAACTCCGTCGATTACCAATTGGCGTTGGGCGATGCCCAGCGAGACCTCGGAGCGCCTCGAAAACATGGGCTCGAGACGTGCCCGGACGTTGCTCGCGGCGGGTTCGAGCGAGGGGTGATCCAGCGGATACATTGAGTACCGATGTACGGCAATCGACAACTCGATGAGGAGATCGCTGATCTCCTTGCCGAGGCGTGAACCCGTACTTCGACTCGTGCGTGCCGGAGCAGCGCGGGTGCTTTCCGCCATTATCCCAGTGATCGGGTATATTCCGGGGTTGAATTATTCAACCGCTGGGGGGCCTAACTGCACCGTATTCCGCAAGATGTGTTCCCTACCTAGGTTCCTCACCTTCAACCAGGTCAGCCGAAGAAGTGAACAACCCGAAAGACCCTGTTCCCGCTGGCTTTTCGCCCGCCACCCGCCGAGCCCAAATCGAAGCGTTTGGACAGGCTCCTCATGATGCCGCCTTGGTGGCCTTTGGGCGCCCCCGCTCCTGGCGAGTCCGCGGCGCGGGGATACGGTTGGTGCTGACGCTTGTGCTTGCCCCCCTCGTTGCCATTATCCCCCCCCATGCGCCCTGGGTTGTGGCGGTGCTGGTGACAGGCGGGATTCTGACCCGCCGGAGGTGGACCGAACGCCTAACCGTCGCTTCCTTCCAGGGGGCCTGCCCGCGATGCGGCGAGTCCTTGGCTCTCGCCGCAGGTACCCGATTGATGAATCCGCACGTGCTGACCTGCGAGGGATGCCACCACACGTTGACGCTCAACCATTCCCCCATGCAGCCTGCTCAGGGATGACGGAGTCAAATGAGGGTGCCGCCGTAGGGAGTGCCGAAGGTGAGGGGATGGATACCCACCTGGGCATGCTCCCGGGTCTTGGCATGATGTGGGCTGGGATCGGATGCGTTGGGTTCATCCTCGTCGTGTTCTTGATCGTCGGCATCACACTGCCAGGCACGTGGACGGCCGAAAGAGAACGCCTGATTGAGGCGTCCCTAGAAGAGGTATACGGAGAAATCGCGGACCTCGACCAATGGCAGGGTTGGACACACTGGCCGGAGTTGGAGAACGTCGAAAACCGTGTACAGGGCGGCGTGGGGGTTCAACGCACTTGGGACGACCGAACGTACGGACGGGGCACCCTAACGTTGGTAGCCAGAAACCCAACTCAAAGCGTACGGTACGAAGTGCGCGTCGAGGGAGGCATCGAGATCGATGGTTCGATTCACCTCGAAGAGGTCCAAGCCGGCACTCGGGTGCGTTGGACCGAACAAGGAAAGTTCGGCCGCAATCCCATCCTCCGCTACACCGCATTAAGCCTCGACAACCTGCAGGGCGACGAGATGGACAAGTCGCTGGATCGCCTCACCGAGGTGGTTGGAAACCGCTAGCTAGCGAATCGAGGGTGCGTGCGGACCCTCGCCCTAGATCGAGCGAGCGAGCGCCAACAAGTCCCTGTTGGAGTCGGTCTTCTTCATTGCGCCGAGGAGTTCGCTCATCGTCTCCACTTCTCCTGAGCCGGCGTACTGTCGCCGGAAGGCTCTTGAGAGCGCGAGCATGCCGTCGTCCAGTATGCGCTCCTCTCGCCGCGTCGCGGATGCCTGCAGATCGATGGCCGGAAAGATCCTTCGGTCGGCCAACTCACGGGACAACAGGAGTTCGGAGTTACCCGTGCCCTTAAACTCTTCGAAGATCACCTGATCCATACGCGATCCTGTGTCGACTAGAGCAGCCGCGATCACCGTCAATGACCCACCACCTTGTTCGGGGTCGATCTTCCGGGCGCTGCCGAGAAGGCGCTTTGGCTTCTCGAGCGAGGTCGCGCCAAGCCCACCCGACAGCGTACGTCCTGACCCGTCGTGTGTGTTGTAGGCTCGAGCCAGCCGGGTGATTGAGTCGAGGATAATCACGACGTCCTGGCCCATTTCAACCTTCCGTCGGGCTCGCTCGAACACCATTTCGGCGACGGAAATGTGCCGATCAGCCGATCGGTCAAATGTGGATGCGACGACTTCGCCGTACCCACAGCTCTCCATCTCCGTGACCTCTTCGGGACGTTCGTCAATGAGGAGGATTGTCACGTCACACTCAGGGTGATTCTTCACGATCCCCTCGGCGATGGCTTGTAGGACCATCGTCTTACCGGCCTTGGCCGGCGCCACAATCATCGCACGCTGTCCCTTGCCCAGCGGACAGAACAGATCGATGACGCGGTTGGTGAAATCGCGCTCCCCGTGACGCTCAAGTCCACACTCAAGGACCAGTTGCTCATCCGGGTGAACGGCGCCGAGTTGACCAAAGTCCTTTCGACCCTTGGTCTCTTCCGGCTCCATCCCGTTGACCTTGGTCAGGCGGGATAGAGGCGGACTCTTGCCGTTGTTGGGACGCTTTCCAACGTCGCCCTGAATTTCGTCTCCCGTCCGGAGTCCAAACTTCCGAATGACCCGGGCTCCGACGTAGACATCTTCCTTACTTGGGGCATATCCGGCATCTGCGCGTCGCACAAAACCAGATCCGCTCCCCAGGACCTCTAAGATCCCGAGTGCGCCTTCGTTGCTCACAGTTGTTATTGAGGTTGTGAGGTCGTCACACCTGACGTCCAAGCCTGATTCAGAGGCTCGCCGCGCCAGGGCTTGGGCTGCGCAAAGAGCGCCAACCCAGATAGTTCCTTCTTCGGGTGGCCCGTAGCGGTGCGGCATTCTCTCGGAAGATTCCGAGAAGGCACGGGCACGCCGCCTGATAGACGACGCAAGAAGGAGCTTAAAGAAAGTAGGTGGAGGGGATAACGGCAACCCCCTAGGGTCTTCAGGGCCCGCACCCACCCTCGTGGGAGTGTCCGTCAGAGGGCACGCCGCTGTCCACGCCCTGGGACAGATCACGAACTGGCGAGGCGCAGCAATAGCGCCTAACGTGTTGCCTGTCAGTCATATACAGCGATGGCCGCTTGTGGCACATGCCCTGCCCTAACACGGGTGATTGGGTTTTCTTCAGGAGGTATCCGTGGTAGTTCAACGTCTAGCACTCTCTGCGCTTCTGGTCGCGCTCGTGCCTGCTTTCGCGAGCGGTCAGAGTTCCACGTCCGTTGCGCTGTCAGTCAACGCCGGGCTATTTGACGGCGTAGGCTTCGGGCTCGCCGCGTCGGAAACGAGCCATGGGTCGGCCTTCGCAGTCGGGTTTTCGAATCGTTGGGACCAGGGCTCCGTCGGGCTGTCGTACTCCTCGTATGACGATGGGTACAACGACGACTATTACGACGACGACTACTACGACGACGGATACTACGAAGACGACTACTACGAGGGCGGGCGCTACCTCAGCGGCCTTCGTCACCTCAGCTCGTTTCAGGGATACGGCTGTGGCTCTCGCTACTGGTCTAGCGTGTGGTGGGACCCATACGACCCCTACTACCGCGCCGACTGCTACCGCTATCGCAGTGGTTTCTCGCTCAACATCGGGTGGTCGAGCTGGGCTCCGCACTTCGGAGCTTCTTACGGCTACCCCAGCTATTCCAGCTACGGCTACGCCGCTCCCTACTGGGGATCTCGGTACGCCTACGGTTACGGCGGCTATGGGTACGGCTACGGCAACAGGTATGGCTACGGCAACAACTACAACTACGGCTATTCCTCGCGCGTTTATGTGGGCCGTGGCGGATACGGGAATATCCGCGGATACGGGAATATTCCGCGCTACCGTACCTACGCGTCCGGATACGGTGGCCGCCTGCGCCGCTCCTCGCCCTTGTATAAGGAGTCTCCCCGTGCACGCACAGGCCGGCGCCTGGCGTCGACCGAGCGCGGCTCGGTTCGCACGGCTCGTGCTCGGACGGCGACGCGGCGCAATCAGGCGGGCGTAGGTCGCAGCGGATCCGCTCGCACCCGGGCGACCGCTGGACGCGGTTCGGTGGGGACTCAGCCTCGAGCACGCACGACGCCTACCACGCGGGGAACGGAACGGGGCACGCCACGCGCAAGCGCTGGACGTACGTCTCGCAACGGAACGCGCGTGCAACCTCGCGCGACGGATCGCGGCGTAAACGCACGTCCTTCCCGGGACCGTACGCCCCGGACACAGTCGAGAGCGCGTACGCCCAACTCCGCCAACGGACGTCAGGCGCGACCGAGTGACCGACTACGCATTTCAGGGCGAGAAGGCACCAGGCAGCAGCCCCGCGCCCAGACGCGCGCGACCCCGCGATCTGGCTCCGCACGTCCGAACAACCGCACGCCAGCGGCTCGTGGGAACACCCGCACAGCACCGCGCACTGGCACGCCAAGGAGCACGCGGCCGGAAGCCCGCACCTCGCCGACGCGTCAACGCGCGAGTGGTAGGCAGGTTCCAAGGCAGCAGACTCGTGCTCGCAGCCAAGCCCCAAGGCAGCAGACCCGCGCACGTGGCCAAGCTCCAAGGCAGCAGACCCGCGCACGTAGCCAGGCTCCAAGGCAGCAGACTCGCGCACGTAGCCAAGCTCCACGGCAACAGACTCGCGCACGTAGCCAGGCTCCACGGCAACAGACTCGCGCACGTAGTCAGGCTCCACGGCAGCAGACTCGTGCACGTAGCCAGGCTCCACGGCAGCAGACTCGTGCACGTAGCCAGGCTCCGCGGCAACAGACCCGTGCACGTAGCCAGGCTCCACGGCAGCAAAGTCGTGCACGCACTCAGGCTCCGCGCGCCTCTGCCCCCAGAGCCCGTACACAGTCCAAGCCGCAAGCCCGCTCTGGTGGATCCAGCCGCGCTCCCCGCGCGAGTCGGCCGAGCAGACGACGGGGCGGCATCTAGAACGATCGCCGACGGTGGCCGACAACCGGAAAGCGCGCCTCGGGATTACCCGGGGCGCGCTTTTGCGTAGCGGGTCGCGCTGACAACGGGGCGCGGCGAGATTGACTCGCCTGCACGATCGTCGCGCCTCGTTTCCGGAGAACCGCTGTGCCCGCTGGTCCTGACACGCCCTACCTCGTTCCGTTCGATGGGTCCTTCCGTGTTGCTGACGCTCCGGCTGAGCCGCCGTCGAACGTCGCAAGCAAGGGCAAACTCAAGGATCGTCTCGATGAGTGGACGGATCACCTCGACGACCTTCAAAGGCGTCTCTACGCACAGGACGAGTTCTCTCTTCTCCTCGTCTTCCAGGCGATGGACGCCGCCGGCAAGGACAGTACGATCCGGGCGGTCATGCGCGGCATCAACCCGGCGGGGTGTCAGGTGTCGTCTTTCAAACAGCCGTCCAAAGAAGAGCTCGACCACGACTTCCTTTGGCGCACAGCACAGCAATTGCCCGAGCGGGGACGCATCGGGATCTTCAACCGGAGTTACTACGAAGAAGTCTTGGTCATACGTGTTCATCCGGAGTACTTGAAGTACCAACGCCTTCCCCAGGTCCCGGTGGACCTCGATGACCTTTGGGAAGCGAGGTACAAGTCGATCCGCGATCACGAAAAGCATCTCGCGGAGAACGGAACGATCATCTTGAAGTTTTGGCTCAACGTCTCCAAAGACGAACAGCGCGAACGGTTCCTATCCAGGCTCAACGACCCAGAAAAACATTGGAAGTTCTCTGAAGGCGACCTCGCCGAACGGGAGCTCTGGAGTCAGTACATGGCCGCGTACGAAACCGCACTCAACGCCACGTCTCGGCCGTGGGCGCCCTGGTATTCGATTCCAGCAGATGACAAGACATTCATGCGCGAGCAGGTGTCGGCAATAATCGTACAAACGCTTGAGGCACTGAATCTCACCTACCCGGAAGTGGACGAGGACGCAAAGTCACGCTTCGCAGAGCTGCGCCAGCGGCTCAAGAACGAGGCGTAGGACCATTCACAAGATCCGACGGGGAGGCCACAGGGTGAGATTTTCACCTGAGACGACTTCCCCGCTTATCACGACTTGATCCGGGGTCATTCCGCCCACCCAGTACGAAAGTTCTCGGGGGTGATCGACCGACCACAGAGCGAGGTCCGCACGAAGGCCAACCGCGATCGCTCCACGATCGCTTAGGCCGAGCACCCGGCTGGCGACAGAAGTCGCCCCTGCGAGCGCTTCATGCGGCCTCAACCCGAAGAGCGTGCAGCCCAAATTCATGGCCGTGGTAAGCGACCGCACCGGCGATGACCCCGGATTAAGATCGGTGGCGATGGCGATGCGAACGCCTTCTTGACGCATGGTCTCGACGTCTGGGGCACGTCCTCCACGACGCGCATCACCCAACGTGTAGAAGGCGCCCGGCAACAAGACTCCCGCAACGTCCGCTTGAGCCATTGCACGGAGCGCGTCTGGGGTGGCGTGTTCGATGTGGTCAGCTGATGCGGCGCCCAATTCAGCCGCCAAGGCACTGCCCCCGCTTTCCGTGAGCTGATCCGCGTGAACACGCAGGCCGAGACCCGCTTGACGTCCCGCAAGCAAGACACGGCGGGCTTGCTCAACCGAGAACGCGATCGACTCGACGAACACATCGATCTGATCCGCGAGTTTGTCGCGAACGACTCGTGGAATGATGTCGGCGATCACCATCGCGACGTAGGCGTCAGGCTCCCCTGCGAAGTCCTCCGGTAGGGCGTGTGCTGCCAACAGCGTGCGACGGACTGACAAAGGCAGCTCCGCATCTAGGCGCCCCGCAACGTCGAGCATTTTCACCTCTGTCTCGAGATCGAGGCCATACCCAGACTTCACCTCCACCGTCGTAACACCCCCGCTCATCAGGTCACGGGCACGCTGGCTCGCCTGCGCAAACAGAAGCTGCCCGGAGGCCGCGCGAGTCTGTCGCACGGTAGACCGAATCCCACCCCCATCTGCTGCAATGTCTTCGTAGCGCTCTCCGTCGAGCAGACGCTCGAACTCGTCGGCCCGCGTACCCGCGAATACGAGATGCGTGTGGCAATCAACTAGACCCGCGGTTAGCCAACGCCCGCGGCCGTGGTGCTGGACGGCTGCGCGCGACAACTCAGGCTCCAGTTCTACCTGAGGGCCGACCCAGGCGATGTGCCCGTCACGCACCGCCACAGCCCCATGCTCGATGATGCCGTACGGGCCCGCTCCGGTGGGGACCGTAGCAAGATTCACGTCCAGCCAAACTGCATCGAATGGAGACATATGAAAGCAAGAAAGGCAAGAAAGGACAGGGGCGCGTCAGGTGGCATCCCACGGAGTGCGAAGGTACTGTGCAGCCCGCTATGGAGGCGAGTGTGAACACCACCTGGATCGCCGACACGGCGCTGCTGCCCACGGGCTGGGCGCACGATGTGTCAATCCAACTGACAGAGACCGGCCACATTCATTCAGTTGGCCCGTCGCCGGCAGGCTGTGCGGCGCCCGAGTCGCCCGGCGGGCGTATCAAGGGCGTGGTCATCCCCGCTCTACCGAATCTGCACAGCCACGCTTTTCAGCGAGGAATGGTGGGACGAGCCGAGCGTCACGCCGCCGACCCCAGCGCCGGCGCTCAACCGGATAACTTCTGGAGCTGGCGGTCTGCCATGTACGCGTTTCTGAGTCAGCTCGATCCTGATGCGATCGAAGACGTGGCAACGCTGCTCTATGTCGAAATGCTTCGTTGCGGGTACGGTTCGGTCGCCGAGTTTCACTACGTGCACCACGATACCGCGGGGCGGGCTTATGACGACCCGCAGGAGCTTTCTCGACGTCTAATTCGGGCGGCGCAACGGGCGGGTATTCGGCTAACGTTGGTCCCTGTTGTCTACGAGTCAGCAGGCTTCGGCGGCATTCCGCTGGAGGACGCCCAACGCCGCTTCGCCCGCTCAGCTAGCGCGACGATCGAATCGGTTGCGACACTCCGGGCCGACTCTTCCAGCTCAACGTGTGCCTTCGGCATCGGGCTACACTCTCTACGCGCGGCACGCCCAGAAGCCCTGGCAGAAATTGTTGCGTGGGCTGACGGCCAGCCTGATGTCCCTGTGCATATCCATGTGGCTGAACAGCCCGCCGAAGTGGAGGCGTGCTTAGCTTGGAGCGGTGCTCGTCCAGTGCAGTGGTTGTACGACCACGCGCCGGTCGACTCGCGTTGGTGTCTCGTGCACGCGACGCACATCGATCCATCCGAGCGCACGCGCATCGCCGAATCGGGAGCGGTGGTGGTGCTTTGCCCGACCACCGAAGCGAATCTCGGCGATGGCATCTTCCCCCTCGCTGACTATGAGGCGGCGGCAGGAAGTTGGGGTATCGGCTCAGACAGTCAGGTGTCCGTATGCCCCGCCGATGAGTTGAGGACTTTGGAATACGGGCAGCGCCTCAGTCTCGGCACTCGGATTGTGGCAGGACGTCACGCCTACCCCGGGCGTTCGAACGGACGTGCCCTAGTACAGGCGGCCCTCGGAAGCGGAGCGCGTGCTCTCGCGCAGCCGGTCGGGCAACTGACCGCTGGCGCCGCGGCGGACCTCGTCGTTCTAGATCCGGCTCACCCCCGGCTCCTGGGCCTCGAGGGCGACGCGGTACTCGACGGATGGATTTTCGGGGCGGGCCCAGAGGTCGTGCGCGACGTGATGGTCGGCGGTCGCTGGGTGGTGCGCGACGGGACTCACGCGCTCCGGGAAACCGCCGTCGAAAACTACGGTCGCGTCGTGTCGCGTCGGCAATCCTAGCTCCGCAGGTTGCTTAACCCTCGCGCATTGGTAGCCGTACGCCACAGCGAGTCGCTGTCTCCTCAGCAAGCTCGTATCCAGCGTCTGCGTGCCGCGCGACGCCGATCCCAGGGTCGTTCGTCAGGACCCGCTCAATCCGCTCGGCCATCTCGGGCGACCCATCACAAACCAACACCTGGCCGGCGTGCAGCGAATTCCCTATTCCCACGCCGCCGCCGTTGTGCACCGACACCCAACTCGCGCCGGACGCCGTGTTCAGCAACGCGTTGAGAATTGGCCAGTCGGCGACGGCATCGCTGCCGTCCTTCATCGATTCGGTCTCGCGGAAGGGCGACGCTACTGACCCCGTGTCCAGGTGGTCCCTCCCAATCACGATGGGTGCCGAAATTTCTCCCTTGGCGACGAGTTCGTTTATCGCGAGACCGAGCCGTGCTCGATCCCCGAGCCCGAGCCAACAGATGCGCGCTGGAAGCCCTTGGAAGGCGACGCGCTCCGACGCCATCTTGATCCAGCGAGCGAGGGGAAGGTCTTCCGGAAACATCTCCAGTACCAGCTCGTCAGTCCGATGGATATCGGCAGGATCTCCCGAGAGAGCCACCCAACGAAACGGCCCCTTCCCTTCGCAAAAGAGCGGACGGATGTACGCGGGCACGAAGCCCGGATAGGCGAAGGCTTCTTCAAATCCGGCGTCCAGCGCCACGGTCCTAAGGTTGTTGCCGTAGTCCACGGCTACCGCACCCGCCCGCATCATGTCAACGATCGCTTCACAGTGCCGACGCATTGAAGCCGTAGATCGGCGCACGTACTCCTCGGAGTCGTTGCTCCTGAGTTGATTCGCTTTCTCCAAAGACAGCCCTTCTGGGACGTACCCTTCGAGCGGATCATGAGCCGACGTTTGATCCGTCACGATGTCCGGCGTCACCCCACGTCGCACCAACTCGGGTAATACCTCGGCACAGTTTCCAACCAACCCAATAGAGACGGCCTCGCCAGATTCTTTGGACGCTTCAATCCAGGCCAGCGCCTCATCTAAGTCCTCGGTCATGCGGTCGCAGTAGCGCGTGTCGAGGCGCCGCCGAATCCGCTCAGGGTCTACCTCGACCACAAGGGCGCTCGCCCCGGCCATAGTCGCGGCCAACGGCTGCGCGCCGCCCATCCCACCCATGCCTCCCGTCAGCACCCACCGACCTGCCAAGGTGCCGTTAAAATGCCGATCTCCCATCGCGACGAACGTCTCGAACGTGCCTTGTAGGATGCCTTGCGTCCCGATGTAAATCCACGACCCAGCCGTCATCTGTCCGTACATCATCAGGCCGGCTTGCTCGAGCTCGTTGAAGTGCTGCCAGTTGGCCCAGCGACCGACGAGGTTGGAGTTCGCGATCAGGACACGCGGGGCCCCAGCGTGCGTCTTGAACACGCCAACCGGCTTGCCGGATTGCACGAGCAATGTCTCGTCGTCGCCCAACGTTTTCAGCGAACGGACAATGGCGTCGAATGCGGCCCAGTTACGGGCTGCGCGACCGCGTCCCCCGTACACGACGAGGTCAAGCGGACGCTCGGCAACCTCGGGGTCGAGGTTATTGAGGAGCATGCGGAGCGCTGCTTCTTGGGTCCACCCTCGGCATGTCAGCGTAGAGCCACGCGGTGCGCTCAAATGTCCCCGATCCGCTTCAGACATCGGACAACTCCTGCGTCATGTCGAGATTGCCGTTTCGTACCATAGTGATGATGCGCTCGATGTCGACGCCCGGGGGCCGGTCGCCCGCGAGTGCAGGCACTTCTTTGCGAAGGCGTGCGTAGGCCGCTCGGACGCCTCTCCCGGGCTGGAGCGGCTTCCGATGTTCGAGGCCCTCTGCACCGCACAGGAGTTCGATCGCGACAACGGCCTCGAAGCACTCGACCGCTCTGCGAGCCTTGCGGGCCGCCCAGAAGCCCATCGACACGTGATCCTCACGCGCCGCGCTTGTCGAAATTGTGTCCGCCGACGCCGGATGAGAAAGCGTTCGCATCTCGGCGATCAGATCAGCAGCCGTTACCTGAGCGATCATGTAGCCCGACTCGAGTCCCGGGGTGCACGCTAGGAAAGCCGGAAGCCCCGACAAGTCCGGGTTGAGCAACCGCTCAATGCGCCGCTCGGAAATCGCGGCCACGTCGGTGAGCGCCAGCACCATGAGATCAAGAGCCTGGGCGACGATCTGAGCATGGAAGTTTCCGCCGCTGACAATGAGCTCCGATTCGGGGAAGATAAGCGGGTTGTCGGTGGTACTATTCACTTCGACTTCGAGCACGCCACGGACATATCCCATGGCTTGGCGCGCGGCACCATGCACCTGCGGCATGCAGCGCAGGGAGTACGCGTCCTGCACACGTGGATCGTCTGTGCGGTGAGACTCTCGGATTTCGGAATCAGCAAGCAGCAATCTTAGACGGGCCGCAGTGGCCGTTTGCCCGCTGTGCGGGCGCGCGATCTGGATTTCCTCGCGAAAAGCGTCGGGGGTGCCCAGCAGCGCCTCCAGACACATCGCGCCCGCAACATCCGCCGCATCCAACGCACGTACTGCCCGCATGAACGCCAAAGTCCCGACTCCGGTCGTTGCCTGCGTGCCATTGATCAGGGCCAACCCCTCCTTCTCTAGCAGCCGCAGCGGAGCTACACCGGCTCTCTCGAGCTGGGTAGTAACTGGGGCCCGGGTCCCTGCCTCGAGCAGGTCCCCCTCCCCGATCAAAGCCAACGCGATATGTGCGAGGGGCGCGAGATCTCCGCTCGCACCAACCGACCCAGCACTGGGCACCCACGGATGCAGGTCGTGATTGAGGAAGCTCAGGAGACACTCCACAACGTCGACTCGGCAGCCAGAGTTCCCGCGCGCCAGGGCGTTAGCCCGGAGCAGCATCATGGCGCGAACCTCGGATACCGGAAGGGGCTCTCCGAGGCCTGCCGCGTGGCTGCGCACCAGGTTGTTCTGCAACGCCTCTGTCTGGTCCGGCGAAATCAGCGTTTCGGCGAGTCGACCAAATCCCGTGTTAACCCCATAGATTTTTTCGCCTGTGGCCGCCCGAGACTTCAGGTACTGGCGGGCTCGCTTGATGCCGGCATGCCCCGCCGACGAGAGCGCCACGTCAGTGTTCGACCCGTACGCAACCGCCTCGACGTCACGTAAACTGAGCGTGCTTCCATCGAGTTCGATCACCCGCGGGCTCAGGAGGACTCCCCTAGCACACGCCGGTCACGGACCTGTTGTTGGAACTCTTCGTGTGTGATCGTCATGTCTTCTTCTTCCCAGTACGGTTCCAGCGCAACGCCGAGACCGTCCGCGAGGCGGTTCACGTAGTTGTAGTACGCAGCTACCTGGCAGATGTCGAGGACGGCGCGGTCATCGAACCCGACCCCACGCAGCGAGTCGATCCCTTTGTCCGCACCCAGGGGGTGATGTGTCAGCCTGACGACGTAGTCCAGCATCGCCCGGTCGGCCTCTTCCAACTTCGCCGCGCGGTAGTCCCGAGCCAGCGCGCGGCTGAGCTCCGGCGATCCAGTCAGCGTACGGAGTCCCGCCCCGTGATGGTTGATTCAGTAGAAACATTCGTTGGTTGCAGAAACGGTCACCGCGATCATCTCCCGCTGGGTCCGGCTTAGGCCAGACGGCCCCCGCATCAAATGGGAGTACAATCGATGGTGGTCGTCCAATGAGCGTGGATTTAGCGAATGAACGGCCAAGATTTCGTCCAGCTTACCCTCGGGTGGGGCCAGCTTCTCGTAGAGCGGCCTTAACGTGGCGCCGGCTTCTTGAGCCGGTATGATTTTGATACGGGCCATGACGCGTGCTCCGAAAGAGTCGATCCCAGGAGAAGCTCGAATAGCCAGCGTTTACAGGCAATACCTGGGCTTTGCCGAGATGCCGCGGCAGGGATGCCACAGCTCCGTGTTGTTGCGCAGGCGCAAACATCCGGTTGCGCTAACCGAAACATACGGCGTACTGTAAACGTCCCATTCGAACCACAACCACCGTTTTCCTGTTCGGCCCCCGGCGCAGCAGGATGTCACCAGGCCGAGGGAATAGGAAAATGTCAGCACGGCGCTCATCATCCAATGGGACCCCCGGCCCATCCTACAAGAACGGCAGCGGAATTCACTCCATGTCAGGCCGTGGCCGCGCCTCCGCCCGAAGCGTCTCTGAACGACTCGAACAGGTTCGTGGGCGAGTCCAAAGCGCCACTCTACGCGATTTCTGGAGAGAACTCACGGACGATAAAGGGTACAAGATCAGCTACGAAGCCGTGCGTAATTATCACAGCGACCGCGACCCACCGGTGGATTACCTCGTTCGTGTTTCGGATGTCTTTCAAGTCAGCCTGCCGTGGTTGGCCACTGGCCGAGGACACCCCTGGCCTAACGACCCCGAGATCGCCAAACGTGCGGAAAACGCCATCAACGAAGAACCGGCGGCCGAATTCGAACCGGCCCTAAGTGAAGTCTTCTGGCATTACCAAGCCCTGACCCCGCTAGCACGGGCGGTGGCGTTAGAGACCTGCGATCGCCTTCACCGTGACGCTGAGTTCAGAGCTCGATTGAACGGACGGACGGCTCCCACGCGGGCCTACGTGGGTCGCTTCGTTGGTAAGGCGATGGCGGGCCCGCTAAAGAACGCCGTAGCCGGCTCCGTCCGGATGTCAGACCTCCATCCGTGGCAGATTGAGAGCTTCGTGTTAGGGATTTGTCAGGCGCTCGGTTCGCTTATCCCGAATCCGAACTGGAGCGAGCAGAAACCCAGGAAAGACCTGCACTAGAGCAGGACCAGGGATCTGAACAGAAAATCTGCGGGTACAGCAGCCCCTAGACAGTAGCTTTAGGGCAGCCCCAGGCGGTATAGGAGTTGCACCCTTTGGCAACTCGCACTCCTGATTGCCGGAGCACCGCAAGGCACCGTTCATGGAAGCGTCCAGCAAGATCATTCAGTTGATGGCGTCGGACCCGGCCCTCCAGGACCGGAAGCCGCCGTCAGCCGCGGAGTTGGACGGCGCACTTCGCCACCCGGTGACCCCACCGGACCCCCGCCCGCTGCCGGAATCGGATTCCCTCGGGCGCCGGCGCCTCTCCAGTCCGGCATACTACCTCAATCGTGAGCTCACGCTTCTCAACTTCTACTTTCGAGTGTTGCATGAGGCCGAGGATCCGCGCACGCCGCCGCTCGAACGGCTCAAGTTCGCTGCGATCGTCGGCGGAAACCTAGACGAGTTCATGATGAAGCGGATCGGCGGCCTAAAGCAGTTGGTCGGCGCAGGTGTTCAGGAGCGCTCCCGGGACGGTCGGACACCGATCGAGCAAATCGAAGAGTGCTCGGACATGATCCGTGCGTTGGAGGCGCAACAGCGGGCCGCGGTAAAGGGCGTGATGACCGCCATCGCGGATCACGGCATTGCGATCGTTGATTTAGCCGACCTACAAAAAAAAGAGCGGAAGTTCGTCAATCGGTATTACAAGGAGCACATCCATCCTCTCCTAACCCCACAGGCCACCGACCCGACGCACCCCTTCCCCTTCATCTCGAACCTATCGCTCAACCTGCTGGTCACGTTGCGCGATCCAGCAGACGAGAGCATCGCGCTCGCGCGAGTGAAGGTCCCGGTTGACTCCGAGACGCGCCGTTTCGTGCGACTCAAGAAGGGGCATCGTTACGTAGCACTGGAGGACGTGGTGCAGGCGAACTTCGATCGCCTCTTCCCCGGTATGGAAGTGCTGACGAGTACCGTTTTTCGGGTTACACGCAACGCCAACACGGACCGCAGCGAGGACAAGGCCGACGATCTACTCGAACTCATTGAGGCAGAGCTACGCGACAGGCGCTTCGCTCCTGTGGTTCGACTAGAGATCGCTAAGGGCGCAGACTCTGCCCATCGGCGCCTCCTGAGTTTGGAACTTGGGCTTGAGCCGTCCGACATCTTCGAGTCAGACGGACTGCTCGGTCTGAAGGACCTAATGGATCTTGCCACGCTCGACGTCCCGGAGCTCCGGGACACGCCGCATTATCCTCTGGAGAGTCCCCACCTGCGTCAGCACCAGAGTGTCTTCGAGACCCTCGACCAGAAAGGATCGGTGCTCGTTCAGCACCCGTACGAATCGTTTTCGACCACGGTCGAGCGTTTCCTCAAGGAGGCGAGTGAAGACCCACAGGTACTTGCGATCAAGATGACGCTCTATCGTACGGCCGAAAATTCTCAAGTGGTCGAGTACCTCATGGACGCCGCGCAACACGGCAAACACGTGACCGTCGTAGTTGAGTTACAGGCGAGCTTCGACGAGGCCGCCAACATCCGATGGGCAAACAAGCTCGAAGAAGTAGGCATTCATGTGACATACGGGGTGGTTGGCCTGAAGACCCACGCGAAGGTGCTTCTCGTGGTTAGGAAAGAAGATGGGAAGATCCGCAGGTACGCCCACTTAGGGACCGGCAACTACCACTCAGGTACGGCACGCCTCTACTCCGACGTCGGCATTCTGACTGCGGGTGACCAGGTCGGTGCCGATCTCACTGAGCTCTTCAACTACCTGACGACAGGCTTCCGGCCCACGAGGCCCTACAAGGCGATCTTCACCGCCCCGAAGCTGCTCAAAAAGGCATTGATCGAACGCATCGACCGCGAGGCCTCTCTCCATGCCGAGGGCGATCCTGGACACCTCCAGTTCAAGATGAACGCGCTGGAGGATCCGGACATCGTGCGCGCGCTTTACCGTGCTGCGAGGCGGGGTGTCAAGATCGATCTACTCGTACGAGATACGTGCCGGCTGCGACCCGGTTTGGTTGGCCTCTCGGAATCCGTGCGAGTGATTAGCATCGTGGGACGCTTTCTCGAGCATGCCCGGGTTTACTACTTCCGCAACGGCGGAGACGAAGAGTACTACATCTCGTCGGCGGATTGCATGGTGCGCAATCTTCACAACCGTGTAGAGGTGATGGTGCCTGTCACTTCCATGACACTCCGCGAGGAGCTTCGGCTGGTGCTGGACACCCAGATGGCCGATTTCCGCGGCGGTTGGGAGATGGGACCCACCGGAAGCTATCGTCTGCGCTCAACCCCAACGGACAAGGGGGCGGTGAGCTCCCAAGTCGTGATGATGCGTTGGGCGGAACACCGCGCACGTGAGGCGTTACGCAATGGGCGGAGGAGCGCCCGCGCCCAGGTGCGGAGAAACCTGGAGTAAGCATAGGCCGACCGGAATCACCGCGACTCGGCTCTGGAACGAATTTCTCAAGCCACGACTTTCTCTCGTACCATGCCCTGCGCCACCGTTCATCTGCTCGTCGCCCGTGAGGCTCTAGCCCTCTGGACCGAGTCACCTCATCCCGATTTTGCGATCGGGGAATCTACACGCGCGGCATTCCTACACGGGTCAATGGCACCGGACATCGGGTTCATTCCAGGAGTGGACCGTTTCGTATCGGAACTTGCCCACTACCATCGCCCCGCCAACCTCTGTCGAGCCCTGATGGAGCGCGCTCACACCCCGGAGGCCAAGGCGTTCGTGTGGGGATGGATCGCTCACGTCCTCGGTGATGTCGCGCTGCACCCCATGGTTGGACGTGCCGTAGGCGAACTCGTCCAAGGCGACCGCTCTGTGCGCATGGATGCGGCCGACAACTTGCCGGCCCACGTGGCCACGGAAGTAGGTCTCGATGTCGCGCTTCTCGAACGACACGCCGATATTCCCCCTCCCCCCTCTGAGCCGCATTTCTCCAGCCATACGGTGGGAATGCTGGCCGAAGCGCTCGAAGACGTTTACGGATTCCGTTGGGACTCGGGTCAGCTCCTGCGCGACCATCGCGTCGCCGTGGCTCGAACCCGTCGCTGGCCCGTGCTACTGCGCACCGTGCGTGCGCTAACACAGGCGTGGCGCCCCGCGCTGCTAGCCCCACTGGCCGCGCTAATTCTGGCGCCGCTCCGTTGGGGTTCAGCGTCCGACAGCGCATTCCGCGGAGTCCTCGAAGCACGGAGGCCTGCGCCCTGGTTGGTCGATTCTGTCGAGCGTGGGGCAACGAGTATCGCTAGGTCGCTCAACCGACTCGCTCACGGCGGCCTACACGGATTGGACAACCGAAATCTCGAGACAGGCCAAATCCAGACCGACCACGATCCCCACGGTGGTGCCGTCGCCGTCCGAGCCCGCATCTCCGAGGTCCGCAGCTCGGCGCCCCTACTCTCCGCTACGGGTGGTAATCATGATGGCACCCCCGTCGTGACCGGTGCCGAAGCGGGTAGTGGCGTCGCCAGCGCTCATGAATTGCATGCGCTGCACGTCCGTAACGCTGATCGAGTTCAATGAGTTCAGCGAGCCCAACGGAGCGTTGTCCATGTACACGCGAGGAGGCGTGGGTCGCATGGTTCGAGTGCTTGAGACACCGCGGCTCTGCAGCCAACGTGGACGCAGTCGCTGGATGGCGTCGTAGGCACTTCCACCCGTCTCTTGATCGAGGTCTTCGAGGGTGATCACGTCTCGGGAGCCACGAGACGACTCGGAGCCTCCGGCACTACCGGACACGCAGGCGGTTGCTAAGCCCACGACCACGAATAGCGGGACGAATGAGGTTCGGCGGCGGTGGATCATCAGGCATTCCTCGAAATTGGACGGCCAGTGTTGGTGGAACGGCCGCAGGAAAAGGCTTTGCGAATATGGGGACACGTGCCGTAGACGCCGCATAGCTTTACTGGTCGCTCGGAATATTCGTTCCGGCGACAGGCGACAACAGTGAGATTCTCGCGCGTTGGGCGTATGTGTAAGGGACACAACCGAACTGAGGACCGCATGAGTCGAGAGAATATGCATTCTTCCCGGGGTAGGACGCGTACAGAGGGTCGGCGCAACAGCAGGGCGTTTAGACCGCAAAACCCCCTTGCGGTTATCATTTGCCTACTGACAGCCTGCCTACTTCCGGGCGCAGCCCCCGCCCAGGAGGTTCGGGCTACGCTCCTCGGCCGGGTGGTCGACTTTTCGAGCAATACAGTCGTGAGTGGCGCCGACGTGGTCCTCGTGGATACGGACCGCGTAACGACCACGGACGACTCGGGCTCATTCATCTTTGAGGATCTTGTCCCCGGCACGTACATCGTCGAAGTGCGGCAGCTCGGATACGAACGTCACACCGATGAAGTTTCCCTAGAGGCGGGCGAGAGACTCGAGGTGCGCTTTTCGGTCGGCGTCGAGGCGATTCCGCTTGAGCCGATCACAGTGGTCGCGCGCAGTCGCAGCGTTGAGACTGACGCTGCCGACGCCGGACGTCGTTTCGATGGGATGAATCGCTACGAGATCGAGCAGGTGTTGGGGCGCGTCTCAACTATGGCAGACTTGCTTCGCGAGGCCAGAACGCCCGGTGTGTCGATCGTCAATATGACGACGTGGGTCTGTGCTGAGCATGGACGCGTGACGCGGCGCCGCAGAAACGAAGACGGCACCGAATCTTGCCGTCCGATGTCTGTCTTTGTCGACGGCGTACGGGCCATGAATCCAGGCGAGGTGCTCCAAGACGTCGTCCCCGAGACCGTCGAGCGCTTCGAGATCCTCGGACCCATGCAAGGCACCACCCTCTACGGCCCAGATGCAGAATCGGGCGTGATTGTCATCGAGACCCAACGGGGCGGCCGGCGCCTCGGCGCTCCGCTCATTCTCTATACACATGACCAACCACGATGGGTGTTCTCCTTCGGGGCGGTGGGGACCATCCCAAGTTTCACCCACAATGGTTTTGTAGAGCTCACCTTCACAGGCGGCACAGCCTCGTCCTTCTACGAGGAAAGGTCGGCGTGGCGAGGAGGTCTACGTGCTTCAGCGGCTGTGCGCCTCTTCGGGCATCATCGAGCGCGCATTGCAGCGTACCAAGTCTTCGGTTCCTCCACCGGTCGTTACAGTTCGATCCAATTTGGCAGGTCCTCAACAGAGCAGACTCGAGGACATCGATCCGGAGGCCTCGACTTCACCTATCAACCCCGTTTGAAGGCTTCGGAGAATTACGACCTGCGTTTCGAATTCGGTCCCACTGTGAGCTGGCAACGCATCCAGCTGTCTAAGGGACACAACAACGAATGGGCAGACCCAGTGGGCGGAACGAGTCCTTCAGTTTCCTGGCAGGACCGCACGTGGACATCGTTCGGGGCGGTAATGGGAATGGAGTTTACGCGGATGGTGGACCAGAATTGGTCCTGGTTCGTGAGCGGACGAATCCGCGCGCTGTATTACGGCGATTCCGAGTCGTGGGAAATCCAAAACATCCAAGACATATCCCAACAGACGGGTAACATCGTCTTCCCGACGTACCACCAGCCGCTGGCTCTTCACCCGGCCTTCTCGGTAGGGTTGTCCTGGCGCGCCGATCCGGGTCTGCGTTAGCCGCAGCGAGCTGGTCAAGAGTCCTACGAGACAGGACTCCATAGAAAAACGCCTCTCGATCAAGCGGCCGAGAGGCGTTTTTCGTATCTGGAAGGCGCCGGTCGGAATCGAACCGACGATGGAGGCTTTGCAGGCCTCTGCCTTACCACTTGGCCACGGCGCCAAACAAAGAGGGAGGGAGATGGGAGCACAAATACGACTCCTCAACTCCACTCCCCCAAAGAGCGGGAAACCGGACTCGAACCGGCGACCCCCACCTTGGCAAGGTGGTGCTCTACCAACTGAGCTATTCCCGCAGGTCTGGTCCAAAACAAGGGTGTGGACCGAACCGAAAACGTAGATCCGGCACCGGGGCGTGTCAACGCCCCCCGACCGCGTAGAGAGCGCCGTAAATGCAACCACGGTGGGAACTTTCGCTGGGTCCGTGGGGATCATGCAACCCACTCGACGGTATCATGCGCGACAGGCCCACACCCACAGTCTCGGAGCCCAGGTTCTGACCCGATACCCCTCCCTCCCCGCCACATGCCGAACTCACCGTTCACTGCATCCACAGTGGGCCGTTTCGGCGATGGCGGTGGTTGTGATTTGGCTAGGCAGTGCGCTCCCCGTCGCCGCACAGTGGGCCGAGTCCCCTCTCCTGCGACGTGGGCAGGTGAGTGCGTTCATTACGCCGTTCCTCACGAATTTCGACGAGCGCTACGGACTCACCGCCGATGGCCAAGCCGTCGTTGAGCCGTTAGGAACGGACCTGAACAGTGCCGCACTTGATGCGGGGTTGCTCCCTGCTCTTATCGGACCTCAACAGCGCTTTGCCGACCTCCTTCAGGACTCCGCTCTCGTACTGAGCTTGGGCGGGTCGCAGACACGGGCACTGGCTTCAGTCGTCAGCATCCCCGTAGGTGTGTCCGTCGGGATCTTCGACTGGCTCACGGTGGGCGGAGTCGCACCGCTGGTGAAACGTCGGCTCGAGCTCGACCTCATTCTCGATCCCGACGGGGCGAATACTGGGCTCAGCCCGGGTGCGGCTGCGCTGGACGTCCAACTCTTTCTGGGGCAGGCGAACGGCGCCTTGGCCAGCGTGACGGCTCAAGTCGATGCCACCTGCTCTGCGGTGGGCGATGCGGATCCCACGTGCGTTGCAGGGCGCGCTTTTCTGACCGATGCGTCCTCGTTCTTCGCAGAGCTCGCCACGGCGTACGGTGGGCCGTTGTTCCTCTTCGGACAGGGCAGTGCGGCTGACCTGCTTGCCGCTAGGGTCGATAGCCTCCGCGCGCAGATGCACACTCTAGCCGGCTCGGCTGGAATCGACACGACGTTCACGGCACCTCTTCCCTTCGCAACTGATCCGCTTTCAGTAGACCAATACCAGACCTTCATAAGCGATGGTGCCTACGGGATTGGTGGCGATCCTCTAACTCCCTTCGAAAGCCTCTGGGAATTGGGCGATGTCGAAGTGTTCGCAGCACTTCGGCTCCTGGGTACCGATAACGATCCCGCCGTGCGACCCAAGCGGACCACGACCCCCGACTCCTCTGAAGCGCGAACCTCCAACATCGCGTACCTCTTGGCCCTCAAGACTACGTACCGTTTGGGTACGGGCACGCCTTCCCGCGCCACCAGTAGTTGGGACCTGGGCACAGGCGACGGACTGGACGATGTCGAGGTCACGGTTTTCGGGCGCCTGGACGTGGGGGCTCGCCTGCGGGGGCGGCTGGAGGCAGTCTACGGGCGGCAACTGCCCGGAGACATCACCAGCCGCGTGTACCCCCGCGACCAGCCCTTTGCATCGTTTCTGACTCAGCTTACCCGCCGGGTAGACCCAGGAGACTATCGGTCCTGGATGCTTGCACCCGAGATACGCCTGACTCCCGAACTTTCGATCGGCGCACGCTACCGCAGCTTCCATCAAGCCAAGGAAAGCTACGATGCGGCCTCGGTATCCGAAGCCGAGGCGGTGCTTCTGTCTGCGGAATCCGAGATCGACCTCACCCAGTGGGGAGTGGGCGTTAGCTTCTGGCCAAGTAGCCAGAGCGTCGCTGATGGAACGTGGCCCGTTGCCATAACCGGCGAATACCTCTCTCCCACCGCTGGTGCCGGCGGTCAGGTACCTAAGGGCGGTCAACTGAGACTGCAGCTCCGTCTTTTTGTGCAGGCATGGGGTCGGACCCGATAACACGAGGTCGGACCGGATAGCCGACGGCAAGATGAGAGTGGCGTCGGCGGTCGGCTTGGGCCACTCCCGTATCAGCCTGCCAGAAGCTCCTGTGCGTGCGCCTTGGAAGCCTCAGAGTCAGGATCGCCACCCAGCATCCGAGCAATCTCTTCGACACGCGATTCACCATCGAGCGCCTGCAATTCGCTAACAGCGATGCCGCCGTTTGCACTTTTTTGCACGCGAAAATGCTGGTGGGCCGCTGACGCCACCTGAGCCAAGTGAGTGATCACGAAGACTTGGCGGCGGGCTGCCACAGCGGCGAGCTGCGCGGCGACGCTCGACGCCACAACGCCCCCAACACCCGCGTCAACCTCGTCGAAGACGAGCGTCGGCACTGGATCGACCTCGGCAAGCACAGTATTGAGAGCCAGCATGACACGGCTGAGTTCCCCACCGCTCGCGACACGGGCGAGTGGTCGCGGATCGAACCCTGGGTTGAGGCTGGCTCGAAACTCCACCGATTCCGCACCTGCAGCTCGCGGCTCGCCCAGACGTTCCAACACGATTTGGAACGTCGCGCCCTCGAGTCCCAAGCGGGGCAGCAATTCCTGCACGGCCTTGCTCAAAGTCCGAGCCGCCCGATCCCGCAGACGGGTTAATTCCTTGGCACTCCGAGTGAACTGGACGCGAGCGGTCGCGATTTTCTTTTCGAGGTCGGCCAACTCGACTTGGGAGCCATCAAGTTCGGCCAACTCTGCCTCCAGCTTTCCTGCGGTCTCGAGCACCTCGGCTAAGGTCGCCCCGTACTTCCGCCGGAGCTTGCTCAGCAGGTCCAGGCGGGCGAGCGTTTGCTCGAGGCGTAGCGGATCGTGTTCGACCGCAGCAGCGTAGCTGGCAAGCTCACGTCCTGCTTCGGTGGTCGCGTGAAACGCTGTTTCAACCGTGGCGATTAGGGGTGCGAGAAGCGGGTCCATTTCCGCAAGGCGCTCCAGCGTTCGCTGCGCCTCTGCCAACCGATCCGCAACCGCGTCGTCGCCGCCGTACAGCAGTTCATGCAGACGTTCCGTTTGCGCGGCCAGATCCTCAGCATGCGTAAGCCTCGCGTTTTCGAGAAGGAGCTCCTCTTCTTCGTTGGCGGAGGGATCGGCGTCCGCGATTTCACTGGTTTGGAAGCGGAGGAAGTCGGCACGCCCCTCGATCTCTCGAGCCCGCGCAATTTGCTGCTCGCGCTCTGATTCGAGTTCGGAGACCGCGGCATACTCTTCCGCAACCTGCCGCACCAAGTCAGACGCGCCGGCAAACGCATCCAAGATCTCCCGTTGTTCTTTGCGATCGAGGAGACGCTGGTGAGCGTGTTGTCCGTGTAGGTCGACTAACAACGCCCCCAGCTGGACCATGGCACCGGCAGTAGCGGCCGAACCGTTCACCCACGCACGGTTGCGTCCTTCCCGTACGACCTCTCTTCGTAGGATGAGGAGACCGTTGCCCTCCTGGTGCAGGCCATGGTGGTCCAGCAGCTCCGCAACTCGGGCATCCGCCGAGATATCGAAGACGCCTTCCACGCGCGCCTTGTTGGCACCCGTGCGGATTACGTCAGCGTAAGCTCGTTCTCCCAAGAGAAGGGAAAGTGCTCCGGCTAGGATCGACTTTCCGGCACCAGTTTCGCCTGTTAGCGCCGTAAGACCAGAACCGAACTCCGCGGAGAGGTGATCGATCACTAGGAAGTCCTGAATCCGCAGCTCGATCAGCATCGTTACCCTTGTTTGAATCCGTCCACGTTTGGTTTGGATCCGTCCAACCCGTGGTTGGAGCCATCCAACGCCCACCCCAGCTTCTGGCGGAGCGTGGTGAAGTACGTATTCCAACGGAACCGGATCAAGGGAATGGTCTCCTGGGACCGCCAGACCGCGACCGAATCATCGGGACCCAGCTCGTGGACCTCCTGCCCGTCCACTGTCAGGACAAGATCCTCAGGGCGATCGATGGATCGGATCTCCAGGGTGGCTGTGGCGGGCAAAACCAACGGGCGCACGGCCAGCGAATGTGGACAGACGGGAGTCACAACGATGCAAGGTACCGAAGGAGCTACGATGGGTCCGCCCGCCGACAATGAGTAGGCGGTGGACCCCGTGGGTGTTGCGACAATCACCCCATCAGCACTGAAGCTACCGACCTCTTCACCCTCGTCCTCCGGGGGACTTACGTCCAATCGCAGCCGGGTGACACGTGCCACGCCGGACTTGTGGATGACGATGTCATTGAACGCACGCACAGCCGGTCCCAAGGTCCCGTCGCCGCGCCGGACTTCCGCCCCTAGGGTCGCCCGCTGCTCGACGCGGTACGTTCCGTTTTCGAGCTGTTCAAACGCACTCTCGACCTCAGCCTCCGACACCGACGTAAGGAAGCCCAGGCGGCCCAAGTTCACTCCCAGCACCGGAATTCCAGTGCCTACTAACTGCCTGGCCCCTCGAAGTAGAGTACCGTCGCCCCCAAGCGTGACCAGAAGGTCTAGGCCCCCGCCTCCAGCGAAGCCGCCATCGGGTTCAGCCACGACCTCCGCACCAAGCCGGCCGGCTGCAACTTGAACCCGAGCCAAGACAGCATCCACGCGAGGGTCATGGCCTTTGGTGACAACCCCGATTCGTTCGAATTTCATCAGGATCGATTCGACCCGTTGGATAGCGGCGTGACATTCACCGGCGGCAAGACCCGACTAGGCACTTTCACGCGCCGCCGGCACCGCGTCTCCGATGAGGGCTTCGGCCGCATCAGCGATGCTCTCCACATCCAAGCCAAGGTCTGCGAGGAGCGTCTTGCGGGGACCGTGCTCCACAAAGGCATCCGGAATCCCTAGCGAGCGAATTTTCATCGCAGGCGTACCCTCACGCGCAGATAGACGATCGGTGATCTCCCTGGTAATGAACGCGCCGAATCCGTTCGCAACCGCGCCCTCTTCAACGGTGAGAATACGGTCGTGTTGGTCAATGACTTCGGCCAGAACCGCTTCGTCGAAAGGTTTAAGGAAGCGGCAGTTAACTACCGTCGCCTTAACACCCCTTTTTAGTAGTGTACGCGCTGCTTCCATTGCCGGTAGCACCATGGTCCCCACGGCCAAGATTGCAATGTCTTCGCCGGTCTGCATGACCTCCCAGCTTCCGTATTCGACTACAGGAATCTCATCGATCGGCCCCACCTCGGCGGGAACTGAATCCCGCGGCCAACGGATCGACCAGGGCCCGCCTTCATGATCGATCCCTGCGCGGAGTAGAGCTAACATCTCGGACCCGTCCTTGGGGGCCGTCACGGTCATCCCTGGCACCGGAAGCATGTAGGCAATGTCGAAGGTGCCGTGGTGCGTCGGACCGTCTTCCCCAGCGATCCCCGCACGATCTAGACAAAAGATCACCTCGAGGTCTTGAAGCGCGACGTCGTGAAGGATCGAGTCGTATGCGCGCTGCAAGAACGTTGAGTAAATCGCTACAACCGGTTTCACACCGCGGGTGGCCATCCCAGCGGCCGAGGTCACACCGTGGCCCTCGGCGATTCCCACGTCGAAGAAACGATCTGGGAAGGCATCAGCGAACAATCCGGTACTCGTGCCGCCAGGCATCGCAGCGGTAATCGCAACGATCCGCTGATCCTTCTTGCCCAATTCGACCAGCCCCGCGCCGAACACGTTTTGATACCGCGGTAGGGCGGTGGACTTCTTCAACCCCTGTCCGGTGATCTTGTCGAAGGGAGAAGCCCCGTGCCACTTGACCGGATTTTCCTCTGCGAGCCCGAATCCTCTCCCTTTCTGGGTAAGCATGTGCACTAGGATGGGGCCCTTCATCTTGCTTACGCCCTCGAGGGTGTCGACGACGGAATCAATATCATGTCCGTCGACCGGCCCCACGTAGCGAAAGCCCAACTGCTCGAAGATCATTCCGGGAACGAAGAGGTGTTTCACGCTGTCTTCGATCTTTCCCGCCATCGCTTCCATCACGCCGCCCAGAGAACTGGGAGCCTTTTGCAAGAGGTCCTTAACTTCGTCCCTAAAGCGGTTGTACAGTGGGTTTGTGATCATCGTGGTCAGATACTTGTTCATCGCGCCCACCGCGGGGGCGATCGACATATCGTTGTCGTTAAGGATCACGATGAAGTTGCGGTCGGTGTGCCCCGCGTTGTTAAGCGCCTCGTACGCTAACCCACAGGTCATGGCACCGTCGCCGATGACGGCGATCGAATGGAAGTCCTCGCCCAGGACGTCTCGACCGATGGCCATTCCGAGCGCCGCCGAGATGGACGTTGCCGCGTGACCCGCACCGAAGGCGTCGTACTCGGACTCGTCGCGCCTGCAGAACGGAGCCAGTCCCTTGTATTGACGAATGGTGTCGAGCTGAGCGCTACGGCCGGTCAGGATTTTGTGGATGTACGCCTGATGTCCGGTATCCCAGACGATCTGATCTTTGGGCGTGTCGAACACGTAATGAAGACCGACGGAGAGCTCGGCGACGCCAAGGCTCGCGGCAAAGTGGCCACCCAGTTGCGCCACAACGTCGATGTGCCGGTCCCGCACCGCCTGTACGACCTCAGGCAGCCGGTCGCGGGAAAGACGTCGTAGGTCAGCCGGTGTTTCTAAAGAATCCAGGAGGGACAAGTCCCACTCCATTTTGTTGTCAGGACAGATCACCGGCGGATCAAGCGAGTTCTTCCGCCGTAGGGCCATAGATCCAAGAAGCGGATATTCCGTTGTCCGCGCTCAGATTCTACGCTCAAGCGAGCTCTGCGCTCACCGGGCCCGCGAAAGAATATAGTCTGCTAGGGCTTCCAACACAGTCGATTGGATTCCAGCGTCCGTCAGAGCAGTTTTAGCCCTTCGCACCTGTTCTGATCCTCGGCCCAAGGCACCGGCGATCCCGAGCAGGCTTACGTACGTAGATTTGTCGAAGGCCTCGTCGCTGGGGTTTTTACCCAAACTCTCGGAAGTCCCCGTGCGATCGAGACAGTCATCGGCGATCTGGAACGCTAGCCCGATGGCACTTCCATACCCTCTTAACCCTTCTAGGGCCTGTGCATCCGCGCCAGCGGCAACCGCGCCTATCTCGAGCGAGGCACCCAGGAGCGCTCCGGTCTTGAGGCCGTGTAGGTCGGTCAGCGCGCTCTCATCAAGTCGAAGTCCCTCGGACGCTAAGTCGACTGCCTGGCCACCCACCATGCCCCGCGCCCCCGCCGCCTCCATGAGCAAACCAGCTGCACGGCGACCCAACACCTCACCTCCAAGTTGGACCCCCGCCTCCCAGGCCGACCACGCGGCCGCCGGGATCAGCGCCGCCCCTGCCCGGACGGTCGCCTCAACCCCGTATCGGGTGTGCGGCGTCGGCACGCCCCTTCGGAGGTCGGCGTTGTCCATGCAGGGCAAATCGTCGTGCATGAGTGAGTAGGCATGAACGAACTCAAGGGATGCAGCCAGATGGTATACGGCGTCGGGAGGTGGGGTGTCACTGTCGAGCCCAGCCACAGCGCGGTAACCAGTGACACATAGGATCGGGCGTATTCGCTTCCCCCCGCTAACCACCCCGGCCTCGATGACGTTCAGATCTAGGTGACCCGAGGGGTCTAGCTGGGCAGCAGCTTCCGCCAGGCGAACGCGGAGGCTTTCCTCGATGGCGCGACCTTCCCGTTCCAGATACTCATCGAGCTTGAAACCACTCACCTGTCCATCTCGGGCCCTGTGTCATCCAGTGGCTGGAGCTTCGATCGTTCTAAGGTTCCCAAGAGTTCGTCCACGCGGAGCTGGGCGCCTTCGAGTAGCGCCTCCGTCTCGCGCAGGTGGGCCACCGCCTCCTCGAACATCGCCAGCGCGCCATCTAGCTCGACATCATCGCTCTCCAAGCCACGTGCAATGGCCTCCAGCCGTGCCAAGCGCTCCTCCAAGCTGACCTCGCTCACTCGATCCTCCCGTGGCTCTGCGCCTGGACCGATCCATCGGCGAGTCGAAGCGCGAAGGATGCGCCGGCGGGCAAGCTGTCCGTCGCCCTTACCACAGCTCCTTCTCCATCCAAGGCAACGGCGTAGCCTCTCTCTAAGGTCTTTAGCGGCGACAGTGCATTCAGTCGTCCCGCGACCGTCATTAGCTTGCTCCGCCCTCGCTCAACCCTGGCGACAACAGCCCGTTCGGCCCTCCGGCTGGTTTCATCGCGCCTTAGGACCAACCGCTCGATTCGCGACTGCAACGCACGCCGGTACCGAGGGCGAAGGGTTGCGACCGCATCCAATCGTCTACCTGCGGCCTGCACCACCAATGCGGACGCGGCCGAAGGCGTTGGGGCACGTACGTCAGCAACAAGATCGGCGATCGTAACATCGACCTCGTGCCCGACAGCGGAAACGACCGGCACCGGGCACTCCGCGATTGCCCTAGCGGCAGGCTCTTCGTTGAACGCCCACAGGTCTTCGATCGACCCACCACCCCGCCCGACGATCATGACCTCAACTCGCCCGCTGTGCCCTAGCGTGCGTACCGCGTCGGCCACGCTACGCGAGGCTCCATCCCCTTGAACGCGTGCGTTGCGCACCACCACATGAACCCACGGCGCGCGGGCCCGAAGCCCAGCCAGGATGTCCCGAAGCGCGGCCCCAGAGGTCGAGGTAACGACGCCGACGGTCGTCGGTAGTGCTGGAAGCGGGCGCTTCTTGTCAGGATCGGTCAGGCCTTCCGCTCCCAGCTTGGTACGCAGTGCTTCGAAGGCTTTTCGCCACTGTCCTTCCCCATCCTCCGCCTCGACACGGCGAGCCACCATTTGGTAATCGCCGCGGGCTTCGTAGAGGGTAAGGCCACCGTAAACCCGCACGCGGTCGCCTTCGGTGGGGTCGGTCGGAACGTGCTCGGCGTCGGCCTTGAACAGCACACACTTGAGCTGTGCTGCATCGTCTTTCAGTGTGAAGTAACAATGGCCCGAGCGTGCGCGCGTCCACCCGGCGACTTCGCCCCCCACCCACACAGGCGGCACGTTTTCCTCTAAGAGAATCCGAACCGACTTATTGACCTGTGCCACGCTCCAGACCCGCGGACCCTTCCGCTTGGGCTTCGGAGCCTCAACGGGTTCGGATGGTGGATCGTCTTCGTCGAATAGGTCGATTGTGTACCGGTCGTCGGTCACCCTTCTTCCAGAGCCCCGCTCCTTTGTCCCCGAGCGCGCGCGGACTGGACCGTGTTCGACAACAACATTGCAATTGTCATGGGGCCGACGCCGCCGGGTACTGGTGTGATCCAACCCGCAACCTCTTTCACTTCGTCGAACTCGACGTCGCCGACCACGCGGTAGCCTCGTTCCCGGGTATCGTCGTCGACACGGTTCGTACCCACATCGATCACAGCGGCCCCAGGTTTGACCATATCGGCCGAGATTGTGCCAGGACGGCCGATGGCAACCACCAGAACGTCCGCCTGGCGAGTGATGGCCCCCAGGTCCGCCGTGCGGCTGTGTGCAACCGTCACCGTTGCGTTGCCCCCCACGGCTTTGCGCATCAGGAGCGCCGCCATCGGTTTGCCGACAATGTTGGATCGACCTACAACGACGGCATGTTTGCCCGAGGGGTCCACGCCGGAGCGAAGCAGCATCTGAATTACCCCCGCCGGCGTGCACGGTGCTAAGACGTTAGGGTCCCCCGTAGCTAGGCGGCCCACGTTCACCGGATGGAAGCCGTCGACGTCCTTATCGGGATCGATAGCGACCAGAACCTTTCCTTCGTCAATGTGATCAGGGACGGGGAGCTGAACGAGGATTCCATCGATCTCGGGGTCGGCGTTGAGCCCGGCCAGCAACCCCAAAAGCTCGTCCTCCGAGGTGGCATCGGGCAGCGTTATCTGTCGGGAATAAATCCCGACTTCCTTGGCCGCCTTCCCCTTCATCCCGACGTAGAGGTGGCTCGCCGGGTCTTCGCCGACGAGGACTGTGGCCAAACCTGGCGTGACCCCTTTTGCTTTGAGATCTGCGACCTCCTCGGTCAGTTCTGCCCGGATGGTCTTCGATATCTCGCGTCCTGAAATGATCTGTGCGCTCACCTACACTCCCTTTGGTCGATGCGTACGATGTTGTCCTGCCTATTGCTTATCTCATCTACAACGTCAGCGAGCGAAGTCGACCGCTCGAGTCTCGCGGATAACGACGATCTTGATCTGCCCGGGGTACTGGAGCTCCTCCTCGATGCGGCGCGCCACCTGCTCCGATATCTGGGCCATATCCGCGTCCGATACCTGCTCAGGCTGCACCATAATGCGGAGCTCTCGACCGGCCTGAATGGCGAACACGCGCTCCACTCCTTCGCACTCCATCGCGATCTCCTCGAGTGACTCGAGGCGTTTCACATAGGTGTCGAACATCTCCCTGCGCGCGCCGGGGCGCGAGCCGGAAATAGCGTCCGCGGCCGTGACCAAAAAGGTCTCGGCGTAGTGATGAGGCTCTTCGTTGTGGTGCGCTCGAATGGCGTTCAATACCTGAGGTGGCTCGTTGTGCTTTTTCGCGAGCCGGTATCCCAACTCCACGTGTGTGCCTTCCTGCTCGTGGGTCAGCCCTTTCCCCACGTCGTGTAGGAGACCCGCTCTTTTGGTGACCTGGACGTCCAAGCCCATCTCGGCCGCCATGTTCCCGGCCAGCATCGCCACTTCTCTCGAGTGCTGAAGCTGATTTTGTCCGTAAGAGGTCCGGTACTTTAGGCGACCCAAGGCGCGGATCATCTCGGGAGCCACGCCGTGAATACCGAGCTCGTAAAGCACCTCTTCGGCCGCTTGAATCATGGTGGCCTCGACTTCCTCTCGGCTCTTGTCGACGACCTCTTCAATGCGACCGGGGTGGATGCGCCCGTCGTCAATCAATTTTTCGAGGGCGATGCGCGCAGTCTCCCTCCGAATCGGGTCGAACCCCGAAAGGATGACTGCCTCTGGTGTGTCATCGATAATCACATCGATGCCAGTTGCTTGTTCGAAGGCTCGGATGTTGCGGCCCTCGCGACCGATAATACGTCCCTTCATCTCATCCGATGGCAGCTGCACAACCGATACGGTCATCTCAGCCGTCTGGTCCGCAGCCATACGCTGGATTGCCAGAGCCAAGATCTTGCGCCCTTCGCGCTCGGCCGTGCGTTGAGCTTCGTCCTTGATCTCACGGCTGCGGTTCGACGCATCTGCGCGCGCCTCGTCGATCAAGCGCTCTGTAAGGGCCTTCAGCGCCTCGGGCTGAGACATGCCCGCCAGCCGTTCGAGGCGCCCGGCGAGGTCGTCCTCAGTGGCCTTCAGTGCGGTCTCGCGGCTGGCCACGTCTTCAAGTTGCTGCGTGCCCTCATCGGCACGCCGCTCCACTGCCCCTTCACGAGCGGTCAGAAGCTCTTGGCGCCTATCCAGGGCTTCAGACCGTTCTTCGGCCTTACGTTCGCCTCGCTCAACTTCCTCGCGTCGGCGCGCTTCTTCGCGCTCCCACGTCTCCCGCAGGCGAAACGCCTCTTCTTTACCCTGTAATTCTGCAGTCTTGCGGAGGCTCTCGGCTTCGTTTTGAGAGCGAAGTAGGATGAGGGACGCTTCGTCGTTCGCGGCTGCCTTTTCCTGCTCCCGTCGAGTGCGCTCAGCGCGCCGAGCGAGCGTTGTTGCGCCCACCCCGCCTCCAAGAAAACCCAACGCCACCGCCAGCACCCATGCCAGCGGATCCATATATGTGCTCCAAACCGGGCGGGGGAAGCCCGGACGGTTGCATTTATGCTAGCTCCCCAGAAGCGCGCCCGTCATGGCTAGATGGGCCGCGCCGTGGAAGCACGACACGGGAGGATAGGGGCCAGGGCGACCCATTCGCAACCAAAATGACCGAAGATCAGCGGGAATAGCCCCGCGGCCGTCAGCTTCTACTGAAGATCTTAGCCGAGTGCGCGCTCGATCCGCTCCGTAAGCGTCTTAGCCCGACCCCCCAGGCCGTCTTCTCTCTGGCTGCCTTGGTCTTGAGCCTGAAGGAGCTCGTCAGCAAGCGAAAGAGCAGCCAGGATGGCAGCCTTATGTGTCTCCAACAGTCCCGCTCTTTGCCGGATGTCCTCGATTCGGGACGACACAAGATCGGCACACTTGATGGTATGCTCTGGCTTGGCGTTGGAGCGGATGACGTGCTCATTACCCGCGATGCGGACCGTCACCGAATGAAGTTGGCTCTCATTCATCGGCGTTCCTCCAGGAACCGGATCTTAGCCTGTAGTCTCTTGCCAATTTCTCGACCGTCGGAAAGCCTCGACTTGAGATCGTCGTTCTCGGTCTCGAGGAGCCGCAATCGCTCCAGGACTTCTGTTCCTCCCACCTTCTCCAAGCCCTTGACCGACTTCTGCGTCTCGCGGAGCTGTTTGCGAGCGCCGTCTTCCCGATCTCGCGAGGCCTCCAGCTCATCAAGCAGTCTTTGAACAGCTCGCTCAAGGTCATTAAAGGCGACGTCCCCGGACGTCTGACTCCCTGCGTTTCCGGCCATGGAATCACCCTCGTTGGTGGATGTTCAATTCTTCTTTCAGACGTGTCAGCACCCGGCGCACGGCCGGTTCCACGTCGGAGTCTTTTAGTGTGCGCTCGGACGAGCGAAACGTGAGTCGGTAGGCTAGCGATCTGAAACCCGGCTCAATTCCGTCCCCTTCGTAGAGGTCGAAGAGTTCAACCGTTTCAACGAGCCGTCCAGCGTTCGTATGGATCACTCGACTTATCTCGCCCGCACCGACCCCGGCAGGCACCAACAGCGCAACGTCACGCTCGATCCCCGGGAATTGGGGAATCGGCTTATACACGGGCACCGCTAGGGGAGCGGGTTCGGTGGGCAGTACAACCTCAAGGCCCAGTACCGGGCCCGCCCACGGCGGGGTATCGATGGCCGTGGGTTGTACGAATCCCATCACGCCCACACGACGCCCGTCGACCCGGGCCTCCACGGCGACGCCTGGTTGAAGCCAAGTAGTGCGTATACCAGCCGAGCCTATACCGGCCGAGCCCAAATCCCCAACGCCCGGTTCTATCGTGGCTTCGGGCCAGGCAATGGCCACGATTTGGCGGAGCCATCCCTTAGCGTCCCACAGGTCCAGCGCTGTTGTGCCGGTTCCGCTCCAGTGGGGCGTACCGGACCGGCCGACCATCGCGACGGCGAGGTGCGTTTCTTCTCGAGGTTTCTCACCCGCTGCGTCTGGCGCAAAGAAGACGGTACCGATCTCAAACATCCGCACGTCCCGAATCCCGCGAGCCAGATTGTACGCGATGCTCCCCAGAACGCCGGCCATCATGGAAGATCGAAGGTGACTCTCTGTCGCGGACACCGGATTCGGGAGCTCGATCTCTCCCGAAGCGGTGAATGCGGGCGTCTGGAGTTCGAAGGCGCCCTGGTGAATCAGGAGTGTTCGCAGCTGGGCCTCAAGCGCGAACAAGGGGTGGTCGGGCACGGTCGTGGGTCGGAACGGCGCGAGCTGCTCGGGGAAGTTGTCGTATCCATGAGTGCGCGCGATCTCCTCGATCAAATCGATCTCACGGCGCACATCGTACCGGCGGAATCCCGGCACTTCGACCGCAATTGCTCCATCGTCGTCCGTCTCGCCCACAGTGAAGCCGAGCGGTCGGAGCAGCTCACCAATGCGACCGTACGCGAAAGGCACACCCAACACCTGTTCGACTCGGCTCGGCCTAAGTCGGAGGTGGATCGGCGCAGCCGCATCCGCATGAACATCGATGACATGTCCATCAACTGTCCCGCCAGCGGTTGCCAAAATCACTTCAACGCAGCGCTGCACCGCTCGCTCCATCCCGTCTGGATCGACACCTCGTTCGTAGCGGTAGCTCGCGTCGGTGGACATACCGAGGGCCCGACGGGTGCTCCGGATCGAAGCCGGATCAAACAAGGCGCACTCGAGCAGCAGGTCGGTCGTGGTTTCTGACACCTCCGAGTCCCGACCCCCCATCACACCGGCAATCGCCGCAGGAGTCTCCGCGTCGCAAATCGCCAGCATGTCCGTGCCGAGCTTCCGCTCCACACCGTCAAGCGTGGTGAGGGACTCTCCAGTTTTGGCACGGCGCACCACAATCGAGCGTCCTCCGAGTCGGTTCAGGTCAAACGCATGCAGTGGCTGACCGAGTTCTAGCAAAACGTAGTTGGTCGCGTCCACGACGTTGTTGATGGGCCTCGAACCGACCGAACGCAGGCGCGTCTGTAACCACTCCGGAGAGGGCCCGATTTTCACGCCCCGAAGGACGACGCCGATGTAGCGCATGCAAAGGTCAGCGTCGTCGATGCGAATCGAGACCCCTGCCCCACTCTGGGACGCATCGTCGGTCGTGTACTCCAAGTTGAGCGAGGGGGCGCCGGGAATCTCGGGTAGTCTGATCGCTGCGTCTCCACCCGGCACCACCTCTCGGCCAACGCCTACATGCGAAAGCATATCCCCGCGGTTGGCCGTGACCTCGACGTCGAGGCGCCAGTCGTCAAGGCCGAGGGCTTCCACCAGGGGCGCCCCGATCTCGGGTTCTCCGGACAGTTCCATAATGCCGTCGTGGTCGGTCCCCAGACCGATCTCGATCGGCGAGCACAACATGCCCTCGGAGTACTCCCCGCGGATCTTCGCCTTTCTGAGCTTTAAGCCTCCGGGCAGCGTCGAGCCCGCAGGCGCGAATGGGTAGTACGCCCCCGCCCGAACGTTGGGTGCCCCACAGACAACCTGGAGCAGCTCACCGCCCGCGTTCACTTTGCACAGCGAGAGCCGGTCCGCGTTGGGATGGCGACCCGCCTCCTCGACCCGTGCGACAACAACGTCCTTAATTCCCGCAGCCAAATCCGTCAGCTCTTCGACAGGCGCGCCGCGTGTGGCCAAGAGAGCCGCCACCTCGTCCACTGAGAGGTCAAGATCGGGTGCAACGGCTCTGAGCCACCGGTACGAGACGTTCACTGCCTTTCTCCTGCGAGCTGTGACAGAAACCGCACGTCGCCGTCGATGAACAGCCGTAGGTCGGGCACACCATATCTCAGCATGGCGATTCGCGCGGGACCCATGCCGAAAGCCCAGCCCGTATACCGCTCGGGGTCGTAACCCACGTGTTCGAGCACGGCCGGGTCGACCATTCCAGCTCCCATGATTTCGATCCAATCGCTCTCAACTCGAGAGCCATCCGCGAGGGTGAGGACGCGCTTCACGTCGACTTCGGCGGAGGGTTCGGTGAAGGGGAAAAACGAGGGACGGAAGCGCACCTTCGTCTCGGCCCCCCAGAACCGTCGCGCGAACTCGGCTAAGGTCGCCTTGAAGTCCACGAAGGTGACGCCTTCATCAACGACCAACCCTTCGATCTGTGCGAAGGCGGGCGTATGCGTCGCGTCGTACGTGTCCCGGCGGTAGACCATCCCCGGCGCCAAGATCCGGATCGGGGGCTCATGGATCTGCATTGTACGGATCTGCACGGGCGACGTGTGACTGCGCAGGAGGTATCCCCCGTCCAAATAGAGCGTGTCCTGCTCGTCCGCAGCTGGGTGATCGAGCGGCGTGTTCAACGCGACGAAGTTGTACCATTCATCTTCGATCTCAGGGCCGCGGACTCGAGTGAACCCAAGCCCCCGGAAGATGGAGTAGATGTCGTCTACCGTCTGTTGGACCGGATGTTTAGCACCGCGCGGAACCTCGCGCGCCGGCATCGTCGGGTCCATGTCCTGGGTTGATGACGCGCCCGACAGCGCGGCAGCACCCGTTTCCAGCGCTGTAGCCACCGCTTGTTTCACGCGGTTGGCCTCGGCCCCGACGGCAGGACGATCCTCTGGGCTTAGGCCACCCATCCCCCGCGCCACCGCCGAGATTTGTCCCTCTTTGCGGCCGAGAAAGCGCACCCGCGCGGCCTCCAATTCGTCTGCGTCCACAGCAGCCTGAATCGCTGCGAGGGCTTCTCCCTCCAGCGTCTTCAACGTCTCGATCATCCCAACTGCGTCAGACATGGTATTCTCGGTTCTACTCACCGGAGGCAGAGCATGAGGCTCGAATTCACAAAGTTAGGCGCTACAGCGTGATACGGCCTGAGTGAGATCAACTACGACTGTATCATACTACCTTCGGTCTGCCGCACAAAAAAAGGCGGCCGGGAGGGGTTGATCCCCCTCCGGCCGCCTCATGCCTTTTGGCCCTGGCTCTTGCGATTTCGAGTGGCCTAGGCGGCTTCTTTAGCCAGTCCGTTTTTGGCAACTGCAGCCAATTCGCCAAACGCTTGCGGGTCGCGCACAGCCAGATCCGCGAGTGCTTTACGGTCCAACTCGACACCCGAACGCTTCAAGCCGTTCATGAACCGCGAATAGGAGAGCTCATGCTGCCTGGCCCCGGCGTTGATCCGGGTAATCCACAGAGCCCTAAACGTACGCTTCTTCTTCTTGCGATCCCGGTACGCGTGCTCCCACCCCTTCTCCACCGCATCTTTTGCGGTCCTGTAGAGGTTCTTGCGACCGCCAAAGTAGCCTTTGGCCGCTTTTAGGATCTTCTTCTTGCGCTGCTTACGGGCCGGAGCACCGGTCGTTCTAGGCATCGATCAGTCTCCTTGAGCTAGCTGCCCGGGAGCAGACGCTTCATGCGTCGCTCATCCGCTTTGGCCACGAGGGTTCCGCTGCGCAAACGCCGCTTCCTCTTGGTTGTCTTCTTCGTGAGGATGTGGCTTTTGTTTGCGCGACCACGACGTAATTTGCCGGTCCCGG
The DNA here is from genome assembly GCA_035593235.1 of Phascolosoma agassizii. Lineage (NCBI taxonomy): Eukaryota > Metazoa > Annelida > Sipuncula > Phascolosomatiformes > Phascolosomatidae > Phascolosoma > Phascolosoma agassizii. Next base: position 179,960 of record JAVJHY010952639.1, on the reverse strand, counting down.
TGGTCCGGATCCGTTTCGCCGTCCCGCGATTCGATTTCATCTTGGGCATGTGTCTTTCGGTTTTGGTGGTACTCGTGGAGCTGAACCGGATCCCGGTTCACCCTCCCGTCTATGTCGGCTCTTTCAGAGGCGCCATCACCATCGACATCACGCGACCCTCGAAGTTCGGATGGGATTCAACCTTCCCTATGTCCGAAAGCTCAGTGGTCAAGCGCTGTAGAATCTCGCGGCCCAGCTCCGGATGTGTGATCTGACGACCCCTGAACATCATGGTCAGCTTCACTTTGTTGCCTTCTTCCAGGAACCTGCGCGCGTGGCGGTACTTGAAGTCGTAATCGTGGTCTTCGATACCCGGGCGGAATTTTACTTCCTTCACGTGAATGACGTGTTGCTTCTTCCGGGCTTCCCGAGCGGCCCGTTGTTCCTCGTACTTGTACTTCCCGTAGTCCATCAGCTTGACGACCGGGGGGCGAGCGTCGGGAGCCACCTCTACAAGATCGAGGTTCTTGTCCTCAGCACGCTGCCGTGCCTCATCCAGTGAGACGATCCCTACCTGTCCTCCCTCATCATCGATGAGGCGCACCGGACTAATCCGGATCTGTTCGTTAACGCGTACCCTCGGTCCTCTAATGGTACCTCCTCCTTAGCAGGGGACATTGCGACTCACCCAAAGGAACAAAAAAACCCGGGCATTTGCCAGGGTCACGACAGAGCCACGGACTCGCGTCCATGTCTTGCGCGACCCGGCGGCCCTAAGCCGATGGGTGGGGACGCGTCGCTCGTCCCACTTCCGAATTTTAGGCAAGTGTCCCCGACTTTTCCCCTTGCAGGGTCTGGACCAGAACACGGTTGCCCAGGAAACATACCCGTGGCGGGCATTTGGTCAAGCGTCGTTCTCAGAGTGAAAATGGTCCCTGGCCCGCGATACGCCTTGCGGTCCTCTGTCCGCATACGTCATCAAATCGACGCGTATACGTTACACGGCGGATCAAGGCCGTACGGGTCAATGCTTATCGTGGTGATGTACCCACACAGGAGACCCCTGATGAATGCCTCCATCCGTACACCCCTTTACGTGCGGCACCAGAACGCGGCCGATCTCGGAAGTTGGTCTGTCGCCCGAGATATCGCCTGGGAACGAGTCCCGATCCTCGCCTCCGACGACGCCGAGGTACCGGTTAACGGTCTGCGCGATGCATGCTTGATCGAGGCTGTCCAACTCGTCACGCTGGGGCGCCTCGCCGCCGACCTTGCTGCTCAAGTCGACGCTAGCATGGCGCTCGGAATCGTCTCGCACGAGAGCGCCAAGCACTTCCATGCGCTCCGCCTCTACCTTGATACCAGCCGCGCCCGACCCCGTCTTACGGATTCGGAAATCGCGAACGCCCGAGCTGCGGTCACCTGCCTACCTAGCCGTCTCGAACCCATCGGCGCGAGTGTGGGCCTCTTAAAGGCTGTTCACATGGCCAGCCACTTTTACCGCACCCTGGCCAGTCGGTCGCAAGAACCGGTGCTCCGGGACCTACTGCGATTAATCGCGGCAGACAAAGTGCGCCACGGACGCATGGCCGCAGACATCCTCGAAAGCTGGGTGGAATCGGATCGGTCCCTGGCACCCCGAATCCAAGAAGCGGCGGAGCAGGTTTCGGCACTCGCGGGCAGCGCTACCCAACCCCAGGGTCGCCGCTGGCCCACCTCTGAGTATGCGCCGCTGCGGACTCTTCTGACACGACTGGAGCGTATTAGTGCTCCGACGTCCGACATCGGCTTCGGCGACCTGAGAGTCGGCAGACCGACCCTCGCCGTGGTCTGAGGACTTTGTTAAGAGGGTGCTAGTTCCTGAAGGCCGGGAGCAGCGTTCGTATGGAGTCCGCCAAGGCGTGTTCCCCATGCAGCATATCTAACGCCGTCGTTGCGTCCTCTCGGTACTGCTCCCGTAACCCGGAAGGGTCATCCGCGAATGGGATCTCTAGGAACTCGACTAGCGCACGCACCGTGATCGTCGCGAGATCGTCCTCCGTGAAGAGTCCCTCAAATTCGTTCGCGTTCCGGCGAGCTTGCACCGTTGCATCTATGTAGTTGCGAAACACGATGATTCTGCCCCCACCGCCCGAATCGGCGTGACTGACCAACTCGGGATCTAGCTGCAGAAAACTCGGACTCGCTCCACGGTTGCTGTTTGGATCGGGACGCAAATCGTGGATGAAGCTGCCAAGGACCCGCTTCGTAGCGGGGTCGTCGCTCAGAACCATGCGCTCGGCCGTCACTACGTCGGCCTGGCCTGAGTCCCCGATGAAAACGAAGCGATACTCGGGGTAGACCGCTGCAAACCTCAGAAAGTTGGCGAACTTCGCTTCCCCAATCCCCCGCTCTTCCCGGTCAGGCACATCGAACGAAAACCTGTCGAGTGGATCGCGCAGAAGGGTTTGCCCAGTCCCTATCGCTGAGCTGATCACTTCTCCCGAGAGTCCGCTCGCACGCACCCTCCCATGGGTATGTTCGAACAAGGCCTCAAGGCTGCTCTCTTCAAGCACGCCTGCTACCGGGTTGGGCCGAGCTGAAAGTGTGGTGAGTACGATACCGCCACGATCCCATGGCTCTTCGGCGAGCGCTTCGTAGAAATCGAGGACCCCGGGGTAGACCGTCTGTTTGGGATATCGCTGGTCGACAAGGTTGGCGTACATCGTATCGTCGACGTCGGTAAGGACCTTTCGACCAGCCGGCGGTGCTGACTCCAAATGCCGGAGCATGCGACTCCGAATTTCGGCGTCGTCCACATCGTGGAAGACGTACTCCTCCATGTCCTTGTAGTCCAGATCGTATTCAAGGCCGAACTTGAACAGGGACAGTTCGGTCGGAGACACAGAGACGAGCAAACGCTCTAGGCGGAGTTCGGCCCACGCCGGGGTTGCCTTGGCCCCGGCGGCGATTTGGCAGAACGCATCAGCCTTTTCTCCCACGCCCAAGTTGGCCTGCGAAATCCGGAGGTCGAGCGTTTTGGTTCGCTTCCGAAGTGACCATCCCAGAGTCCAGCCGTTGTAACCCTCCAGAAAACGCTGCACACGAAGTGAATCCGATTCCGCTCGGAGGGCGGCGACGGACGTACAGTGCGGCTCTCGGGTATCGCTGCAGGCGACCCACGTAAGAGTGCCTAACATCCCCAGAAGCGCGATCCCGGGAACTCGTAAGCTCGGTGACCTCATCGCTCATCCCTGTGTCCGGTGCCAAAGCTTAGAGTTCGCGCGTCCGAATCTTCTCCAGTAGAGAGTCACGGAACGCGACGCGATCCAAGACCTCCTGCTTCCGGCCCTCTCCCCTGCTCCGCACGGCTACCGTTCCGGCTTCGGCTTCACGTTCGCCGATGACCGCCATGTGCGGGACCTTCATCAACTCGGCGTCCCTGATTCGGGCGTTCAACGTGTCGCGCACAGAGATCTCTGTGCGAATGCCGGCGGCGCGCAGATCAGAACAGAGTGCTTCTGCACTCTCTGTCCACTGTTCGCTGATTGGGAGAACCCTGACCTGTTCAGGCGCGAGCCACAGTGGGAAATCACCCGCATAGTGTTCAATCAACCCGCCAACGAAACGCTCCATCGAGCCTACCAGCACGCGATGTAGCATGACCGGGCGATGCCGCTCGTTGTCATCTCCGATGTACTCGATCTCGAAACGTTCGGGCAGATTGAAGTCGAGCTGGACCGTGGGTCCCTGCCACTGGCGTCCGATCGCGTCCATCAACTTGAAATCGAGCTTAGGGCCGTAGAACGCACCGCCGCCCTCGTCGACCACGTAGTCGATCCCACGTGCCTCAAGAACATCTCGCAGCTGCGACTCAGCTTGCGCCCATTGTTCGTCGGAGCCCAGGGCCTTCTCTGGCTTGGTCGCTAACTCGATCGCATACGGATATCCGAAAGCCGCGAGTAGTTCGTCAACCAAGTCCAGGAGTGCCGCGATCTCGGAGGGCACCTGCTCCTGCGTGCAAAAGACGTGTGCGTCGTCCTGCGTGAAGCCGCGGACACGCAGCATGCCGTGGAGGACTCCGCTGCGTTCGTACCTGTAGACAGTCCCGAACTCGGCAAACCGAATCGGCAGCTCTCGGTACGACCGCTGCTTCGTCTGATACACAGCAATGTGGCCCGGGCAATTCATCGGCTTGGGCCGGTAGCGAGCCCCTTCAATCTCCATCGCGCCGAACATGCTCTCTGCGAAGTTTTCGAGGTGGCCGGAGATCTCGAACATCCGTTCGCTCATGATGTGCGGCGTGTAGACGATGTCGTACCCGTGCCGGGTTATCAGTTCGCGTTCGAAGTTTTCGATCTCCGTGCGGATCGCTGCACCCCGCGGATGCCAGAGGATGAGGCCCGGCCCCACGTTGGCGTCGGTGGAAAACAGGTCGAGTTGTTTCCCGATCACGCGGTGGTCACGCCGGCGTGCCTCTTCCAGCCTTTCGAGGTGCGCTGCGAGATCCTTCTTCGAGAAGAACGCCGTTCCATAAATGCGCTGCAGCATTTGCCGGTTCTCGTCCCCCCGCCAATACGCACCCGCTGCCGAAAGCAGTTTCACATGCTCGATGCGCCCCGTGCTGGGGAGGTGGGGTCCTTTGCACAGGTCGAGGAAGGGCCCGTTGCGGTACACGCTGATGACCTCGTCGTCGTCGAATTCCTCGAGACGCTCGAGCTTGAGCGGGTCGTCGCTGAAGAGCTCGCGCGCTTCCGCCTTGTCGACAATGCGACGTTCAAAGCTTTGATCCGCGGCGAGCACCTCTTTGAGCTTCGCCTCGATCTGTTCGATGTCGTCGGGCGTGAAAGGCTGTTCGACTTCGAAGTCGTAATAGAAGCCATCGTCGATCGAGGGGCCGAAGCCGATCCCGGCCGACGGATTCAGTTCACGGACAGCCGTGGCGAGCGCGTGCGCGGCGGAGTGTCGCAACACAGACAAGGCCTCGGCGTCGCGCGTCGTAATGATGCGAATGGTGACGTCGTGGTCGATGGACCACATGGTATCGACGATCTCGCCTTCGATCTCGGCTGCAACGGCGGCCTTAGCCAAGCCGGGGCCGATCGCAGCGGCTACATCTCCGACGGTGCTTCCGTTAGGGAGCTCGAGGACCTTTCCGTCGGGGAGCGTGATGTTCACGATCTCGGATGGCATTTGACTGTCCTGACTTGTGGCGATTCGCGCCGGGAAGGGGCGGCCCTACAGTGGCCGGCTCCCGTGGTGGGTGTTGAGTGAATCTAACCTAAACCGTAGGTGTGGAAGCGATCAATGCGTTACGGTCAGTCGTCTAACAGCTTCGCGACCTTCTTGGGCACCAACAAACGAAAGCTCTCTGCAATCCACCGCTCGAGACTTCCGGCGACTGGTGGGTTGTCAGGAGGAAAACGCAACAGCGTCCATCCATGTTTACCCACTTTGAAGCGACCTCCTGATTCAACCCCAGCGATCGAGTCACTGAGCTTCAACCGTACGTTGCACTCGCCTTCCTTCTCGCCCACGAACAAGAAGTTCTTCCCACCGGCACTGAACGCCCGATTTACACAGGAGGTGCCCTCCTTCGCCTGGGGGAAGGACATCGCGAAGTCACGAATCGTTTCGCTAATCGAATATTGGAACTGCTCGGCTGCCTTGCTCAACTAATAACCACCAGAGTACGAGTCAGTGCGAGAGCCCAGTCAGATTCAAAATTGGAGCGCGTGTCTCGCTTCGCGCACCTACGTCAGCTCACCAAGCGCCCGGCCGCCGTCCTCGCCGTCTCTCCCGCTTCGGTGAGCACACCCGTCGCGCGCTGCAGCGCTTCGATGAGCATACCCGCCTGTGTCCGTGCGATTTCCCACTCCCCGTCTTCCATGGGTTCCCGGACGCCCGGCAAGGTCTTGGCTGCGTAGCCTTCGTAGTAGCCCGGCGCATACACCAAATTGCGGTACCACTCGCGACGCCAGAGTCCGCGCTCATCGATCATCGCGCGTTCGGCCTGCATGATGAGGTGGTTGATTCGTGCCAACGTTGGGCGGTTGGCATCGGCCCACTCCGGACCACCCGTGAGGAGTTGCCCGAGCACCTTGTTCGTCTCGGCGGCAGCGATTTCGAACTCCGCGTTGGCTGCTCCGATCGCTCTAAGTTCGTCTCGCAGTTGGCCTTCTTCATCCAGCTCCACCAGTTCGCCCACATAGCCGGCGATCACCTCGGCTGCATCCGAGAAGTCGAACGGCAGCAGCTCGGCGTCGGCGAGACGCATGACCATGCGACCGACCATGTCAGCTTGGGCCACGCCGTATCGGTACCCCGGATCTCCGAAACGCTGGTAGTAGTGGTAGGTGTCGTAGAGCGAGTGGTAGATCCCGTTCGGACTCCCATAGCCCAGGTTCAGCGAGGGCACCCCGAGGTGGTCCAGGAAAACCGTGTAGTCCGACCCAGAGCCCAAGGCGCCTAAATGTGGAGCAACCGAGGGCTGCTGAGCTTGCCAGGCATCGAACAGGGTAGCGGCCTCCGGATGGGGAGCGTCCTTCGAGGCTTCGATGACAAAGGATTCCAACGAGTGATTGCCGGATGCGCTCCAATTGCCTGCGGTGTATGACTCGCGATTGATATAGGCGACCAGATTTTCCTTGAGTTCCTCGGCAAAGTGTTCACCCCATTCCGTGGAGCCCAGCAGGAAGAAGTCTTCCCCGCCCCAGCTACTGAACACGATGCTCCTGCGTGGCCGGTAACCCTGCTCTACCGCTTCAGCGATACCCCGCGCCGTCTCGAGCAACGACACTGCGCCGCTGGTGGGATCCCGGGCTCCTAGAACCCACGAGTCCCGGTGCCCGCCCGCCAGGACAATTTTCTCCGGTTCTTCGTTCCCTACGATCTTACCAAAGACATTCCAGACGGGTCGCTGCTGGTAGTCGTATTCGACGTCCATCAGGATGCGCGCTGGGCCCGGTCCGATGTGGTAAGCCAATGGCAGACCCCCCTGCCAATCAGCCGGGACAAGATCGCCTCCGATGTGCCGCAGAATCTTGAGCGCCTCCCCGTATGAAATCGGCTGTACTGGAATTTTCTGGATGTTGGCCGCGTCTTCGTAGGCGATTCGCTCCACGCCAGGAATCGAAGGCTCAAAGGGTGTGAGCGGATCGCCCGGGTAAATCGGGACGTCGAGAAAGCTCCCCCGCTGGATGCCCTCCCACGGACGCCACTTGCCCTGCGGATAGATGTCGCCGCGAACATATCCGTCTTCTTCAGGATCGGAGTAAACGACGACACCCGCTGCGCCGCGGTTTGCTGCCTCACGCACTTTCATCCCGCGCATCTGAGCGGGGGCGCCTCCGTAGCGCACGAGCACAATCTTTCCCTCAAGCGACACTCCCATTTCGTCCAGCATGCGGTAGTCGCCAATGCGTCCATAGTTGGCGTAGATCACGTCGCCCTCGGCTCTTCCGGACGCAGCGTACGCTGCCATCCCAGGAAGTCCGCCTTCGATGTACGAGTCGGGGTCCTCGGGGATCGGCGGTTCTGTCACCGCCAGGTCCATCTGCTCGGGATGGACCAACTTGAGGCTTAGATCGCCCGGCCACGGGACGAGTATGTCGTACCGCACCATCTCTGTCTCGAATCCGAAGCCGTCCCACAGGTCGCGGAGATAGACTGCAAGATCGTAGTTCGCCTCGGTGCCCGCGTGGTGCGGCTGACGGGTCATCGCATGGTGATAGGCGCGCATGGCGGCGGTATCCGGCACAGAGGCCATTACGCGTTCCCAACGGAGCTGGTCCACCGAGCCTTCCGTCGTGAACCCCATCAGCGCGGGGCGCTCCTGCGCGCCGACCCACGCGGGCGTCAGGAAGAGAACAAAAAGGACTCTTCCGATCGAATACTTGCGCGGGCGTTGGGCGGACCTTGATGACACGCTCTCTCCTCGTGGCTTCAGTCGCTGGAGTCCGAGCTTGGGGAACGGTCACGGAGCACCGCAAGGGGAGCCCGGGCATGGTCGCTCAGATAGACACGAACGGCAGCCTGGCCGAATAGGCCCGGGCTGCCGTCCTGTTCGATCATGGGAGGATGCGAGCTATGACACAGCACGACCCTTCTTGAAGTCACCAGCCTTTACGATCACAAACGCTTCCGGGTCGATGTGGCGGCGGAACGCTGAGACGATCTGCTCTGGGGTTAAGGATTGTATTCGCTCTTCAATTGCGGCATCGAAGGCCATCGAACGGTCTAGGTAAAGGTTGTCACCCAAAGCACCTGCGAGCACTTGATCCCGCGTCCGCAAGTTGAGTTGGAACTGAGTGAATCCTTCCTTCGCCGCCTCGAGCTCTTCGGGAGTGAAGCCGTTATCCAAGACCTTCTGGATCTCTTCGAGGAACGCGGATTGAAGCTCGTCGACGTTCTCTGGAGCGTAGATCGCATACGCCAATAGCATCGCCTCGTCATCTTCCGAACTCGCCTGGAACTGCGAACCCACTCCGTAGCTCAGCCCTTCCTCCTGACGGATGCGCGTCGCTAGCCGTGAGTTGAGAAACCCGCCGCCCAACATGAAGTCAGCCATAACAAGCGCCGGATAGTCCTCGTGCTCATCCTTTACCGGCAACTCTAGACCGGCCACAAAGAAGGCGTTGGCTTTGTCCGGGGTTTCGATTTCCACGTTGTCGCCAGGGGCCACGTAGTCGTCCCCTGCAATGCGTACCCACTCCTCCTCAGCTTTCCAGTTGCTAAATACCTGGGTTAACGCCGATGAGACCGCAGCCCGATCGAAATCGCCCACGACGACCGCCCTTCCCGAAGCCGCTCCGTAGAATTGGCGATGGAAGTCTTGGGCTCCTGCCAGCGTGGCTGCTGACATCAACTCCTGCTCTTCCTCTTGTGTCGCAGTGTACTCCGGATGGCCGGGCTCTCTGTCGTTCATCAGACGCTGAAATGCGTTGAACGCTTTAGCCTGTGGTTCGGCGAACTGTGCCTCGAGCTGAGCCAGCCGCTGCTCTTGCAAGACCTGGAACTCTGTCGCGTCGAACGACGGCTCCTTCAGCACCTCACCAACGAGGACGAGCACCTCAGGTAGATTGTCGCGGATCGTTTCGATGCGGACGGACGCCTGGGTCGAAGTACCGAAAATGTTGACCTGCGCTTGAAGTCGATCGAATTCGTCCTGAATCTGCTCTCGCGTGTGGGTTGTGGTGCCGCGCATAAGCATGGCTGCCGCGAACGAACCATCCGTATTCCGGTCTTGCAGGGCTGCCTCGTTTCCCAACGGGAGGGTGATCGACACCGTCACGGCGTCACCGCGGTTCTCTTTAGCCAAGAAGGCGACTTCCATTCCACCGGGAAGTGTGCTCGTGGTCGTGCGAGCGTCGATGTTCCCGTAGGACGCGTCAAACGATTCGCCCTCGGCTACCGCCTCGCCGCCCGCATAGTCCGCTACCAGGGCGTCCACATCAGGGGCTGCCGGAATCTCGGCACGATCGGGACCGTCGGTCGGAAGAAATCGCCCGACCGTTCGGTTCGACGGCTTCAAGTATTCGTACGCGACCCGCTGGACGTCTTCGGTAGTCACTGTTGCGATCCGATCGCGGTTCAGGAAGAACAGCCGCCAATCGCCCATCGCAGCCCACTCCGATAGCCCTAGCGCGATCCGCTCGGTGTTGTTGAGGGAAAGCTGGATTCCCTTGAGCAGCGTCGTCTTCGCGCGCTCGACCTCCTCCTCGGTGATCGGGTCGGTCAGGAGGCCACCGATCGTTGCACTCAACTCGGCGGCCGCAGCTTCCAGGGACGCGTCCTCTCGGACTTGGGCGAAGGCAAAGAACGGCCCCGCCTCGCGAAACTGCCATGCAAACGAGCTTGCACTCGCCGCCAATCCGGGCTCCACCAATCGCTTGTAGAAGCGCCCGGACGGAGTGTCACCCAGGACCTGAGAGAGGGTGGATACAGCCGCAAAGTCTTCGTGAGAACCGGGCGGAATGTGGTACACATGCATGACGACCTGCACATCCCCGGATCGTCTGAGTGTGACCGAACGTTCACCGTCCTGCGTGGGCTCGGTTGTGTAGGTGGGCCACAGGATCATGTCACGCGCACGCTCTGGAGCTTCGATCACTCCGAACTTCTCTTGGACCAACGCAAGCGCGGTACTGGGGTCGAACTGACCCGCGACCACAAGCATCGCGTTGTCCGGCTGGTAGTACTTTCGGTAAAAGCCTTGCAGGCGTTCAATCGGCACGTTCTCGATGTCAGAGCGGGCGCCGATTGTGGACTTCCCATAGTTATGCCACAGATACGAAGTCGAAATTGTCCGCTGCATCAAGACGTTGAACGGGCTGTTTTCCCCGGACTCCATCTCGTTGCGGACGACCGTCATCTCGGAGTCGAGGTCGTCTTTCGAGATGAACGAGTTCACCATCCGGTCCGCTTCGAGGTCGAGCGCCCACTCAAGGTTCTCCTCCGTCGCTGGAAACGACTCGAAGTAGTTCGTGCGATCGAGCCACGTCGTGCCGTTTGGGAGCGCTCCGTGGTCCGTCAGCTCCTTCGGGATGTCCGGGTGGTTCGGCGTCCCCTTGAACACCAAGTGTTCCAACAGGTGCGCCATGCCCGTTTCGCCGTACGCCTCATGCCGCGAACCGACAAAATAGGTGACTGCTACGGTCGCAGTCGACTTCGACGCGTCAGGGAAGAAGAGCACCCGCAGCCCGTTGTCGAGCTGGTATTCGGTGATTCCTTCGACAGACGCCACGGGCTCGAGCGTCTGGGCCTGAGTCGTAGTCGGACCGAATGCAAGAGCAGCAGCCGCCAGATAGGTGGCCGACTTGATGAACGAGTTCATGACTTGCCCTGGAGTGAGGGACTTGAGCGGGAGACCGGTACAGGCGTTTCTACGCGGCGGCGGCGCTTGTGTTTCGCTCGTAGACCCCCAACGTAGTGGGTGATCCCCGTCCACCGCGGGCTCTTCGCTTCCCTGGCGCCGCTCCGTCGCCTCCCATAGCGTGGGTCACACCATCTACGAAGACTTGGGTATTCCCTATGCCAATGTCCCACACAAGACCGTTGCTCCTCACTTCGATCCTTCTCGGGGCGACGGCGGGGTGTGGTGACGCACCGGAGACGCCTGGATGGACCCAGATCGACTCCGCCGGTGTGACCATCGTCTCTGGCCCCTTGCCGCGCGCGCCGATCGGTATCGTAACCCCAGAGCCACTATTCGCGTTCGAGGTGGTGGCCGGCACGCCCATCTTCCGAGCCAGCGACCTGCTGCCACGAGAAGATGGATCGTTCGTTGTGCTCGATGGCGGTAATCATCGCGTCCTTCTGTTTGACGCCGCCGGCGAACTCTTGGGCCAAGCGGGCCACCAAGGGGACGGCCCAGGAGAGTTTCAGGCTCCCACACTCGCGGCACGGAGCGGAGATTCGATCTTGGTCTATGACTCGCGGCACAGACGAGTCACCGTGTTCGGCCCCGCCTTGGAGTTGGTTCGTGACCGTCTCCTCGAAGGGCAGGACGGAGCCACGCCACCCCAATTCACAGGTGCGCTGTTGAACGGAGCTTGGATTGGGCTGACGGGTCAGTCTTATATTGGGCCCCCGCCCTCCGGAGTGTTGCGGCGACCCGTGCACTACATCGAATTGGACGGAGACTCCGGCCGCGTCCTGGCGACAGGTAAGGGATCTGAACGGTGGATCCATGTCGTTATGGACGGCGGTGAGGTAGCGGCTATAGACGTGGTGGGCTACGGGTTCTACCGGAACACTGTGGCCGCAACTTCCGGCCCAACGCTCGTGGTTGGCGACACCGACCAATGGGTGATTTCGATCCACGACAGTGAGGGCCAGGTGACTCACAGCTTGCGGGTAGACGAGCCGGCTCGACGTTTTGGTGATAGTGAGCTGCAACAGTTCCTGGATGGATACACGGACGATCTGCCAGAGGAACGACGAGCGCGCGAGGAGTCGTTGGCCAACGTCACGCTGCCCGAGACCTTGCCCACCTTCTCCGAAATTCGCGCCGACGATCAGGGGCGTATCTGGGCGAGGCAGTTCTCGTTGGACCGTACGGCAGCGCAGCGCTGGATTGTGCTTAGCGACGACGGAGCAGTGGGAATCGCGGACATGCCTCGGGGCTTCGCGCTACGCGCGATTAGAGCCGACCGACTGTACGGTGTCTTCCGCGACGAATTCGATGTCGAATCGATTCGAGTGTACCGGCTAGAGTAGTCCCAGCCTCACTCGGGATTTCTTCACTTGCAGGTGTCCTCATTTCGGGGTCTGCACCACGCCACCCTTCACCACGTGTTCGACGTACCCGAGCACATTGATGTCGAAGAGCGGATTCCCTCGCACTACGATTACATCGGCCAACTTGCCCGGCTCAATTGTACCGAGGTCCCTGCCCCGCCCAATAATCTCGGCACCGGTCTTTGTGGACGCTGAGATCGCCTGGATGGGCGTCATGCCGCTGTCGACGAGCGCGGATATTTCCCGCCACGCCGATTCGGTGTGGAAGTTGAGCGGACTGCCGGAGTCCGTGCCCATACCCATCACAACGTTGGCTTCGACGAACTGCTGAGCTGCTGGGAGGCTGTAGCGGGTTTGGCGCGCCGTCGTCCGGAAGTACCCCAGCCTGTGGAAGTCCTTGAACGAGCGTTGGAATTCGGCGTAAAGTTCGGGCGGCAGGCTCTCTACGAGGCGCCGATCTTGTAGACGCTCAGGAAAGTCGAGCGTGGCCTGAAAAACCCACGGCCGATGTGCGATCGTCTGGACGATCGGGATGCCTCGGTGCGCGATCTCTTGAACGAGGTCATCCGCATACGGTGGGTTCCCCGCCGAGCCGGCATGTTGAATCACATCTACGCCCGCACGGATCGCGTCCCACATCGATTCGGGTGAGTACAGATGGCTGTGCACTTCTATCCCACGCTCGTGAGCGACTTCCACCACCGCACGCAGCAGTTCTTCCGACATCGCTGCCCACGTCTTGATCACATCGACACCGGCATCGGCAAGCTCGCCCGTCCTTCGCGCTGCTTCCTCGGGTGTGCTCACCACATGCTGGAAATAGTCGGGAAACGAGCCCCAACGCGTGCCCGCAATCCATGGCCCGCTCACGAGCATCCGAGGACCGGCAACTTCACCCCTGTTAATGCGGTCCCGGACGTTTGTGATTTCGATCGGTGCCCCTAAGTCCACCGCCGTCGTAACGCCAGCCATCAGGAGCTGCTTGGCCGCGATTTCCATCATTTCTTCCTTCTTCGGCGTGAAGAAGGGGAAGTATTCCGAGTAGTCGCCATGACCTAGGAACATCGTGTGTACATGGAGGTCGATGAGACCCGGCATCATCGTCATCCCACGGGTATCGATGATCTGGGCACCCGCAGGAACGTCGATCTGGTCCGCAGGTCCGACGGCCACGATGCGGTCCCCGTCGATGAGGATCGTGGCGTTATGGATCGCCGGGGCCTCATAACCGTCCAGCACCATCCCACCCACGAGGGCGAGTTGTTGGGCCTCGCTCACCGCTGTCGATCCCACTAGGGCTCCAGCCCACGCTGCAAGCACTGCCACGATTCGGACGTTCACTGCGGCCCCTCCTAGGGTGCGCCTTGGCTACGCTTTCGGGCTACCCCGCCCGCGCCTCGGTGGAAACTAGGCGGCGGTCTCCCCGTAGGGGAACATGTGCGGCGCTCCTGGGCTCGGAGTGGCCGCCCTTTTCCTGTGTCTGGAAGCGCAAATGAACGGGTTGTTCCAGGACGTCCGCTACGCTTTTCGCTTTCTTGGCCGCCGTTGGGGGATGACCAGCGTGGCCGTCGTCGTCATGGGGCTGGGCATCAGTCTCACGTCGAGTATGTACGCGATCATAGACGGCGTTGTCCTGTCCGGGCCGGATTACACGGCTCTCGATGACATCCTCTTCCTACGGACCACGATCTCGCAGAGTGAGTTCGACCAGCCGGTACGCATCCACGACTATCTGGACTGGAAAGCGGAGCAACGGGTCTTCGAGGAAATGGCCGCCTACTTCGGGACCTCCGTGAACGTTTCCGGCACCGACGCCCGCGCCGAGACGTTCCGGGGCGTGCGCATGACGGCGAGCACCTTCGCCCTCCTTGGCAAAAGGCCCATCGTGGGTCGCGCGTTTACGCCTGAGGAGGACCTTCAAGAGAATCCGGACGTGGTCATCATCGGGCACCACGTCTGGGAGGACCGCTACGGAGCCGACCCCGACATCATCGGAAGGTCGATCCGCATCAACGCGCGTCCGAGCACCATCGTCGGCGTGATGCCTCCGGATTTTCGGTTTCCAGATAGCCATGACATGTGGATGCCCTTGGGAGTGGACCCCGGCCAGACTGACCGGCGGGAGGGGCCCGGACTCAGCGTCATCGGTCGGCTTGCTCCGACGGCTACGCTAGAGAGCGCGCACAGCCAACTCACCACAATCGCTGCCCGGCTTGAGCTGCAATACCCCGAGGCGAACGAGGACATCGCCCCCGTGACTGAGACGTGGATTGAAGCCCAGTTCGTGGACGAGGAAACGAAGGGAATTCTGTACACGATGTTCGTGGCGGTCATCGGCGTCCTGCTCATCGCTTGCGCGAACGTTGCCAACCTCCTGTTTGCCGTCACCATGGGCCGCGGAAGAGAACTCGCGGTTCGTACCTCGCTGGGCGCCGACCGACGTCGGGTGCTGCGTCAACTTCTAACCGAGACACTCATACTGGCGGTGGGCGGCGCATTCCTGGGCCTTTTCCTTTCCTATTTTTCCTTGAAGCTCTTTACTCGGATCGTAGCGCCGCTGGGCATCCCCCCGTGGATGTCCTTCGACTTAGACGCCGGGGTCATCGGATTTGTAGTGCTCATCACGTTCTTCGCTGCCCTCATGTCCGGTTTCCTTCCCGCCCTGCAGGCGACCAAGACCGATGTCCGCAGCGTCCTTCAGGACCAATCCCGTGGTAGCTCTAGTCGGAGTATGGGCAGGTGGTCAAACGTCCTTCTGATTCTCGAGGTCGCGCTATCGTGCGCACTCCTCGTTGGGGCTGGATTAACCGTGCGCAGCACCCTCGAAGTCACCTCGGCAGACTTCGGTATGGCCAGCAACGACATCCTCACCGCGCGCGTCTTGCTACCGGCCGCTACCTACGCCGACTCCACGAGCCTGCAGAACATCACTGAGCGATTCGAAACGGGAATTGCGGGCATCCCTAGCGTGAGCGAAGTGGCCCTGACATCGGCGCTTCCCGTGCTTGGCACTTCTTTACGCTTCTACGGGGTGCGGGACCACGACTACACCGAGGACAGCGAGTACCCGTTCGGCGGATACACTTCGATCACAAGCAACTTCTTCGATGTGATTGGGACTACTCTACTGGAAGGCCGCGCGTTCAACACGGGGGACGGCCTGGGTAGCGATCCTGTGGTGATCGTCGACAAACGGTTCGCGGACTTGAGTTGGCCAAACCAGAACGCTCTGGGCAGACAAGTGCGTCTTGGCCGTTCAGATTCGGAGAACGCCTGGCGTACCGTTGTCGGCGTGGTCAGCACGGTCGAAATGACCGAGCCGTTGAACTTTTTGAACGCACCTCCCGAGAACATGTTCGTCCCCATCGATCAGCAGCCAGTCGGGAGCTTCTCAATCATGGTGAAGGCCCAAGGTGGTGCCATGTCTGTGGTGCCCCAGGTACGCGAATTGGCAGAACGACTCGATCCGGACATTCCCGTCAATCGCATCGATCTACTGGACGACCGTGTGAAGGACGCGTCCCTCGACCTGGTCATCCTTGGAGGCATGTTCCTGACCTTCGGAGTGGTAGCCCTCCTACTCGCCACCATTGGTCTGTACGCGGTCATGTCGTTTTCCGTTAGTCGCCGCACCTCAGAGGTTGGTATTCGCATGGCTCTGGGAGCCGACGGAGGGCGTGTCCTGCGGCTGATCGTAAGGCAGGGTTTGCGCCCCGTCATGATCGGTGTTGTGGCGGGACTTGGGTTGGCCTCGTTACTCGGAAGGGCGTTGTCGAGCTTCCTCTACAATGTCCAGCCTCTCGACCCTCTCGTGTTCACCTTGATCCCGGCGCTTCTGGTGATCGTGAGTCTTGCAGCACTCCTGATCCCGGCAAGACGCGCGGCCCGTATCGAACCAGTTGTGGCTCTGAAAGAAGCGTAGCCGAGCGCCGTTTCGAAAGCACGCTTCACCGATGTGACCCCCCTGGGGCCGTGGAAACCGTACCTACCACTGTGCGGCGGCGAGACTCGGGCAGATGGCCTGAGTCTCTTCACGCTTTCTCCCAGGAGGCACCCCATGCGCAAGCACTTCTCGCTGTTCGGCCTCTCCGCGTTCGTCGGGATCGCTAGCCTAGGCTGGATCACTGTACCGGCGCCCGCAGAGCTCGACCTCGTTGGCGCCTGGACCGTGATTAGCGAAGACGAGAGCCAACTGGGCGCACTTATCTTCACGAAGGGCAGTTACAGCTTCATGCTGGCCAACGGAAACGAGCCGCGGACCCTCTTTGTGGACCCGGAACCGACCGAGGAAGAGGTAATCGCCGCGTACAACTCCATCACCGCAAACTCGGGTCGATATCAGCTCGAAGGCGACGAGATCAACTTCGAAGCCTATATGGCGAAGAACCCCAACTACATGGCAGCCTGGCCTGACAACGACCAACAGGGCACGGTGACCATGGACGGGGACGTGCTGGTCGCGAACGTGATGGGGAGGACCCTGAGGTTGCAGCGGGTTGAGGGCGGCGACGACAGCAGTTGAATTTCGGTGCCACGGAAATACCACGAGGGGCCGCAGTCGCACATTCCAGCGACAGCGGCCCCTTGGGGTGTCGACTCCTCGGCCCGGCTACTGAGCTGGTGCGAAGTCGAACGCACCTTCAGAGTGGAAATAGAACGTACACGGCTGAGCTTACACGCACGCCGTTACGTGCGGCTCCCCAGCGGGCACATACCAGTAGGAGCCTGCCGCCATCTCGGGAGAGAGGCCTTCGACCCCGGCTAGGGTTGGGTTCGCCACGACTCATGCAGGTGGGCAATCTTCCAACCGTCCTCGCCTCGGTGCCAGATCGTTGTCATGACGAGGTACATCGTATTGGAAGTCCCGTCCTTGAGGTGGACCGTGTAGTCCCCTTCGCGGACAACGTAGGCGGCGACGTTCGAAAGGACGTTGGCCGTAATGTGCTCGATCGAGAACGACGCGCCGCTGCGTGGGGCGATCATCCCGGAGCACATCTCCAGCAGTTCGGTGCGGGTCCTCACAACGTTTCCAGCGCCAACGAAGGTTGGCTGTTGGTCTCCGAAGTGTGAATCTGCCCCGACACAGTCGAGGCTCTCGTCGATCTTGAGATTGACGGCCTCTTCGAGGTTCAGCACCGTCTCACGGATCGACTCCACGTCCAGGGGCTCCGGCGCTTCGCGCGGGGACGGGCGGCACGCGAAGGCAGGGGCGGTGAGGGCTAAAGCGACTGTTGAGAACCTGAGAAACTGGATGGACATGGTCATATCAGCTCTCCGAGGGCGGGCGGGCACCTAAGTTGGCGCTCGTGCGCCTCAGTCCAAGGTAGGCCTGCGCCAGGGCTTCAGCGACCTGGAACGCCGAATGGTTGAGACGACGGCGAGGACGTACCCTTTCAGCCTCGCTCTCGCCTCCTGACCCGGAGTATTCCCGCTCGCCCTTGCACTGCTCTCTGCCGAATCGGTGCAGGCTCAGACGATCAATGAGCTAGACGCCTACTGGGCCGAGGTGACTCGGACGGTTGAGGAAGGCGACTTTGAGGGCTACAGCGCGCTCTATCATGATGACGCTGTGTTGGTCAACGGGGGTGCGGAGACTAGCTACTCGATTAGCCAGGCGCTCGCGGGATGGGAGAAGGACTTTGTTGAAACCCGTCAGGGTAAGGCTGAGGCCAGCGTCACGTTTCGGTTCACACAACGACTCCATGACGAGACCAGCGCGCACGAGACCGGCGTCTTCCGGTACACGCTCACACCCGCCGGGGTACCACCACCGTGGGGCTCGTCCACTTCGAGGGACTGCTTGTTCGAAAGAACGGGCGTTGGCTCATGCTGATGGAGTACCAGCAGCAGCCCGCCACGGAGGCTGAGTGGGAGTCGGCGCGTTGAGTGCCCCCTAGCGTGCGAGGTTGAGCAGAGCTGCTGGCTCGCATCTACGACGCCTTTCCGCTGCGTTGCCCCGACTGCGGCGGCAAAATGAGAGTCCTCGCGTTCACTACCGACTCCTTCACTCCTTCACCCTCCGCCACATCCTGCGCCATCCCTTCCGGCAGGCAGGCAAAAGACCCTATCTCGCCTCGTACACCTCGGTGTCCGGGAACGTCAGTGAAAATCCGTACCACCGTGTGAACACCTGCAGCGGTCGGTCCATCTCTAGGGGCGTGCCCTCCTCCGCTTGCAACACCCCGTCTTCGATGCGCGCTCCGGAATCGAAGACCAGCACATCCCCTTCCCAGCGTGCTCCACCCGCATCCATGTATAGGGCTTGGAGGGAGTGTGCAGATGGATCGAAGTACACCACCACGGTTCTGCCAGCGAGGGTATCGAGTACCGCACCCCCAGCCCCGTCTACCGTACTCATCGAGTAGTAACGCGCCCGCCGCTCGGTGTCCCAAATCCCGATCCCGATGTCCATGCGAGGGCGGCGGTTGTCCTCTGTCCCAAGGGTCGCGGGAAACATCGGAGGCACGCCCCGTATCCGGTCCAGCAGACCTGAGAGTCCGGCCGACCCGCCCGCCGCAGTTTGTGCACGCGCACGGGGATGGTTGGAGATCGCGACAAGCGCGTCTGGATCCGTCGCGAGCGCCTGTTCGACGGTCGTGTGAATCACAACTTCGGTCGGGAGTATCTTGCCTGCGAGCGGCCCGTAAACCGCTTCACCCGTTAGGTGATTCCAGCGCGTACCGGTCTCCTGGTCACCCAAGAGGAACAGACCGTCATAAAGACCCTGCTCCTGGAACGTGAGCGTTTCGCCGTCTACCGTTGGCGTCAGACCGACGCCTGTGTTGCAGATGACTCAGAAGGCCACCATCCACGGCTCTCCCGCGACATCTCCCTGGGCCACGTGATGGTACGCCATCTGGAATGTGAGGACCGCCAGTGTGCGCCCGCCGCGTGCAACGACAAGGAGCGGGGTCCCCGCCTCTACCAAGCGATCATCCAGTGCGTCCTTGAGGGATTGGGTCTCCCTGACATGGAAGGGGTCGAACATCGGCTCGTCGGTGAGCATCGCACGAGAAGCGTCGAAGTCGTCGACCTGGTGCATCATGTTCTGCTGTGCCTGAACACCTGGGGCTGCGATTGCGACAGCACCAGCCAACGTTGCGGGGAGAACCAGAGTGCGGATCATGGTTTGGGCTCCAGGGGTGCGAGGGACGAACAAGGATCGTACACACTTATGCCGGGTTCAGTCCATTCTCTGTTCCAACAGATCAAGTGAACGCGAGTGTACGCACCATGACCGAACGTCTTTTTGAGGCTGAGCTGGCGAACATCGCCAAGTGGGAGCCGCACGTACACGCGCTCGTCGACGGGTCTCGCGTGGCTCTGCCCCAAGACCCTGAGCGGCGGTCGGGCTCGCTGTCCGGCTGGTCCGTGGCAATCAAGGACATCATCGACCTGGCCGGCGTCCCTACACGCTACAACGCGCCGTTTGTCCCGGCTGTGGTCCCGGCAAAGAGCGCCAGCATTGTGGAGCTGCTTGAGGAAGCTGGAGCTACCGTCCTCGCCAAAGCCGTCACCACAACCTTCGCCTTCTTCGATCCCGGCCCAACGTGCAATCCGTGGAATCTCAATCACACTCCGGGCGGCTCGAGTAGCGGCTCGGCTGCGGCCGTCGCGAGCGGGATGGTTCGCCTCGCGATCGGCAGCCAGACCGTGGGGTCGATCAACCGCCCGGCTTCGTACTGCGGTGTTGTCGGCTTCAAACCGACGTACGGGGCGCTTCCGCTCGACGGCGTCTTTCCACTCGCTTCGCTGTTCGACACGCTGGGCACATTCACTCGGTCGGTCGACGACGCGATGAGGGCGTACTCCGCGCTTACCCGCTCCCCTGTCGCACCTCAAACTTCACCGCTTCGGGTGGCAGCAGTGGAGGATCTTCTCTGCGAACCGACTGAAGCCTCCATGCGCGATACCGTGCGCACGGTGGCCGAGATCCTCTCGGGTGCCGGCCATGCCGTGGAATCTATCCAACTCCCGGAAGCACTCCGCGATGCGTACGCGAACCACTGGCGGCTGGTTGCGGCGGGGGCCGCTGAAGCTCACCACGAGCTTTTCAACAGGTACGGAGCAGACTATCCGCCCAAGCTCCGCGAACTCATCGAGGGGGGTCGGGAAGTGAGCAGCGACGAAATCGACCGGTTCGAACGGCACCGCACGGATAGCAGAGCAACCGTGCAGGCCGTCTTGGCCGACTTCGACGTAATACTTTCGCCGTCCGCTCCGGGTCCCGCGCCGGCTGGGATTGATGCCACGGGCGACCCGCGAATGAATCTACTGTGGACCTACCTGGGGTTGCCGACCCTGACGATCCCCGCTGCGGTTACCTCAAACGGGCTCCCCTTGGGCGTTCAGCTCACCGGGGCATCGCATGAGGACGTTGGGGTGTTGGCTGCGGGCGGAGCGATTGAAACGGCATTGAACTTCAATGCGACGCCTCCTTGTTCGGGGCGTCCTACCATTGATCCGGTGACTTGATCGGATCCGCGGACTGATCGGCCAGGGAGGACCCGCGATCGTGTTCGCGACTCACTCTCGCCGCTCCACGTTACCATTTGGGTACACGACCACCTCCCCGTGCTTGCCTCCGTGCTCTTCGATGAGCAACCGAAGACGTTCCGGCAGCTGGTCAATCGAGTCAAAGATCTGGCGCTGCGCTTTGACGTCCGTCCCTCTTTCTGTCTCGATGGTGACACTGATGCCGCCTTCATCGTCGGTCTCCCACTGGATCCACTGTTGCCCGACCTCTGTCATGTCGTCCCGCTCCCGGTGGCAGAAGAAACTCGGAAGCTAGGAGCGGGGCAGCGGACCGAAAGCGTGTACATGATGTGTTCTGTACATGGTTGCACACTTCCACGCAGGGCATCCGACGTGGTTCACACTGCCCCAACCGGCTCGATCTTCGCGAGCTCCTTCCTCAACTTTTTCTGCGCCTCATACAGATCACAGCGCAGCTGCAGGTTGATCCAGAAATCCGGTGTCGAACCGAAGTAGCGGGCGAACCGCAGCGCCATCTCAGTGGTCACCGACCGGTGGCCTCTTACGATTCCGTTGACCATCTGGAATGATACACCAATCGCCTCAGCGAAACGGGTCTGGGGAATCTTCATCGGCTTCAGAAACTCCTCGAGCAACATCTCGCCAGGATGCGTCGGCGCTGTGTGTGTTGGTACGCGAATTGGGCTCATCGTGGGGCCTCCCGGCGCCTAGCGACCTGTTAAAACCATCATACCGACGCTTACGCGTGGACGCGTCGCACTTCAGTGCTACTAGTGGTAGTCAACAACTTCCACGTTGGCCGGACCCTCTTTGGTCCATTTGAAGCAAACCCGATATTGCTGGTTAACTCTGACCGACCACTGGCCCTTGCGATCGCCCGACAGCTTTTCCAGCAGGTTGTGCGGCGGGATTCTCATGTCGCCGATCTCCGCTGCTGAATCGAGTTGCTCCAGCTTGCGACGGGCGACCTTCCTCAGTTTCGCCGGGCAGAGACGGCGGGACGCTTTCGAGTCCTTGCTGTTGAACTCCGCATCACGGCGCGGTTGCAGGGTGGTCGACTATTCCCGAGCAGCTGGCCAAGCCGCTCCGCTGGAGCTCTGCTAGCGCGACGTCGGCGAGGACAGCCAACGGGTCCTTCGCTCCCGAGCCAACGCGACCGCGGCATCGTCCAAACGGATCGTCACCGCGGGGTTATCAGCTAATTCGATCTGGACGTCCCTCCACCCCAACCTACCCGTCACCCGCGCGATCACCGTCTGACCTGCCGCCTTACCCTCGAGAGCACGCTCCAAGTCGGCCGCTGATCGAACGGACGTGCCCTCAACCTGAGAGATCACTTCATCTCTAGAGACGCCCGCTTCGTACAACGGACTCCACACCGATGGATACCCCGTGACGCTCGCCCCATCGTCGCCGAACTCGAGCCGCTCGAAGGCCAGCACGGACCTCCCCGGGCGAGAAGGCAGGACCGAATAGCCAACCGTCCGTAGAAGCGTCGCATAGTCCGGCACGTCATGACCGTTCACATAGGCAGCAAAGAAGCCACTCGCGAACTCAGGAGACGTCTCGTGCGCGAGGGCCGCCTCGATGTCGTCGACCGTGTACGGCCGGAACGGCTTTCCGTGCATTTCCCACATGCGCTGCATCACGTGATCCAGCGTCTTCCCTGCAAACTGCTCCCGGATCGACAAATCCAAGGCCAATCCCAGCGCGGCGCCCCACGTGTAATACGAGATGAATGTGTTGCCGCGATTCTGTGGATCCACGGAGACCGCAGCGTCCACAAACGGGGCTCTCATACTCATTTGGACTGGGCTGCGGAAACGTCGTCCTGAACTGGTCAGCACCGTATTCACGAGGCCACCCATACGCGCACCAAATTGGGCCTCGTCCAGGATGCCAGCACGCGCCATCGCGACATCGTCGTAGTAGCTCGTGAACCCTTCTCCGAACCAGAGTTCGTACGAGACGTTCGCGGCCTCGAAGTCGAACGGCTCAAGCGTCGCCGGTCGAATCCGCTCGATATTCCAGGCGTGGAAGAACTCGTGCGCCACGGTGCCGATCGCACGTACGGCGTTGTCTGGTAGCCGGCCGGGAAGGGTCAGCACGGTGGAGTTGCGGTGCTCCATCCCATCCGAATCCGCCCACGGAAGGTACGAGGCGAGGAACGTGTATTCGCCGTAGTCGAAGTCAGGGATGTCGTCGAAGATCGCAACTTCTTCGAGCACTACGGCTTTGACCCACTCGACGTAGCGGTCGAGTTCGTCGTCTGACGCTTGGTGGTCGACGGCAAAATGCATCTGTGCCGTTTCGTCACCCCACGTGACGTTCCAACTCCGAACATCTAGCTGGCCGATCAGCACCGGGCTATCTAGGAAGTAGGCAAGGTTGGGCGCGGTGTAGAGGTTGTTGCCCTGAGAGACCAGTTGGGTGGCCACAGTCCACTCTGGGGGAAGATCGAAACGCACTTCGGTCGGACGATTTTCGAGCCCGCGCGCCCATGCGAACGACGCGGGCGCGTTCAGCATGGCCCCCTCCGGTCCCACCGATGCGTACGTGCCGTCACGCTGATCTCCGAAGAGCGTGTAGCGCATCCGAACGGTTCCATCGTGACCGGTCACTTGCCATTCATGCAGATCAGGGCGGCTCGCAGACAACTCCTTCCCTGCACCGTCTTCGAAGGTCACCTGATAGACGTTCTTTGCGAATTCGTGGAGAGCGTAGCGTCCCGGGGATGTCCGACTCATCCGGATTTCGAGGGGGCCGCGCACGCCGGCGAATTCAACGGTGACGGCCGCCTCATGATGAACCGCGTTCTCGAACGACACCTCGTAACGTACTGGCGGAGTGCTGCGCTGAGCCGAGAGCGTCGTTGCGGGCGCCGTGCCCAACGTCGCAATCACGAGGATGGCAACGCTCACCAACGAACGGTACGACCTCACTGCGGCACCTCCAGCGAGCCCACCTCTCCGTCGACCGCGAACGAGAACATCATTCCCGAGTGCAAGTGCTCCGCAATATGACAGTGAAGCATCCACTCTCCTGGATTCGACATCTCGACGAGGATGTCCATGGTCGAGCCTACCGGGATGATGGTCGTGTCCTTCCATACCAGGTTCTCGTTGGGGACCCCGTCCAGCGACACCACGAGGAAGCGTTGCCCGTGGATATGGATCGGGTGGTTCATGGGATGGAAGGACTTCGGGTCGTTGAACACGCGTAGCTTTACGACGTCGCCTTGTTCGAAGGCCCAGTCGATGTCTCCGTTTTCTAGGCCTGTCGACGGTTCCTTCAGGATCCAGGTCACCTGTGTGCTCGTAGACAGCCAATTCATCATGGGCATGGCGTCGTTCCACTCCATCGGAGGAACGTACAGAGTGTCCATGGCCATGCTCCGCATGATCGGCTGCGGAAGGTTCTGCACGCGAACGGTGAGTTGCAGCTCTTTGTCTGGAACGCGATCGAAATGAGGCCTGAAGCGCTCGAATTCCGCAACCTCGTTTTTGTGTTCGCGGAGCGTCTCGAATGGCGAGCTCAAATCGTTCTCCACGGCGTCGGACGACACCGTAACAAGCGCCAGCGTATCGACGTGGGGATAGAACTCACCGCGGAAGTGGTTGATGGCCTGAATGGTGTTCGTGATCGCAAAGACACCGGGCTCGTCAAACTTCACTTCGACTGTGTACCGTTCCGCGGGCGCGATCGGGACACTTGGCACCCAAACCTCCCGTTCGTAACGACTCACATCCGAGGCAATCAGCTTCGTGCGCGCACCGCCGAAGACGACGTTGAACGTTCGCGAGTTGGCAACGTTGGTCATGAAGAACCGCACCACCTCACCCTGCTTCACATCTAGGCTGTGGTCGGCGCGTCCGTTCGTGAGCATCATCGTCCCGAAGCGGCCCATCAACGCGTGCGTGGGTGCTTCTGCTCCGAAGGGGATCAGCCCGATGTCGTCAACGAGCAAGTCATCGAGCGTGAGCATCTCCTCACGATGAACTGTGTTGTAGTAGTCCGCGATTGGTGAGGCGACGAGGAGGTTTCCGTACAGCCCCAGGTCTTGCTGCACGTCCTCACGCATGTGGGGGTGATACCAGTACAGACCGGAATCACGAACCTTCACGTCGTAGTAGAACGTGTCACCGACTTGCACAGGATCTTGCGTGACAAACGGGATCCCGTCGAACGGATTATCGATCCGAATGCCGTGCCAGTGCACGGTGGTGGGCAGCTCGATCTTGTTCACGAAGCGTACTGTGAACGTGCTGCCCTGCACCGACTTGTAAAGCGGCCCGGGATACATCTCGTTGTAGCCGTACATGATGAACGTCCGATCGCCAAGTGTGCGCCGGACCAAACCCGCCTCGAGATCCACTGTGTCTCCGTGGGCAACCGCTTGGATCTCGGACGGACGAGCCTCGGGTAACATGTCGGCCATGACGCCTTCGCCGGCGAGAAACGGTCCTACCGGCGGGAGCACTCCGCCGAGTCCCGGTAACATCGGCATGCCCTGGACCATGGGCGGCATTCTCCAGGCGCCCTCTTCAACGGCGCCGGCTCCGTGCATCGAATGGTCCATCTGGGCAGCCAACGGAGATGCCATGCCGCACGCCAGCGCACCTAAGCCGCACACCAACGCAACGCTAGTAGCCGTACGTAGCACAGTTTTCCTGTTGGAAGGGGCCGTGTCCGGCCATCGTGTGCATTTTCCCGGAGCGGGACATCCCACGCATGACGATGGGGCCTGACCAACGCGCTCCGATGTCTGCTTCGGACGGTTCGAGGGACACAACTACGATGAAACGATTCCAGGCTACGGTGCCCTTCATTTCTCGTTCAGCCTGCAGCGCTCCGAGCGGTATCACTTCGTTCAACTCGGTCGTCGTGAACCACACGGCATAGACGCCCTCGGTTGGCTCCGGTAGTCGAACGAAGTCGAGCGTCACGTCGTATTGGTAGCTACCGTCCGTCCCGAGGCTGATTGAAAACGGAGACGCAGCAAACGTCACAGAGCCCATGCCGCTCGAACTTACGGTGCCAGGAACCCGCTTGGTCGAGACGAGCTCGATTTGATAATACTCGGGGGCGCAAAACGCAGGAGCTGCTACACCCTCAGTTGGACGAACGGCGAGGGCCGCGGCTAAAGCCACGACCCCCACGCTCAATCCGCGTACGGTCATCGAAATACGCATTTTTCCTTTCGACGTTGACGCTCGTTTCAGGCCCTACCTAACGATCGCTCACGGGCCGCCGTGAAGGCCGGTCCCACTTCTGCACGCTCGAGATATCGGGCATCCCCCAATCTGTACCCTTCCAACCCTGGAACCCTTCCATCTTGAAGGTCCAGATGCCCGTACTCATATCAGAAACAACGATTAGGCCGTCTTCGTTACGGACGTCCACCCCGAAAGCTCCCTGGAACATCTGGTAGCGGAAGTCCGGGTCGTTCGCTGGACCGTTCCATGTGTCGTAGTAGCCCACCGTTTGGGGGTTCGTCGGGTCCTGCAGGCTGAAAATCTGGAGGCCATCCAGATACCCCGAGACGAACACGTAAGGCCACCGCACCTCATGGTTGTGCGCGAGGTTCTTCCAATCGGCAGTCCACGCCGAAATCGGGCGATTCACGTTGCGGGGCTGACCGTCCTCGGCGAATGCCTCAAGGGCTGGGCCCAAGTCGAAGACACGGAGAGGCGCGTACTGGTACTCCGTTTCGGCGACCACGTAGCGACCGTCGGGACTGGGTGTGAAGGTGTGACCGTAGCGCACCCCTTGAATCCCCGTCAGCGTCACCATGAGTTCGGGCTCATCCAGGCTCGAAATGTCATAGACGTAGTACCCGCCGGTGCCTCCGCCGTAGAAACGGTCGGTGTCCGTGTCCGGGTGGTATGCCGCGTAGAAATCGTGGTATCCCCGACCCGAACCCGACCCCTCGGCAGACTCGGGCACCGGTACTCTACCGGCTAGGGCGTTGTCCATATCGCCTGCGACCACCTTGCCCATGTCATACGCGTTCGCAAACGGCCCGCTCACAGTGGTAAGGAGGAGCACGCGACCGTCGGAGTGCTTGTAGATGAAGATGTTGTGGAACCCACCCGGTGTATCGGGCGCACGAATCCGTGCGACCTCATGGACCGTCGACACATCCGGCAACCCTGTGACCTCGAGCACGACCGCACCCATGTCAGAGTCCGGTCCGCCTCGTCCGAATTGGAGCGACTGCACCACGAAATAGCGGTCATCCAACTTGAAGTACTTAACATCCATCCCACCGGTGCGTTGATGAAGATCTTGATCTTCAATGCGCCACTCGTAGATCACTTCCGGGTTCGCCGGCTCGGAAATATCAACGATATCCATGCCCTTTGGCCCCACATCTCCGTATTGCATGCGGGCGACGTATGCGTAGGGGCGTCCGACCTCCTGCTCCAGCTCCATATCCGCAACGCTCAGTTGCGAGCCCATCGGTTGGTGACCCAAAACTTCCATGTTCTCGGACCCCGGCTTCATTGGGGTCCACGGGACCTCCTGGGAGGCCGCGAGGAGCGGAGCGGAAAGGAGAGCTGCCAGCGCCATTGCTGTGGAACGTGTTCGCACCATCGTATTACCTCGGATGAGTGGGGTTTCTGGGTCAAAGATAAGGCAGTCGCGGCTCCCGTGCAGTAGTGTTGAACGTCCGGGTTGACCGCCACCTCGGAAGGCACGGCGGTGAAGTAGAGCCGAGTGCCGTCTCAAAAACCGATGCCCCGGAGACCGAGACAGGTCTCCGGGGCAATCTGTTCGATAGGCCTCAGGTGGCCCCGCGCTCCGCTACTTGAAGACGGCAACCCACAAACAGGCGCACGCCGGCGACCCCGTGGGCGTGCCAAATTCGCCGGGCAACGTCGTCGGATCCAGGGCTCCGTGCGACGTGAGAGCCAGGTGGATCTCCGCACCCGCAGGATTCGTGAGAGATGTTGGCGTGAGCGCGGGCTGACCTACGGCCACATGACCGGAGATATTGAGCGACCCGCCGCTGGCGACGTGGCCGCCGATGTTGTACACGCTTCCGTTGGCGGCTGCGCCGGGCCCGATGTCATCACCATTGCATACACCGTCGGTGCAAAGCTCGGGGTGATCGAACGCGAACATCCAAAGTGTGAAAACCTCTGGGTGCCCTGGAACGATTCCGGGTGGGTTCGGTGGATACGTGTACTGGCCCGGCTGCGGTGTGGGCACCTTCATGCTCGCTCGAAGACCGTTGGGCTGCCGGACGATGTAGGCTCCGTCCGGCGCGTAGATACCTATCCCGTCTTGATTCATCACGTCGGCGTACTCGCCTCCGCTCTGCATGCTAAACGCGGCTTCGAGTGCAGGGGTGGGTACTGGGTCGACGATCCCCGGCTCACATGCGGCCAGCAGGAGCACGACGCCGAGGGCAACTGTTCGTGTAGTGGGCATGTTTGATTCTCCATCGTTGGATCTCAATCCGAGGGCGCTCATCGCCTTGGTCGATCTAAGGTCATGATTGCGGCGCCAGACGGACTGACGTCCTCGCGTGTTTACGCCTCACGCATTCACGGGACGACCAAAAGGCAGTCGACGGAAGCGCTGCTCAAGGGGGTCCTAGACGCCCCCCCTGCGTCCTCTAAGCGAGCGCGACGTGGCGCTGATGCGACTGAAGGGGCCTACGCGTGGGGGGTCGACCAGCGGATGCGGGGAGACCCGCGTAGGGTGCGGTAGGAGCTGAACAGCCCCACCGCCTCCTCCTCGTAAGCGCTTACCGCCTACCGTCGCGGTTCACAGGCGTCGGGCTTAGCGGTCGCCGTCAGTTGCCGAGTTCCAGGACCCGGATATACACAGGCGAGAGATTGCTCGGATCCCCCGCTTCAGCGGCCACGTCGTTGAAGTAGAGCCGCGTACCGTCAGGACTCAAGCCCAAATCGTTGGGCAACGAAAGAGTCCCCTCGAGCGCAGGGCCGTCGTCTCGACCCCGTTCCCCGGTACCCGCGATCAGTGTCAGCTCGCCCTCGAGCGTGAGCTCATACAGCTGATGGTTGGCACGCGCCACAACGTACAGGACCCCGTTCCCGTAGGTGATGTGGCCATTGTTGTTTCCAGGAATCGTCGCAAACACCGATGCCTCACCCGCCGGCGTGATGCGCACCACATTGCCATCGTAAAAATTGGCCGCAAACAGATCCCCCGACGCCGCACGCGTCAGACCATTGGGACACTTGAGCAGGTCGCTCGTCACGAAGGGAGTTACCTGGCCTTGATCGTCAACCTGAGCGATTGAACCGTTGCCGCAGTTGGCGACAAACAGGGTGCCATCGGGGGCCACCGCGATGCCGACAGGGTTGTTCAACTCGGTGGCGAACTCCGTCACAAGACCCCCGGGCGTCACCCGACTGATGACGTTGCCTCTGATGTTCGACTGGTAGAGCATCCCGTCGGGGCCGATCGCGTTGCCCGACGCACCTTGGAATCCTTCGGCGAAAACTGAAACCTCGCCAGTCTCTGGATCAACGCGGTGAATCCGGACTCCAGGAGTGCCACCACCTCCGAGGCTAGAGCCAAAGTCGGCCGTGTACACCCGGCCCATCGAATCGACGACGACGCCACCCGAGCCTGCCTCAATAGGTCCCGCAACCGTGCGAAGTGTGCCGGCCGAGGTCTCGACCGCGTTGTGTTGGGGCATCGCTGCGTCGTTCAGCTCAGCTGCCGCCGTCCTATCGCCGGCAAAGCACGCCAAGCCCGCTCCGAGTAGTACTGCTGTTGTTGCAACCCACGTCCAACGGGGGCTCTTCCCAGATCGGTTCATTGTCTCCCCAGACCGTGCCCGGCGGGCGGGCGTTTCGCGGCGAAGCCTTGATTCACGAGAACAAGACATACGTGGACCGGCAGTAGCGATGTCGCTCGAAACGACAAAAGCCCGGCCGCCCCCGCAAAGGGGACGACCGGGCTCGTGCCTTCAACTAGCGGATCGGGAGCTAGTACATCCCTTCCATACCGCCGGGGCCGCCGGGCATAGCCGGGGCTTCTTTCTCGGGCCTCTCAACCACGACCGCCTCGGTCGTGAGCAGGAGTCCGGCGATCGACGCGGCGTTCTGCAACGCCGAGCGCACGACCTTCGTCGGATCGATGACACCGGCTTTCACCAGGTCTTCGTATTCGTCCGTCAGGGCGTTGTATCCCTGAGCACCCTTGGATTTACGAACGTTTGCGACAACGATCGATCCTTCAACGCCGGCGTTGGTCGCGATCTGACGAATCGGAGCCTCAAGAGCCCGACGCAGGATCGAAACACCGATCTGCTCGTCTTCGCGGTCCAGCGTGAGTTTGTCCAACGTCGCCTGTGCCCGCAGTAGCGCTACGCCACCACCAGGCACGATGCCTTCCTCAACAGCCGCGCGCGTTGCGTGGAGTGCGTCCTCGACCAAGGCCTTCTTTTCCTTCATCTCGGTCTCAGTCGCGGCGCCGACGTTGATGACTGCAACGCCACCGGCCAACTTGGCCAGACGCTCTTGCAGCTTTTCGCGGTCGTAGTCCGAAGAGGACTTGTCGATCGCAACTTTGATCTCTTCGATGCGGCCCTTGATCTTGGAGCCCTCACCGCCGCCGTCGATGACAGTGGTGTTGTCCTTGTCGATCACGACGCGCTTCGCAGTACCCAGATCGCTTACGACTGCGTTTTCGAGCTTGAAGCCAACCTCTTCCGAAATCACCTGGCCGCCCGTCAGGACTGCGATGTCCTGTAGCATGGCCTTGCGACGATCACCGAAGCCTGGCGCCTTAACAGCGCAAACCTTCAGCGTTCCACGGAGCTTGTTGACCACCAACGTCGCGAGCGCTTCACCTTCGACATCCTCAGCGATGATCATGAGAGGCTTACCCATCTGGGCAACCTTCTCAAGGATCGGCAGAAGGTCCTTCATTGAAGAGACCTTCTTATCGTGGATGAGGATCATTGGGTCCTCTAGGACCGCTTCCATCCGCTCCGGATCTGTGACGAAATACGGCGACTGGTAGCCGCGATCGAACTGCATTCCCTCGACCGTGTCCAATTCGGTCTCGAGCCCGCGGGCTTCCTCGACCGTGATGACGCCGTCTTTCCCGACCTTCTCCATCGCGTCGGCGATGAGGTCGCCGATTTCGGTGTTGTTGTTGGCCGAGATCGATCCTACCTGTGCAATCTCCGTCTTGCCCTTCGTGGCCGTCGAGAGCTTGTTGAGCGCCTCGACCACGGCGTCCACACCCTTGTCGATCCCACGGCGGATGCCCATCGGGTTCGTACCGGCCGTGACGTTTTTCAGGCCTTCGGCGAAGATGGCCTGCGCGAGCACCGTCGCGGTCGTGGTCCCATCACCGGCGACGTCAGACGTCTTGGTGGCGACCTCTTTGACCATCTGGGCGCCCATGTTCTCAACTGGATCTTCGAGCTCGATCTCTTTTGCTACGGACACGCCGTCTTTGGTGACCGTCGGCGATCCGAATTTCCGGTCCAACACCACGTTCCGACCCTTAGGCCCGAGCGTGACCTTCACGGCCTGGGCGAGTTTGTCTACCCCCGACTTAAGCCGAGCACGGGCTTCGACATCGAACCCGAGTTCTTTAGCTGCCATTATGTGCCTCTCCTAGAGAGAATTTGTTTGTTGTTGTCTTACGTGCGTCTGTTGCGTTTCCAGGAGTGTCGAGTTGGGATGCCTGAGTAGGCGGGCGAGGAGGTCGCCCGAGGAGTACCGAAAGGTACTTCGCAGGAAGGCCCCCAGAGCCCAACGACGTCAGGCGCCCAAATCGGCGCTCCCTACTTGATTATGGCGAGGATGTCTGATTCTCTGAGGATCAAAT
Organism: Phascolosoma agassizii; assembly: GCA_035593235.1. Classification (NCBI taxonomy): domain Eukaryota; kingdom Metazoa; phylum Annelida; class Sipuncula; order Phascolosomatiformes; family Phascolosomatidae; genus Phascolosoma; species Phascolosoma agassizii. The sequence continues at coordinate 148,439 of JAVJHY010952639.1, read as the reverse complement.
AATCCCCACCGACATTTACCTCAGTCCCGCTGTACTTACCGTACAACACCGTATCTCCCTCTGAGACGTCCGGAGCGAGCCTCTTGCCCTCGTCGGAAAGACGCCCGGGGCCAACCGCGATAACCTCACCTTGCTGAGGCTTTTCCTTCGCCGTATCGGGGATGTACAGACCGCCACGCATCTCCTCGGTCTCCTCGAGCGGCTTGACTACAACCCGATCCGCCAGCGGCGTAATCTTTGTCGCAGCTTTCGTTGCCATATTATGGCACTCCGTTTTTGAAGGGTTTGGGGCCGCGAGTCGACTTAGCACTCAACGGCCGGGACTGCTAACAACAAAGATAGAAGGGCAATGGCGGAGGTCAACGCTTTCGTTCCCTCTGGGGATGTGTGACTGTATCGCAAGGCCCCCTTGGCCCGCGTTTGCTGCTGAACCCCTGCCTTTTTCCAGTGCTGCCACCGCAACTGTGACCGACCTTGCCCACTTGCTTCGCACCGCCAGCCGGACGTTCGCGGTCGGGATCGAACGCCTTCCGCCCGGGCTGTTGGAGGAAGTGCGGACCGCGTATCTGCTTCTGCGGGTGTCGGACTACTTGGAAGACAACGAGGAGATGGCGCCGGAGGAGAAGGCCAGTCTCCTGGCGGTCTGGGCCGAAGCACTCGCCGGCACCACGGATCTGGGCGCATTTAAGGACAAGCTCCCTCCGATTCTGGCCAACACCCCGGACGCCGAAGTTGCCCGCCATGTTGATGATGTGTTCGCCGCCTATTCTGGGCTTCTCCCCGAGAGCCGCGAGGTTTTAGAGAAACATGTCGTGGACACGAGCGTTGGGATGGCGCGCTGGGCACTGCGCGGCTCCGATTTTCAGACCGAGGCCGATCTTGACGACTACATGCATGAAGTGGCGGGACGCGTGGGGCTGCTGCTTACAGACCTCTTCGCGTTACGCTCGACCGCCGTGCGTGCGCGGTACGACGACATGCTCGTCACGGGCCGGGAGTTTGGTCTGGGACTGCAAACGGTAAACGTTATCCGAGGCCTGCACGAGGACCGTCATCGGGGTTGGGTATTTGTCCCCCGGGACTTCATCCCGAGCGACATAGAGAGTCCGGAGCAGCTGTTTCAGGCAGGCCGACAAGACGCGGCGCTTGCGGTGCTCGACCGTCTAACCCGGAAGGCCGAGTCCCACCTGGGCGAGGCACTCACGTACGTCGAAAACATACCGCGCAGCATGAGAGGCGTTCGAATCTTTTGCGTGCTCCCCCTCTTCTTCGCACTGCGGACGTTGGGCGTCAGTCGGGCCAACGCCGAGGTATTCGAACGCGAGGTGAAGATGACACGCGCGCAGGTGACGGGGCTGACGGCGCGGAGCGAGCTGTTGTGGTGGTCGAACCGATGGCTGCGAGCGACTGCCGAAAAGCTCAGCCTCGGCGCCTAGCCGCTCGACAACACTTCTCCTGCGATCCTCAATCCAATCAGCGTAAGGTGGGGTTCCACCCTCTGGATGGTGCGTGAACGCGGCCCCACAACGGTTGCATAGCCCCCGGTCGCAACAACGATTGGGTCCGGCCGTCCCCACTCCGCGAGAATTCGGTCAACGATGCCGTCTACCGCATCGATCGCACCGTAAAACACACCGCTTTGGATACACGTCTCAGTGCGCCGCCCAATCACCCGTTCGGGTGGAGCCAACTCCACCTTGGGCAGTTTGGCGGCGCGCCTTCCCAACCATTCGAGCCCGGCCATAATGCCGGGAGCGATGACCCCACCCTGGAAGACCGCATCGGCTGTGATGCAATCGAAGGTGGTCGCCGTGCCGAGGTCTACCGCGAGTGTGTCCCGACCGTAGAGCTGGGCCGCGGCTAACGTGTTAACGATGCGGTCCGCCCCGACGGTCTGTGGCTCGTCCACGTCCAACGTGATCGGTAGATGCGCACCGGCCTCGACGATTACCACTTCGTCGGCCAGGGCCTCGCAGGCCCCAGCCAATGCAGCTGTAACGGACGGAACCACTGAGCCCAACACCGCTCTCACCAAACCCGAGTCCGCGACGGACTCATCGCGAAGCAACTCGCGCAGCAGGATCCGGTACTCATCTCGAGTGCGAGGGACGGTCGTCGTGATCCGCCACGTACGCTTGGGATCACGTTGGCCTGGCTCGAACACGCCAAGCACGGTCTCCGTATTCCCGACGTCGATTACGAGGTGCATCTCAGCCTCTTTCCTGGGTTGACTCCGTTGGCCCTGCCAGCTTCACAGTACCGGCACAAACTCGCCACTCCTGTCCATCCGCGCATACCCGCAGGGCCCCTGTGTCGTCGATGCCCGCACCCGTGCCCGCTCGTCCATCGGGCGCAGTGAGGCGTTGGCCGAAGAGCGCGTCCCGGGGACGCAGCCGTGAGAGAACCTGCGCGGCGGGCTCGGTCAGAGACTTCCGGATTTGGGCGATGAGAGAGGCTCCGAGCTCCAGGGGCGAACCACCCCACCCCTCCAGCGCCAGCGACGTGGCCCGACCACGCACGTCGTCCCCGAAGTCTTCCAGATCGTGGTAAAGGTTGAGTCCGATACCAACGATCGTATGCGGACCGCGCCTCTCAGCCAGCACGCCAGCGGCTTTCTTCTCCCCCACCCATACATCATTGGGCCATTTCACGAGAACCGGCCTCAACGAGTGGCCATCGGCCCGCAGCGCGTCGTCAACCACTTCGGCCAACGCCAATCCGATGCGAAGGGGAATGGGCAGGAGCGGCGCCGGCGGCACTTTCGGCTCCGCGGACGCCACAACTTCCCCGGCCTCCAACGGCAATACCAGCGAAAGCCATAACCCGAGCCCTGATGACGACTCCCAGGCTTGGCCACGCCTGCCTCTACCGCTGCTTTGACTCTGTGCTACCACGGCGGTCCACGGAGGGGATCCATCCTGCGCTAAAGCCAACGCTTGGTCTTGAGTCGACCCGATGAAGTCGTGTCGTTCGACATGTGCCAGGGACCAAGAATTCGCGAGCGCATCACCGGCCGGCCAGATCACGCCTTGTCCCATTTGACGGACCGCCCCGTCAGCCCACGACGCGAAGCGACAGATCCGCGACCGGCGCCGAGTGCGTGAGCGCACCGACGCTTATCTGGTCCACGCCGGTCTCCGCGATCGAGCGGACCGTACCCAAACTGACGTTGCCAGACGCCTCGGTGATCGGGGCCTGGCCTCCGTACGCTTTCACGCGCCGTACGGCTTCCCGCAACGTCTCAAGCGACATGTTGTCGAGCAGGATGCGATCGACCCCAAGAGGCAGGACGCGTGTGAGTTCGTGGATCGACGTCACCTCAACCTGCACCGGAATCCCGATCTTGTTGTGATGGCGTACCCTGGCAACCGCATGTTCTGGCCCCCCTGCTGCCGCGATGTGGTTGTCCTTGATCATCACCATGTCGTGCAGGCCCATGCGGTGGTTCGTCCCTCCGCCGTCGGACACGGCCTGCTTTTCTAGCGTTCTCCAACCCGGTGTCGTTTTGCGGGTATCGATCACCTGAGCGTCAGTGCCTGCCACAGCCTCGACAAAGCGGTGGGTGAAGGTGGCAATTCCAGAAAGTCGACCGAGGAAATTGAGTGCGACCCGTTCGCCCGTGAGGATTCCGCGCGTTCTGCCTTCAATGCGCATCACGACATCTCCAGGGTCGGCTCCTTCCCCATCGCCCACTCCAATTGCGACGGAGAGATCGGGGCCGGTTCTCCGAAACACGGCCCGCGCGAGTTCGATGCCGGACACGGTGAGCTGCTGCTTCGCGACGATCGCCGCGCGGTTCGTCGCGTCCTCCCCGACCGTCCACAAGGTCGTGAAATCACCGGGCCCAACATCCTCGATAAGGGCCGCCTCAATCAGCGCATGGGGGTCCATCGCAGTTAGCTGTTTTGTAGCCAGAAGAGGAAACCGATGCCGAGAAATGCGAGGTACCCTGCGAACAGAGGGAAGGAGCGATTCTTCAACATCACGATAAATACCTGGATGGCGAGCACACCTACAATTGCCGCGCTCACGAAGCCAGCGACCAGGGGTGCAACGCCAATCCCCATACCGTCCGCAGCGATGTCAGGCAGCGACAAGATCGAGGCGCCCATTACGGCAGGAAGGAGCATCATGAACGAGAACTGGGCCGCCTTCTTGGGATCTAAACCACTCCACAGAGCCGCCGTTACCGTCATCCCAGATCGAGACACACCGGGGAGCAACGCGACGATCTGAGCGAACCCCATGGCTAACGAAGAAGCTACACTCGGCGCCGCTTCCGGATCGCGCGCGAGTGCCCAGCGAGTGGTCAGCAGTACGACGGCCGTGAATAGAAAGCAGAAGCCCGCGACAACGGGCTGATCGAAGAGCGCTTCGACCTGATCTTTGTACAACAATCCCACGACCACAACCGGCAGGGTGGCGAGCGCAACGAGCCCCCAGTAGCGCCACGCGTCTCGATCGCCCCTTAGTGCGCCGCCAACCAACTCCCACAACTCTGAACGGTACGCCACGATCACCGAAAGGAGAGTCGCGAGATGCACCGCGATCTCGAAGCCAATCCCCGGGATCTCAATCCCAAGTAGCGCCTGTCCCACGACCAGATGGCCCGAACTCGAGACCGGCAAGAACTCTGTCGCGCCCTGGATCGCGCCCAGGACCATGGCCTCCCAAACGGTCACGCAGGCTTCCTTTGCTCAAGCTCGGGGCTCGAAGCCAGTCGTAAATTGGGGCGGGGCTCGAGCACACGGCGGTAGTACTCCTCGTATTGCGGGATCACCCGGTCAGCGGAATAGCGCTCGACCGCGATACGGCGCGCTCCCGCTGCAATCTTCCCGTGAAGCTCGTCATTCGTGAGTAATGCGACGCCGGCTTCGGCCATCCCGTCCACGTCGCCGATGTCTCGGAGGTAGCCGGCCTCGCCATCTGTCACCACCTCTGGAATCCCTCCAGCGTTGGAGGCAACAACCGGCGCCCCGCACGCCATCGCTTCAAGGGCTGCTAACCCAAAGGACTCCTGGGCGCTCGGAAGCAGAAAGAGGTCCGCGCACGAAAGAAGTTCATCAACCGAAGCGTGCTTACCCAACAACAGCACAACGTCCGCAATCCCCATCTCGCCCGCCATGGCAGCAGCCGTCGAACGATCGGGTCCATCGCCTACTAGGACCAACCGCGAAGGGACCTGTTCGTGGATCTGCTTGAACGTCCTAACGATGTCAGGGATCCGTTTCACGGTCCTGAAGTTTGAGACGTGCATGACGATCTTCTGGCCGTCCGGAGCTAGCGCCGATCGGTGACACGGCTCCTTATCGGGGGTGAAGACATCGGTGTTGATGAAGTTGGGAATGACGTCGATACGATCTTCGGGGATATCGAAGTCGCGAACCGTCGCCCTCTTCAAGAAGTCAGAAACCGCGGTAACGCCGTCAGATTTGCGAATGGAGAATTGAGTAATGGGCTGATAAGACGGTCGCAGCCCTACCAGCGTGATATCCGTCCCGTGCAGCGTGGTAACAATCTTGGGACCCGCTCCATCCAACATCTCCCGCGCGATCCATGCCGACGTGGCATGCGGGATCGCATAGTGGGCGTGAATGAGATCGAGCTCTTCACGGACGGCAACTTTATGTAGGGCCACGGCCAATGCGAGCGAATACGGGGGATGCTCGAGAACCGGATATTCCGCCATCTCCACTTCGTGGAAGAACACACGCTCGTGGAACGTGCCCAGGCGGAACGGTTGAGCGTACGAGACGAAATGCACCTCGTGACCGCGAGCCGCCAGCTCAATGCCAAGCTCGGTGGCCACAGCCCCGGACCCGCCGTACGTCGGGTAACACGTGATCCCAATCTTCATCGAATCAAATCTCTCCAAATCTCTTCTACCGCGCGCACTCGATCGTCATGTGCCTCAGTACTCACGGAGACCGGGTCAGGGATCTGGTGGCGGAACCAAGTCAGCTGACGTCGCGCGTACCTACGGGTCTGCAAGCGCATGGAATCAAGTGCTGCTTCCAGCGTTCCCTTCCCCTCCAGATAACCTACCACGTCGCGGTACCCCGTACCGGTCATTCCGGGTGCATTCGCACGGTACCCTGCAGCGAGCAGTCGCTCCACCTCCGCTACGAATCCACGCTCGACCATTTGGCCAACTCGGGCGTCGATCCGGCGATCCAACTCCTCCTTGGGTACGGCCAGAACCACCGTATGTATGCGCAGCGTCGAAGGGGCCGGCGCCCGATCACGGTGCCATTGGGAAAGCGGTATGCCTGTCAGCATTGCCACCTCAGCGGTGCGCATCATCCGCTGGCGGCCCCCCACCTCAGCCACTTCGGCGCGCTCGGGGTCGAGGTATCGCACCGCGCGTGCCAACTTCTCCACGTCCCAGCCCCTGAGAACGTGTTCGAGTTGTTGGCGTCTGACTCCGTCCAAAGCGGGCTCGTTGAAGAGCGGCTGACTGAGCGTCTTTAGAAAAAAGCCAGTCCCGCCCACAACGATCGGAATGCGGCCCCTGGCCATGATGCCGGCGATTGCGCGAGTTGCGTCACGCTGGAACCGACCGGCGGAGTAGCGCTCGTCTGGATCGACAAGGTCCAACCCGTGGTGCGGAACACGCCCCCGTTCCGGCAAGCTCACCTTGTCTGTCCCGATGTCCATGCCTCGGTAGACCTGCCGGGAGTCCGCGGACACGATCTCGCCCCCGATTGCCTCGGCGACATCGATGGACAACGCCGTCTTCCCCGAGGTTGTGGGCCCGGTAAGGACGAGCACGTCGGGGCGAGGCTTCATTGGGTCGTGCGCTAGCGCTCGAATCGCCGCGCCAGCTCCTTCGAGCCCAGGCGGACGATCGTCGGACGACCGTGTACGTCGTGATGCGGCAGTTGGGTGGCGAAGAGTCGATCGAGCAACGTTTCCATTTCGGAAGTCGACAACTTCTGCCCCGCCTTCACCGAGCCCTTGCAGGCGAAGGTCTTGGCGATCCGCTCGTGCTGATTGCGCGCTGAACGCACGAGATCAGACGATCCCTCCGCCAACTCCGAAATCATCTCGCGAAAGCAGCGCTCCGCGTCAAATTGAGGATGAGGGTCGGGAACCGCATGCACGATCACCGTCTCACCGCCGAACCCCTCTACTTCGAATCCCGCCTGCTCAAACACCGTCTTCAGCTCGGTGACGATGTCATACTCGGCCCGAGTAAGCCGCAACGTCATTGGGAACAGCAGACGCTGACCGGTTTGACCGCCCGTATCGAACGCTTCCATCAGCTCTTCGAACATCACACGCTCATGAGCCGAGTGCTGGTCCACGATCAACAGCCCGTCCCGCGTCTCGACCAGGATGTACGTCGACAACGCCTGCCAGGGGCGGGCGCGCGGACCGGTGGGGACCGGGATCGGAGCTCCCGGTGCGGGCGCCTCAGAATCGCGTTCGTCTCCTGTGACAAACAGCGCCATTTGGTCCTCGGGGTCGTTCGACGTGGGCTCGCGAACCACATGGACCTCTGTGCTCACCACTGCGTTGTACCCTGGTGAGGACTCGGGCTCGTCACCGATCCTCGCGGCACTTGCATCTGTCGAGAGCGCCAACGACACCGCGGCCTCAAGCAGCTCTTCGACGCTGGCACGATCAGCGAACCGTACTTCATGCTTGGCCGGATGGACGTTCACATCGACGGTCCCGTCCGGGGCGCGAAGGAAGAGGAAGACCCACGGGCGCGTGCGCTCGGGGATCGTGGTTCGGTACCCACGCAGGACCGCCGCGAGCAATTTTCGGTCGTGAAACGGGCGACCGTTAATGAAGAGGTAGGCCCTGCGATGTTGGCTACGAACGGCATCGGGACGCTGTACAATCCCTTGCACGGACAACCCACCCACGTCACCCCGCACAGGGATAAGGGTTTGCTCGAGTTCGCTTCCCCAAATCTGGCTCACGCGTACGGGAAGCTCGGCCGTTCGCTCCAGGCTCAAGAGCTCGCGCTCCCCGGAGTGCAGCGTGAAGTGAACGTCGGGGTTTGCCAGAGCAAGCTGGATCACACCGTCGCTGACCGCGCGTGTCTCTGTCCCGACCGCCTTTAAGAACTTCGAGCGAGCCGGAGCGTTCAAGAAGAGGTTCTCGACCTCCACCGTGGTTCCCTGGCGTCTGGCCACGTCGTCGATGACCGTGATCTTGCCGGAGTTCATCCGAATACGGGTACCGATAGACTCTCCCGCCCCAAGCGTCTCAAGGCGGGTTCGCGACACCGCGCCAATCGAAGGCAGAGCCTCACCACGAAAACCGAACGTCTGTATGGAGGCGAGGTCCCCCGCAGCTGTGATCTTGCTCGTGGCATGCCGATCAAAGGCGAGCAGCGCGTCTTCGCGCACCATACCCGAACCGTCATCCGCGACCAGGATGCGACGCTTCCCCCCTTTGTCGATGCGGATCTTGATTCGGGTTGCACCGGCATCCAAGGCGTTCTCCACGAGTTCCTTCACGATGGAAGCGGGTCGTTCGACGACCTCGCCCGCAGCGATCTGGTTTGCGACTACGTCCGGCAGGACCTTGATCTTGCGACCGCTCATGCCGACACCTGTGGCAAACCAAAGAACGATTCGGCGTTTACTGAGGTCTGGTGCGCGGTGACATCTTGAGGTTGGCCCCGAATCTCGGCGATGCGCGCCAGACTTTCGACAAGAAATGCGGGCTCGTTTCTCTTTCCACGGTGAGGCACAGGCGCGAGGTAAGGAGCGTCCGTCTCTAACAAGAGCCGATCGCTGGGCACCGCGCGCACCAACTCCGCTCCGTCGAATTTCTTGAACGTCGCGATTCCGCCGTATCCGATGTACCAGCCCGCATCGAGGGCCGTCCCAAGCAGAGCCGACCCGCCGGTAAAACAGTGCACGACCCCCCGTACGCGGCCACGGTAGAGCTCAATGAGCTCCGCCAGGTCATCGTCTGCATTGCGCGAATGAACGACCACAGGTTTGTCTGCACGGGCGGCAAGGTCGAGGTGCCGGGCAAACCAAAGGCGCTGTTCGTCCCTTGGCGAGTTGTTGTAGTAGAAATCGAGGCCGGTCTCTCCGACGGCGACCGTACGTGGGGACCGGAGGACCTCATCAATCCGCTCGAGGTCATCGTGCTCGGCCGCGTGGACTTCGTGCGGATGCACGCCCGCGGTCGACCATACTGTCGGGACGCGATCGGCGAGGTGGGCAGCATTGAGGGCGTCCGCCGCGCTCGACGCGATCGTCACCATGCGCTCCACGCCAGCGGCTTGTGCGCGGGCAAGGACGTCGGCCTGATCGGCCTTAAAGCTTTCGGCCGTGAGATGACAATGACTGTCGGTCACTCGGATGTTCACGGGCGGGACCTGGGGCATGGCCGAGGCTTGGTTCACGGCCAGACGCTAGGCGGCTTGAGCTGCTGCCTTGCGCTTCTTCTCGCGCTCGCGCTTCCGCTTCTCTGCTCCGCCACCATCACCGTAGCGCTTTTGGATTTCGATAAGGGCCGGCGACGCGACGAAGATCGACGAGTACGTCCCGATAACCACTCCGAGCATGAGGACCATCGTGAAGTCGAAAATCACAGCGGGCCCCAAGATGAGCAGCGCGAGAAGCACGGCCAACGTCGTGCCCGAGGTCAACACCGTCCGCGGCAGCGTCTCGTTCACGGACCGGTTGACCAGAGACACGGGGTCTTCCTTGTGGCCGCCTCGGGCGTTGAGATTCTCTCGAATGCGGTCGAACACCACGATCGTATCGTTGAGTGAGTACCCGACGATCGTCAGGAGCGCCGCCACTGTCGGAAGCGCGATCTCTACACGGAACAGCGACAGCACACCCAAGGTGATGAGGATGTCGTGTGCTGTTGCGATCACGGCTGCGACTCCGAAGCGCCACTCGAAGCGAATCGCGAGGTAGATCAAGGTCAGAACAAACGAGAACAAGATGGCCAAAGCTGTCTTCTGAAGCAGTTCAGCTCCGATCTTGGGCCCAACCGACTCCGTGCGATCGACACGGAAGCTTCCGACTCCAAACGCGGCTTCGAGTTCGGCCGAAATATCGGCACCCACTGTCTGGATATTGCCATCGGCTGGAAGCGGTGGACGAATCGCGAATTCGTTATCGGCACCGAAGCGACTGATGGGAGGCGCGTTCACTCCACCCAACGCTTCTCTGATTTCCGCCGCCGTCACGGGTTGGTTAAACGCCACCTGTACGAGGCTGCCGCCAGTGAAGTCGACACCCATGTTCTGCCAAGATCCGGTCCGCACAAGGCTGAACCCCATCGCGGCGATCCCGATGGCGATGACCAAGGCAGAAACCACGTACGCCTTCTGCCGGCTCTCGATGAACTTGTACCCAGCATCCTTAAAGAGTCGCATTGATCCTAGGCCTTAGATGGAGAGCGCTTCGACGTTCCGTCGGCGGCTCAGATGCAGCAAGAACATGGTGCGCGTCACGTAGAGCGCCGAGAAGAACGAAGCGATGATTCCCATCGAGAGCGTAACCGCGAAGCCCTGCACAGGCCCGGTTCCGAACTGGAATAGGATCAACGCCGTAATTAGGGTCGTGATGTTTGCGTCAACGATCGCAGAGAGGGCGTGCTTGAACCCTTCGTCCACAGCCGTGCGGGGCGTGCGCCCCATATCGAGTTCTTCTCGTATTCGTTCGAAGATCAGAACGTTCGCGTCTACGGCCATACCGACAGACAGGATGAGTCCCGCAATTCCCGGCAGCGTGAGCGTCGCTCCGATCGCCGAGAGTCCGCCGAGCACCAGGACCACGTACACGGCCAGGGCGACTACCGCGAACATCCCGGCGATCTTGTAGTAGCCGATCATGATGAGGACAACGAGCACGAGCCCGACGATCCCAGCCAGCCGACCCTTCGCAATGGAGTCCGCACCGAGCGACGGGCCCACCGTGCGCTCTTCCTCAATGCGCAACGGGGCGGGCAGAGCACCTGCACGAAGCACCAGCGCGAGATTGCGCGCTTCTTCGAGTGGGGACGTCCCTAGCTCGATCTGGCCGCTAGCGCCGATCCGGGACTGCACAACTGGAGCGCTCACAACCTCGCCGTCCAAGACGATGGCGATGCGTTCCTGGATATGATCACGCGTAACACGCGAGAATACACGTCCCCCGCGCCGGCTCAAGTCGAACTGGACAACCGACTGACCGAACTGCGGGTCACGCTGAGCGCTGGCACCTTCGAGCATGTCACCCGTCAGGAAAGGATCTTCCTGAAGCACATAGAGCTCGCGGTAGATCCGGGTCCCTTGGGGCACGTCCTCCCAGCCCCAGTTGATCGTGACGTCTCGCGGCAACGCGCGCTGCACCTCGGGCAAGGCCAAGAACTCTTTCGCGGTCTCTACGTCCTCGACCGGGATCAGGAACGTCTCGGGATCGGCGCGACTCATGAGTGACGAGAGAGGACGCAGGAGGATTTCTGCCTGCTCCTCGGCCTCCTGGTCGTCCGCCGTCGCGTCATCCGTTGCGGCGGCCGTCGTAGCCGAATCACCCGTTACCGAGTCGGCCGTACTGTCACCGCTCTGGAAGAGAAGGTCTTCGATCGAGGTGGTTGTTGCGGAGGTCTCGGCGGTGTGGCCCATCTCACGGAGCCGTTCTTCCCCAATCACGTTCACAATCTGCCGATCGATCCGGGGCAGGACGTTTTCGAGCTCAGTACCGGCTAGTACGAGCTTCCATTCGAGGTAGGCCGAGCGCTGGATGATGTCTTTAGCGCCTCCCTCGTCAATGTCGCCCGCCAGCTCCACGATGAGCCGATCCGCGCCAACTTTCTGGATGAGCGGCTCTTCAACACCAAAGGCGTCGATCCGCGTGCGAATGATTCGCTCGGCACGATCGATCGCGTCCGCACGAGCCTCGGCGGTCATGGTGTTATTCGGGTCGTCCACCTCGAGTGCGAGGTGGATTCCGCCCTGCAAGTCCAGCCCCTGTTTGAGCCCCTTGGTATATAGGTACCCGAAGGAGATGGCGACGAGGGCCAAGATGATGAGAACTCGGGCCTGAAGCGTCTGTAGCATTGCGCCTCGAGTGGAAGTGCCTCGAAGTGAACGAAAGAACCCCGGAAGTCGGCTCCCGAGCGTAGTAAGCTGGGGAGCGCCAAAAGCTCGCCGTGCTGTGTTATCCGGTCAAGCGCGGCATGGTTTCAGCGGACGGTTTGGCTGTATACGCGGGGAGGCCCGTTAGGGGTCCCTACGGATCGCTCGCCCTTCACGGTTGGCTCAAGTGGGCGGGGGCTCGCTAACTACTGGCGCCCGCTGGGGGCCGGTGTCCGCTAGGGATTCTGGCTGGCGCCAGTAGAATTCCTTCGGGACCCCTAACGGGCCTCCCCGCTTCCACCTATGCCCGCTGAACTTCGCGTGTGCAGGGGATTGCAATGAAGCGCGGGCTGTTGCGTTTCTCGACGAGATTGCCCCGGCGGCCCTGACTGAAGGGAAAAAAGGCGGTCCGCGACTCCCACCTCCGCCGACGCTCGACCCCGCGAAAGGTAGCTCGCCCCACGGGGGCGGCGTCGGCCGAAGGGGGGCTCCAGCGGGAATTCGGGCCGGCGCAGCCCGGCCCCCAGCCCGGCGAGCCCCCCGCAGCGCCGGCCCGTTAGCGAACCCCCGCCCGCCTAACCCCACCGTAAAGGGTGAGCGATCCCGCGGGAGCCCCCCTTCGTCCGACGCCGTGTTTGTCCTAGAACAACCCGTTAGAAGTACAAATACGTCATGAACTTCAGCGAGTACTCCGTGTCCCCGGCCGCCGGACTAAAGACGTCGATGTTGATCCCAAACCGATTGCGTGATTGAATGTAGAAATGCACGCCGGGAGTTACTAGAACCCCGCTGACGTCGTCAGCTTCGGTGTTGGGATTGGCTAACCCCAGGCGGAGCATTGGCTCGATGCCTTCGATGATTTCGGACTCGGTGGCGGAGAAATAGCTGCCGATGACCTGGCCGGTCCAAAACGACGCGTCGTCGCCCGAGGCGTCCTGGGCCTGCCAATTTTCGCCGCGGACCAGCGATGCCATGATGATGGGACCGCCACCGTAGCTGCCTACCTTTGCGTCAACGCCAAAGGCAGATGCGTAGCTCGTCTCGCTCAAATTTTCGTCGAAGACGTCGTGGATGCCGACGTTGGCACCGACTTGAGCGTTTTCCCCGGCGTCGAAAACAACCCGCGCGGAGACGGACTTGCCCTGATTCACGTCCTTGGTATTGATTCCTTCCCCGTTGGTAACGGTCAGCATGTACGAGGCGGCCTCGCCTAGCGCGCCATCGATCCGCACGCCCGCATCACGGCCAGCGAACTGCAGCCTTTCGGTCAGACGACTGTAGGAGCAGGTCCCGCCCACACCGTCACACCCGCCCAGTCCGGGGACCCGACCATCGCGCTCCGTTACGGGAAGCCGGGTGCTGCTCTCGAGCTCGAACAGATCGAACGCGCGCTTGAACTGTCCGATCGATACCCGGAACGACGGACTCAGCTTTAGGCGAATGTAGGCGTCCTGAAGGGTCGTCCGCCCACCCGCGAAGTCCGGCATGATTCGGGCATCGAGGTAGTCGTTGATGGTGATGTCAGCTTCCAGCCGAACGCGACGGAAGAAGAGATCCTGAGGCGGACCGTCGACGACGGAGGTGTGGAAGTACTGCGCGTGGATCCGCCCTCCGAAGGTAATCGACGCGTTTCGCCCGCTCACCGTCTGAGCATCGACTCCGACGACAAACAACGCCACCAAGCAAAGTGCGACCCCAACAACCCCGATCGCGTTTCCCGCAGCCCTAGGCAACACACCGCCTCCGTTTTTTTCCCGAAGAGTCCGCTGTAGCGGAATCAGGTCCGCCCACCATTAGCCCAAGGCTACAGAAGCTCGGCGAAGCGAAAAACCCCCGTGACGCTTCCGTTACACCGATGTGGCCCCTCGCCACCTCAAGCCCGTTCTAGGGCAAGTAGTGACTCAAGAACCGTTGAACCCCATACAACCCAACCCCAGTCCCCACCATGCTGACCACAAACGCCACAAACACAGATATCGGCGCCCCAATCATCCACCCAACCCATCCCCCCACCGACATCCCAAACATCGCCAAGAATCCTTTCACAGTCCTCTCCTCGCCCTAGTGGCTTCAACAAGCCCCGTTACCGACGTGCGACCCGACAGGCAGCAGAACCCGAGCCAGCCACCCTAGCCCCCGCACCTTGCTACGAAGAAGGAGGAGTTAATGCGGAGAGGCGATCCCGACGAAGGGGCTTCAGAGGGAATTCGGACCGGCGCGAGCCGAGCACGCCAGCCCTGGCGAGCCCCTCCGCCGCGCCGGTCCCTTAGCGAACCCCCGACCGTTTGACCCAACCGTGAAGGTGAGCGATCCCTCAGAAGCCCCTTCGTCGGGATCGACGCTGCCCGCCCTAACTACAAAGCACCGCGTCGCAACACCGCCGCAACGCGTGCCAAACACCGATCTACCCCAGCCTGTTTCGGTACATAGTCATCGGCGCCGGCATTCAAGAGTTCGACCTCTGTTTGGGAATCCTCCGAAGCCGTCCTAACCAGCACTGGAATCGCTAGTAAGTCCGAGGATGCACGCATCCGGTCTAAGACCTCGCGTCCCGTAAGGTTGGGCATCCCCAAGTCGAGAACCACGAGCGAGTAGTCCTTGTCCTTTGCAAGTAGGTCTAGGGCAGCCTGTCCGTCGGGCACTGTCTCGACGATGTACCCAGCGTTGCTCAGCACAGTGTTCATTATCAACCGCTCGTCCTCGTCGTCGTCGACTATGAGGATTCGCGCCGCCCGAGCCTGTAGATCGCTATCCGCTACCACCTGGCCGAGGACCCGTTCGACCTCATCGAGCGTGGTAAGACCATCGCGCACCCACTCGAATCCCACCTCGTGCATGGAGCGCATGCCTCCCTGCTCCGCCAGATGAGTCAGCGTGGTTGCGCCCTTCCGCAACTCGATCGCCTCCTGCAAACGCACCCCAACAGACATCACCTCAAGGACGGGTAAGCGTCCACGGTATCCACTGTGCCCGCAGTCCGAACATCCTTTTGCTCGAACAACAGGCTCGGTGCGGAATCGGTCCGCGATCAACTTCTCGTCAGCCGTGAGCTCACCTTTGATCTCTTCCTTACAATCGGGGCAGACCCTCCGGATGAGCCTCTGCGCGACCACTCCACGTACCGCAGATGCGATGATCGAGTATTCGAGGCCCAAGTCGGCCAGTCGCGAAACTGCCCCGACGGCGTCGTTCGCATGGACGGTCGCGAGTACGAGGTGTCCCGTTAGTGCAGCCTGCGCAGCTACCTCGGCAGTCTCCTTGTCGCGGATCTCCCCGACGAGAATGATGTCGGGGTCCTGACGGAGAATCGCGCGGAGTGTGCCCGCGAACGTGACGCCCTGTTTCAACTCGACTTGCGTCTGTGTGATTGACTCGAGTTCGTACTCGATTGGGTCCTCGACGGTCATGATGTTGACCATGCCCGTCGCGAGTTCACGCATCGCTCCGTAGAGGGTGGTGGTTTTCCCCGATCCTGTCGGACCCGTAACAACGACAATCCCATCCCGGAGTGACATGAGCTGCCGCAGTCGGCCGAGCTCATGGTTCGTCATGGTCAGATCTTCAAGCGTGAACAGCTGGTTCGAGTCGAGGATCCGCAGTACCATTTTTTCGGCACCGGCAGCTGGCAATGTCGAGACGCGCAGATCGTAGACTTGATCACCGATTTGCACCCGAGTTCGCCCATCCTGGGGACGCAGCCGGTCGGCGATATCCAGCTTCGAGAGAATTTTTATCCGCGAGATGACCCGGTTGAGGGCGGCCATCGGTAAGTCCATGTGTTTCCGGAGCACGCCGTCAACGCGATACCGCACGACGCCCATCCTGCGACCGGGTTCGAGGTGAATGTCGCTTGCACCGATCGTGATCCCGTCACGAAGAATCAAGTTCGTAAGCTTCACGACGGGCGTCGCTGTCGCATCCTCTTCGGAAATCTTCTCTGGCCCGAACGCCTCCACAACCTGAACTTCTTCCTCCTCGACGGAGGTGCCGGAGAGGATGCCCTCAACGGCCTGGTTGGGTGAGTAGTGCTCCTCGATGGCGTCTACAATCTCGGACGGTGACGCCACCTGAAATACCGGCGTACGACCTGAGCGGAAGCCCAGGACACGCTCAGCGTCCACGTCCGTGGGATCCGAGGTGGCTACGTACAGATAGCGGTCCGTTTCCGAGACCGGCATCACGGAATATTGCCGGATGATCGACTCGGGGAGCAGCGCGACTGCGTGAGGTTGGACTGAGTCCAACTTGGCGCGCTGCAGGCGGAAGTAGTCCGCCACCATGGATGCGAGTTCTTCATCATCCAATCGCATCTGGTCGGTGATGATGCGCCACGCGTCCCGGATGGGGACCTTGGGTGACAGGTCGAGTTCAGCCGCACCGGCGAGTTCATGCCGCCTTACCACGCGAAGCAACCAATGCACTTGGGTCACCCGGTCATCCTGCCCACGAAATCGAAAGGGCCCTACGGGAGCTCCCGAGAGACCGGAACATGCTCACTGCCGCGAGCGGAACGTGATCAAGCAGCTCGTTCAACAACGCTCCAGCGTCGCTCAGCGCTCCAGAGCCGATTTGGCCAGCGTCCGACCATCGCTGGTGAGCGCAAGAATACCGGCATTCGCAGTCACGAGACCGCCACGCTGGGCCCTTTCCACAATTTCCGAGGCGAATGGAGGTGTCCAGCGTAGGTGCTCCTGCAGGTGATCGACGCGACATTCCTCGGCCGCGTCTGGTGTCCCCTCGTGGTTCAGCAGATGGATCGTCAGCATTTCCGTGGCGAACGACCATCTTTGCCGAGCTCTTCGCAACACTCGGGCCAAGAGGCCTCGCTCCGGAGCGAATAGGAAGGAAAGGCCAAAGCAGATGCCCACGGCGACGGCCATACAACCCGCGATTGACGCGTCTAGAAGCACCGCACCCCAGAACCCCGCGATCGCCGAGACTGCCGCCAAAAGCGCGCTCAACAACAGCATGATTGAGAGCCGGTCCGTGAGCAGGTAGGCTGCTGCCGGGGGCGCAATCATGAGGGCGACGACGAGGATCGAGCCCACAGCGTCAAAGGCACCCACCGCAGTCACGCTAACAAGAGACATAAACGCGTAGTGGATCAGTGCCGGTGAGAACCCGAGGGCTGCGGCGAGGCCTTCGTCGAAGGTCGTGAGCTTGAGCTCCTTCAGGAACGTCCCGATAAACGCTATGCCCACAAGCAAGATCGTTCCCATGACCCACAGGGCCCGCGGACCGACGTCAGTCTCCCCAATGATCATTCGATCAAATGGTGCGAAGGCGAGTTCCCCCAACAGCACTGCGTCCGTATCCAGGTGCACGTCACCGGCAAGTCGCGCGATCAGGATGACCGCGATCGAAAACAACATCGGGAACACGAGTCCGATCGCGGCGTCCTCCTTGACGAGATTTGTGCTACGGAGCAGCTCGACCAGGACGACCGTGAGCAACCCCGTTGCCGCAGCGGCAACGATTAGAAGCGGCGACGTGAGGTCTTGGACCACAAAGAACGCGAGAACAATTCCCAGCAAGATTGAGTGGCTGATCGCGTCGCTCATCAGCGCCATGCGGCGCAGGACCAAGAACACGCCTGGGAGCGCGCAGGCGATCGCCACTACCACCGCGATCAGCTGAATCTCAACTTCGGGGGTCATTCTGTCCCTCGTTGAGCGGCTAGGACTTCGGCTTGGCTTCGACCCGCTGGGGTCAAGTGCCATGTCCCTGCGCTCGGCTGTTCCGCGTACCCGTCCTCTCGCAGTCGCTCGAGGGCGGCCGGCACGTTGCCCCGAGACACACCTAGGGCCTTGAGAACAGAGATCGGGTGGGCGTGAACCGAACCGGGCGGGTGCTGCGCGGCGAGCGCGTACAGATCGAGTAGAACGGCTTCAGTGCGGAGGGCTCGGCGATTCACGCGCCTATTCCACGCCGTTGCGAGTAGCCCTCGCTTCGGGGCGAAGAGCAAAGACAAAAGCACGATGGTCGACACGGCGAGTACAATCGCGGGACCGGTGGGGATGCCCCGGGCGGTACTGGAGGCCACGGCCCCAACCAACCCCGCGAGTGCGCCGAAGCCGCCGGCCAAGAGCACCATCACGCCAAGACGATCCGTCCACTGACGCGCGCCAGCGGCGGGAGCGACGATCATCGCACTCATCAGAACCACGCCCACGGTTTGCAACCCGATAACGATCGACAGAACGAGCATCGTGGTGAGGAGGACATCG
Source organism: Phascolosoma agassizii (assembly GCA_035593235.1). Taxonomy (NCBI): domain Eukaryota; kingdom Metazoa; phylum Annelida; class Sipuncula; order Phascolosomatiformes; family Phascolosomatidae; genus Phascolosoma; species Phascolosoma agassizii. Next base: position 130,166 of record JAVJHY010952639.1, on the reverse strand, counting down.
ATCCGTTGCATCGGGTACCCCATCGATGCTCCAAACTCAGGATCGAAGCTCAGCAGCTTGTACTCCTTCCAGAACAACACGACGGACAACAGGGCAATGCCACCGATTCCCACGATGGTGGCCACGTCTCGGCCAACCAACGTGGCGGCTTGCCCGAACAAAAACGTATCGAGTCCCGCCTGAGCCGCATCGGGCCGGCGCTGGACAAAGGTGAGCAGGACCAGTCCGAGTCCGAAGAAGACCGACAACACCATGCCGAGTGCTGCATCCTCCGGCACTCGTGTCTCAACCACGATTGCCATGACGATGAGGGTACCGATCCAGCCCGCAATCGCGGCACCCACAACAAGGACCAACGTCGCCTTACTCCCCGTTAGCAAAAACGCTAAGGCGATCCCAGGCAACGCAGCGTGAGAAATCGCATCGCCGAGGAGGCTCTGACGACGCAGAACCGCAAACGAACCCAAGACCCCGCTTACGGCGCCGAGCGCCATCGCACCAAGTGCAACCGTGCGCAGCGTGTAGTCGAAGACGAGGTCGTGAAGAAGAGAGCCGACGTCCAACAGGAGCGGCGCCATCTAGCTGACTCCATCCAAAAACGCGACCCTCCCGCCGTACGCCTCTCGGACGTTTTCTTCAGTGAATGCTTCTTCCACTGGACCCGACGCAATGCGCTTCACGTTCAGCAGCATGACCCAGTCGAAGTATTCCCGAACCGTTTGTAGGGTGTGGTGCACCGCGACCACGGTACCGCCGCCTTCGCGGATCAAGCGCAGCACGGCAACGATCGCTCGTTCCGTTTTCGCGTCGACGCCTTGGAACGGCTCGTCCATGAGGTAAACCTGGGCGTCTTGCACGAGAGCGCGGGCCAGAAATACCCGCTGCTGTTGTCCCCCAGAAAGCTGCGAGATCTGACGATCCCGAAAGTCTGCCATGCCGACCTTGTCGAGTGCGGCCATCGCAAGCTCGCGCTCCTTCGCTCCCGGGCGACGAATCCAACCCAGCGCTCCGTAGCGCCCCATCATCACCACGTCCAAGACGGACGTCGGGAAGTCCCAATCGACGCTGCCCCGTTGAGGAACGTAGGCGACCTGGTCGCGACGCTCTTGATAAGAGGAGCCGAGGATCTGCACCTGCCCAGCTGCGGGTTTGATGAGTCCGAGGACCGATTTGATCAACGTGGTCTTACCCGCGCCGTTCGGTCCCACAATCGCCATCAACACACCCTGCGGGACCTCGAGGTCGATGTCCCACAGCACGGGCTTTTCCTTGTACGCAACTGTCAGATCGAAGACTTCGATGGCGGGTCCCGTGTATCCATTCGCCCCGTTCGAGCGGTTCATTGGGACCCCTTCGACAGCTCGCTGACGATCGTAGCCACGTTGTGCCTGATCATCCCGACGTACGTACCCTCCGGCGTTCCCGCGCTTCCCATAGCATCCGAGAAAAGAGCGTCGCCAATGTTGACGACAACGCCCCTGGATTCAACGGCAGCCTGAACGGCCTCGACCGTTCGTCGCGGAATCGAGGTCTCAACAAAGAGAGCCGGAATCCCTCGCTCCACAATGAACGTCGCGAGATCCTGCACGTCGGCCGTACCGGCTTCTGTCGCGGTGTTAATTCCCAGTAGCCCCCGGACTTCGACTCCGTACGCTCTACCGAAGTAGTTGGGCAACACGGTCCCCGCCCACCCGACCGACGATATCTGCGATCATTCCGATTGTCGCGGCCACCCGGATCTTCCCGTCGGTCGAATGCGGTGCGTCTCTACCCCCACACCCGGCCACTGCCCAAGTGCCCAGGAGACAGAACAACAACGACCTAAACGCTGAGGCGTGCCCACGCCTGTAAACGTGGCCCAAACGAACGAATCCCCCCATCCAGTTTCCCCTTTCCTGCCCGAAGTGCAAGCTCTGTTCGTGCGATTTTTAGGCTTGCCTAATTCCGTAAATATGGGAGTGCGGCACCCTCCCGACAACGGGGGGTCTCAAATCGGAGTGGAACGCATCGCCTTATCTGGCTAGAGTTTGGACATGAACCGCCGCATGCGACGCCTTCTTCAAGTCGGGACCGGAACAGCGCTGGGACTGCTTCTCGCAGGTCTGGTCGTCTGGCCTTCCGTACGGCCAACGGAGGAGAACGGAGATGAGCCTCCGCTCGTCCCCCCCACGGCGATCGGTCTTGATATCCCTCTGGTCGCGGCGGACGGTACGTCGACGGCTCTCCGTGACTTCCGAGGAGGATGGACGCTGCTCTTCTTCGGCTTTACCACGTGCCCCGACGTATGTCCCGTCACGCTGCAGCGGATTGCGGATGGTTTGGAGGAGCTAAGAGTCCGTGGCGTCCTCGCCTCCCGGCCAATGACCGTGGCGATGGTGACCGTGGATCCGGAACGAGACTCGCCAGCCGTACTGCACAAATACTTAGCCCCATTCGGCGCCCAGTTCGTCGGACTGACGGGGACCCCAGCCAACCTCGAAGAGCTGGCGTCGGCCTACGGTGTGGTGATCCAAGCGCCAGAGACCGCCGTCGCCACCGCAGAGGTGACTGACGGCACCGGGCACGGAGTCCCTGGGGCCGACACTACTCAGAGTCTTGCCCACAGCGCGCGCATCTACGTGCTGGACCCGGCGGGACGCCGAATCGACGAAATTCCCCCGTGGCCAGGTGCAAAAGATATGGCCGATGCGCTGACCTCGGTCACCCTAGGCCAGGGAGGCAGGTGAAGTTTCACCTCCTCATGATCATGGCCGCGGTGACGGGATGCGGACCCGGCAGCGCGCAAGAACCGCGTGTCGATCTTGGGGTTTCTCCAACGCCAGCGACCGTCGGCACGGCGCGCGTCATGGTCGACCTTCAGGACTCGCTAGGCGTCGCCATTGCGGGCGCAAGCGTGTGGCTCGAAGGACGGCCGGCCGAAGTCGAGGCGGCCACCCGCCGAGAGGCGCGCGAGGAGATGCCTGGCCGGTATGTCGTGGACGACTTCGAGTTCCCAACTTCCGGCGTTTGGGAGGTCAACGTGATCGTGACGACCGGTGATGGCATGAGGAGCCAGGTGACCCGAGAGGTGCGTGTGGTTGGCGGGGGCTTTTCCTGAAGACACGCGCTCGCTTCGATCTATTTCGAGTCCGCTTGATCGGGCCGTTGCTACGGTCGCGACACGCGCGGACCGTATTACAACTCGTCTCCCTGACGGTAGCGCTCGTCGTAATGCTCGACGGGTGGTTTGGACCCGATGTGGCACCGCTCAACTTGGCAGGCGTAATCCCGTGGGTGCACTGGCGAGGCTTCGTAGTCCTCTCGCTGCTGCTGGTCGGCAATCTGTTCTGCATGGCATGCCCTTTCATGCTGGTGCGGCGCCCCGCCAAACGTTGGTTCGGGGGCAAGGTTCCCTGGCCCCGCCCCCTCCGCTCCAAGTGGCTGGCACTGGGACTACTGGTCGCGTTTTTCTGGGCCTACGAAGCGTTCGACATCTGGGCGAGCCCTTGGCTCACCGCGTGGATCGTGCTCGCCTACTTTTTCGGAGCCTTCGTGATCGACGGGATCTTTCGAGGCGCCGCTTTCTGCAAGTACGTCTGTCCGATCGGTCACTTCCACTTCGCGACCTCACCGGCGAGCCCGTTCGAGGTTGCAGTAAAGGACGCCGACGTTTGTGCGTCCTGTAAAACCAAGGACTGCATTCGCGGTCGCTATGCGGACCCAGCTACAAGGACCGATCTAATTCAGAACGGTTGCGAGCTGTGGCTCTTTCAGCAGCGTAAGGTTGGGAATCTGGACTGCACGTTTTGTATGGAGTGCGTACACGCGTGCCCGCATGACAACGTGGGCCTGCTGGTGCGGACACCGGGCTCAGAGTTGTGGACAGACCGATGGCGCTCAGGAGTCGGTCGCCTGTCACAGCGCCCCGACTTCGCGGCGCTGGTCGTCGTGCTCTGCTTTGTCGCCTTCCTTAACGCCTTCGGCATGATCACGCCGGCGGACCGGTTCGCACTCTTCCTAGAACGCGTCACCGGCGTCGACTCCCCTGCCCTCGCGACGCTAGTCACGTTTGGGCTTGGGACCCTAGCGACCCCCTTTCTACTCTTGACGGCGTCCGCCGCGTGGACGAAACGCTGGGCAAGCGACGACCGATCGCTAACTGCTGTGGCGTCACGCTGGTCATTTACGCTCGTACCGGTCGGGTTCGGCATGTGGATCGCACATCATCTCATGCACTTCCTGATGACAGGCGGAACGCTGATCCCTGTCATCGCCGCGCGCTTCACCGACCCAAGTACTCAGGTACCCACCCGCCACAACATGGTCATGGCATCGCTTGTACCTGAAGCCTGGGTTCAGCCGATCACGTTGATCGCCCTCGAAGTCGGGATGCTTGCCTCGGTCTACGTCGCATACCGCATTGGGGTACGCGAGTATGGGCGCAGCGCGAAGACACTTCTTGTCGCTCTTCCTTGGATGCTGATCGCGATCGGCCTCGCGGCCGTCGGGGCGTGGCTCCTCGTTCAACCGATGCAAATGAGGGGAATGCTCGCATGACGCGGAACCGACGCTTTCAGATGATGCTCGCCTTCGGACTATTGGTTATCGGGGTAGCCGTAGCTGCCTGGCCACGCGCTCTGCAAGCGAACGGCGGAACGCTGCGGATCAGCGACGTGGTGGTGGGGCCCTACCGGATGGCTGCCTTCACGGATCCGACCCCCATGCGTCCCGACTCGGTTGACGTAAGCGTGCTGGTGCTCGACCCAGAGAGTGGAGAGATCGTCCCGGGACTCGTCGTGAAGGTCGAAGCGACGGATGGAGTCACGACCGATGTTCTCGATGCGACGCGTGAGCAGGCCGACGATCCCGATCGGTATTACGCGGCGAAGTTCGTAATACCCAACCCCGGCACCTGGACGTTCACCATCAGCGTAGACGTGCTGCGTGATGAGCAGGTCCAGCACAGCGCGCGGTCAAGCTTCAGCGTGCGGGTGCGGGAGCGCGGTCTTCTCGGCAACCCGTTGGTTCTTACAGGATTTCTCCTCCTCCCCTTGCTCGGGCTCGGTGCTTGGATGATACGCGGGACAGACAATGCACAGGGATCTGCAACCGGTACGTTCCTCGCGGCCGTGGTGGTGACGTTCGCATCTTGTATCACACCGGAGCGCACTCCGCCGTACGAAGCGCTCGCCGAGGTCTTCGCGGTGGAAGACGCCCGCCACGATGCCCTTCCGCCAGAGCTCCTTGAGGCGACAAATGTGCAGAGCTCGATGGTGCGTGCAGCGGCCTACCGGGCACTCGGACGACACGAACGCATCGACTGGATGCCCCAGGTTGCGGAGGGTCTCCGCGACCCCGATCCGGAAGTGCGCGTGGTCGCGATCGACGCTACCGCGCAGTCGGCCTTTCAGGACACCGATGATTTAGAAGGTGCGCGAGAAGCGCTTCGTATCTTCACGGCCGCGCTGGGCGGGGAGCGTCACCCTAGGGTGCGAGCTGCGATTTCGCTCGCCGCGGGTCGGTTGGGGAAAGACTCGACCCTCGCCGACGCAGCCGAGCTTGTCATCCTCGAGGTCTTCACTGAGCCGGGCGAAGCCGCACTGTTCGATCCGCGCTCGATTGCCAATCCCGGGGCCCCCCTTCTCGACCTCGTGCGCGGTTCGTTCGCGCTTGCGCGGGCCAGCCGAGGGACTCACCCGTCCCGGGATGAACTAACAATCCTGCTCGCCGAATTAACGGGGTTTGGTCGGACGGCCGATGCGCCTCCAATACTGAACGTCAGCGGACCCGCTCTCACCGCGGCGCGCATCCGGCGGGCCGCGCTCGCAACCCTACTGACGACCGGTCGTCTGAGCGGGCCCGTCGTGCTCGAGGCATCGCGCGACAGTGATCCTGGCGTGCGGGCTACGCTGGCCGCGGCGTTGGGATCAGGCGTCGAGCTTCCTGAGCGAACGCAGGTGGAGCGCCAACTCGCAGATGACCCCGCGCCTCAGGTACGCACCCGTTGGATTACCTCCTACGCCCAGGGCGATCGCTCCTCGGGATGCGAACCGCTGCTTAGGGCTGCGCGTGACGACGGTGCACACACACAACTCGCGGCGATCGATGCCTTGGCCGGCTCCTGTCCGGCAGGTGAAGTTGTCGAAAGAGCAACACTACTCAACGAAATTGCCGGCACCCTGGACTTGGGGTCTTCGGCTTTGGGGTCCTCGTGGCACGCATCTGCCCACGCCACCGTAGCCCTCGCCCAATTGGGTGACCCGGCCGCCAACAGCTGGGCCGCAACTCTCGCGCAGCACGACAATCCGTTCGCGCGCACCTGGGCTGCACGGGCCTTCACGGTCCTTGGCGACGGCGACGCACTCACTCGACTCGGCGCAGACTCCGACGCCAACGTGCGCAGCGTGGCGATCGCCGGCGCGGTCGCAGCTCTCGGGACAAGAGCCATGCCTCTTGTGCTTGAACAGCTTCAAAGCTCGGCGCCCCAACTTGTCATGACCGCAGCGGGCCTCCTCGAAGGACACCAGGCTGAGCCTGCCGCATTGGATGCGCTATGGACAGCGTTCAGTCGACTGACGGCTTCGGGTCGCGAGACAGACCGCGACGCCCGGATGGGCGTGCTCGAACGAATCGGAGAGCTCGCGCCGCCGTCCGATTCGTCGCGACTTCGACCCACGCTCGAAGACTACGATCCGGCCGTGGCCGCACGGGCGGCCGGAATCCTCGAGGGCTGGACGGGTAGACAGCAGGCCGCGTCGGCCCGGCCGTTCGACCCCGAACCCACGCCCTCGGCCGAGGAACTGGAACGCCTCGACGGAGCACTCCTTGAGCTGAAAATGGAGTCGGGCGGGACGATACGGATCCAACTCCAACCGCTACTTGCTCCCACGAACGCAGTCAGAATCGCCCGATTGGTAGACTCTGGAGTATTGGACGGTCTTACATTCCACCGCGTCGTACCGGGCTTCGTCATCCAAGGCGGGAGTCCTGGCGCGAACGAATACGCGGGGCACGGCGCCTTCGGCCGTGACGAGATTGGCCACGGTGGGCATTGGCGCGGAACTGTCGGGCTCTCGACGCGGGGTCGCGACACCGGCGACGGTCAGATCTTCGTCAATCTTCTCGACAACTTGCGACTCGACAACAACTACACAATCTACGGATACGTCGTGGAAGGGATGGACGTGGTCGACCGCGCCTTGGAGGGTGAACGGATCACGAGCGCTTCGATCGTGCCGGCGCCGGACCGGCGTTAGGACATCAGGCGACGGTGGTAGTTCACCTGCCCAAGGTGGTAGCCGAGATGAACAATCAAGTGGCTCAGGAACCACGAGGTGGTAGAGCCGGTGTACCGATCGGGGAGATCGGGAAACAGCTTACCCAATGCCTCCTCGGGTACGGCTGCAAGCACCCCCTCCACGACCCGGCGGGTGTCTTCGATTCTCCGCAGTAACTCGATCCTGCGTACGTCCCTATCCCCAAACTCCGCCTCTCGGTCTCGGACGTAGCCGGTCTTCCCCAGGTTCGCACCGATCCAGTGATTGAGGTTGCCCACGATGTGCAGAGTGAGTGTACCGCCTGAGTTGAGAATGCCAGGCGCGAGGCTCCAGAGGGACGATTCGTCGGGGTAGGCCTGAATTTCGCCGGCCAAGAGTACAAGGTGTCGGTCGTAGTGATGTGCCAGATCCGACAGTACGCTGTGGCTCATGTGTCGCTCCTGCTATCTTGGCGCCCATGACGCATTTTGACGAATTCGCTAGCGCGCTTGAAGACCACCTGGGTCCAGGCCGCGTTCAACGCGACGTGCCCTTGGCGCCGATGACAACGTTCCGCATCGGGGGCCCCGCAGACCTGTTCGTCAGCGCCCGTACAGCCGATGAGCTTTGCGTCACCTTGTCCTCGGCCCGAGCGGCTTCCGTTCCCGTGTTCTTGCTCGGCAAGGGAGCCAACATCCTCGTCTCGGACAAGGGCTTTCGCGGCCTGGTCATCCGTTGCGACATCGGTGGCATCGATTTCCTCGGGGACGGACGGGTGCGTGCAGGAGCCGGCGTCGAGACCTACCACGATCTGATCGAGGCCACTGTCGCCCGTTCACTAGGGGGGCTGCACCATTTTGTCGGCATCCCAAGTACGGTAGGTGGCGCGCTGTGGCAGAACCTCCACTTCCTTTCCCCTGCGCCGGAGCGAGAACGGACGGTTTTCATCGAGGAGTTCGCCGAGTCGGCCGAGATTTTCACGGAAGAAGGTGAACGCCGGACGGTCGGGGTTGAATACTTCGAGTTCGGATACGACGACTCGATCCTTCACCACCGAGACGACATCGTGCTATCCGCCGTCTTCAAGCTCGAGCCAGCAGATCCGGTAGAGCTCCGCGAAGTCATTCGCGAGAACTTGGAGTGGCGCGACGCCCGTCACCCCGACCTTTGGCTATACCCCTGCGCCGGGTCGATCTTTCAGAAACTCGAAGGAATCGGCGCCGGTCGCCTCATCGACGAATGTGGTCTGAAGGGCCACGTGTTGGGAAGCGCACAAATCTTCCACAAGCACGCGAATATCATTGTGAATCTGGGTGCCGCGACAGCCCACGAAGTGCGGGCACTCATATCGCTGGCACAGGAGACCGTGGCACGCGAACTCGGTCATTCCTTGGAAGCCGAGATCATGTTCGTAGGTGAGTTCTAGCGGTCGACAGCTGCGAGTTCGGCGAGCAGGCCCGCGTCGATCACATGCCCGCCCGCGTGACTCCGCGGCGTCAGGGTCAGTCCCGCCGCGGTGAGCCGCTCCGCTTGCTCGTCGGCCAGTCGCTCAGAGCGACTTGGGTCCTCTTCACCGTGCACCTGCACGACGTCAATGGCACTCCAGCGCTCTGCGAAGCGGTCCAGGTCGAGGTCCGGCGGGATGTACGCTCCCCATAAGATCAGGCGATCGACGGGAGTTTGGCCCATGACCGCCCAACGTGTGGCTGTGTGCACTCCTTGAGAGAATCCGAAGGCCACGCGTCGGCACTCCGGGTTCCCAGCGGGCTGGAAGCGTCGAGCCACAAGGTCCAAGTAGCTGACGTAGTCAGCGATCTCATTGAGGCGGTCTTCGCGCGTCATCCACGTCGCGCCGACCCGAGCTTCAGCGCCGTGTCGTCCGCCGTCCGAATCCAAGTAAAAGCGCGAGAGTGCCTCGGGAGCAACCACGATTCGTGACGGACCTGCGATTCCCGTGAAGCGTCGCATGAACCGACCCGCAAGCTGGCGGTAGCCGTGGCAGGCAACCCAGCATTCATCGATACGCGTGGGGTCACCCCCTCCCTGCGAATACACCCGCGCTGTGCGGGTAACTTCGAGCGAATGTTCTACCGGATCCACGCGAGCACCGTGGCGGTCAGCACACCGATGTGGATCAGCAGGAAGGCGAACAACACCCCGCGGAGCCGGGGTGAGATGTCCATCGTCAGATTGCGTAACGCTGGGAGGATCGCAAATCCGAACACCCAGCCGACCCAAGGGAGCGCGTAGCCAGCCACGATCGGCAAGGTGTCGAACACGCGCGAGGGGCCACTCAAGAACCCCAGGGTCGTGACAACTGCCTTCATGACGACGGGCACCATCACAATGAGCGCGGGCGTGGCGAACAGCATGTTCCTGAAGAAAAGCTCTCCTGCTGGCGTCTCAAAGAAGGGCGATTCCGGCGAAAGACTCGGCCGATGTGGATCTGCTGCAGCAGGTGATTCAACGTAGGTCATCTCATTACCTCTCAGTACTTTCGTCGCTATCAATTTTTGTCCGCGCCGCCCGAAATACTTCGTCGACGCGGTCAAGTCGGGTCCGCTCATCAGTGGTCTCCAACAAACGCTGATGCCAGGCTGGCCCTGTATCAACGGTAGCCGCAAGGCGGTAGGAAAGCTCGTCCTGCAGGTCAAACTCAGGGAGCGGCCTAGGCAGTCCCTCGACCCGCTCAAGGATGGAGTGAAACAATCTCAGCGAGGATTCGCGTCGCTTGATGAGTGCGTTGAGTTCTACGGGATCGTCGAAGACCTCGTCGATCCATGCCTGGAAATAGGGGATGTTTGGCAGCCTCGATTCACGCGCGATCCGAAAACGCTGAACGCCCTTGGTCAAAATCAGCGACCGGCCATCCTCCAACAGTTCAACCCGCTCTACCTCAGCTATACATCCCACTTGGCCGGACTCGTTCAGGAAAGGTCCGGACACATCGGGATCATGGTAGATCAATCCGAAACGACGGTCATGCTCGAGACAGTACCCGAGCATCCGCCGGTACCGAGGCTCGAAGATGTGCAGCGGGATCACGGACCCCGGAAGCAGCACCATGGCCAAGGGAAACAGTGGCAAAGGACGATCCGACATTAGGAAACGCTACCGTCGGCGAGATCGGTCTGGAAGTCAGGGCCATCGCCCTCGTCGATGCGCAGGCGCTCTAGGCTCCGGGCAAAGCGCACTCGCATGCGGAGAAGAAGCAGCACCGAAACTGCGCCGAGTCCTGCAACAAACCCCCACCACAATCCCTGCGGCCCAAGCGCCGTCCGGAAGCCGAGCACAACCCCTACGGGCAAGCCAATGACCCAGAAGCCCACGAGGTTGATCACCATAGGCGCTCGGGTGTCCCCTACCCCGCGAAGCGCTCCAGCGGCCACGACCTGAATTCCGTCGAACACCTGAAAGACACCTGCGAGCGGAATCAATCCCGCAGCGAGCGCCACCACCGCCACGTCCGACGTATACAACCGAGCGAAGAATCCGGGGACGAGCAGGAACATCACAGCCGTCACGCACATGATCCCCACGCCTACAAATAATCCGGCGGTGCCGGCCCGACGGGCTTCGTCGGGGAGGCCTCGACCCACGGCGCGACCGACCAGGACCGCGCACGCCTGCCCAATCCCTAGCGGCAACATGAACGTGAGTGCGGCCATGTTGATCGCGACTTGGTGTCCCGCCAAAGCGACCGTCCCCATCAGCCCCATGAGCAGGGAGGTCGCGCCAAACGCCCAGTATTCCAGCGACATTTGGACACCAATCGGGGCGCCGAGGCGAAGCATGCGCTTCATCGCCGGAAGTCTGAAGGCCATTCGGCGAATTGGCGTCAAGTACGTGCCCACGACGCCCCACGACAGCACGGCCAGGCTAGCAAACATGAACACCCGACTCAGCGATGATGCCCACCCAGTCCCCACTGCACCCATGGGCGAAACCCCTAAATGCCCGAAGACGAACACCCAGTTGAGGAACAGGTTGAGCACGTTGGCCAGAAGCACCGTCCAGACGATAGGGGCGAGGCGCCCGAGAGCTTGCAGCGTCTGACGAAGGACGACGTAAAAAAGGAAGGGAAACATCCCAAAGCTGGCAGCACGAGCATACGCCGCCGCGATGGGCACGACATCGGCGGGTTGTCGAAACGCCGTCAGTACTGATCCGGCCGGAAGCATGAGCAGCATAGCGACCGTCGCCAGCCCGACCGCCATCATCATCCCGCGTTGGATGCCGCGAGCGACCCCCTCACTGTCGTCGGCGCCAACCGCTTGAGAGATGACCGGATCGAGCCCAAACAAGACGCCCATCGCGAAGATGCCCAGGGACATGAAGTACAGGTTCCCTAACGCGACCGCAGCTAGGTCCGCCGGTGACACCCGTCCCACCATCATCGTGTCGGCTACACCCATCAGCATCATGCCGACCTGCACGGTCACGACGGGGATAGAAAGCCGAAACAGGGCACGGACGTCGTCTCTACGCGGCCTCAGGAAGGCCGATGAAGTTGTAGACGGGGTGGAAGTTGTCAGGCGGGCGGCTCCCAACAGTCGGCCGTGCGGCGCGTGTCGGCGATTTGGAAGATCTTCCAGCCGGCGTCGGCCTTGAAGAGCTGGAAGGCGTCAACGCCGCAATGGCTAAAGTCACCGCCAACGTACAGGGCGTACTTGACCCATATCGTCGCAAGCCGATCGGATACCTGGATCACCGGATCCCAAATCGGCTCGTCGAGGGACACCGTCGCATTCCCAACCGATTCGAGGAACTGCGACATCGGCGTCACTCGGAGCTGTGGCACACCGTCGGGCAACGTCGACGCCGAGACCAGCCGGGCGTCTTCCGCGAGTGTTGCGGCGAGTGCGTCCGTGTCCTTCGCCCGCATTCCATCGAAAAACGCCTCGACGACTGCGTAGGCCGCATCCGCTTCCGCCGGTGGTGCCGTCTGAGCGAGCGCCGGCGCTGGAATCGAGAGAACCGCGCAGGCCAAGAGCCCCCCTACTACCGAGCGTTTCATTTCGCCCCCGGGTTCATGGCGACGTCAAAGCGTTCTGCCGGTAGGTCCACGGTGATGCTCCTGGATACGCATGAAAGGCCGGGGTGAATTCGCCCGGTCGATGTGTAACCCGGGTATCCGGAGAGGTGCCGCATGGCGTCGTCAGTAGCACATCTTCCACAGCTGGCCCACTTCCGCACGTCATCGGGATGCGGCTTTGAGGCCGCCAAGACACGTGGGTGTCCCCCTCAGCTGGCGCCGTCCCCTTCGGCGGCCAAAGTGAGCTTCTTCGCCTGTTCGATCCAACGCTCCCGCCGAATCCTGGACGGTGCCACTCCAATGGCCTCCCCAATGTCGTGGAGGTCCTTGTCGCTAATCACAGCGAAGGATCGGAGCGTCCCATATCCGATACGGGCCAATCGCCGAGCCAGCACGGGACCGATCCCTCGGACGGCCCGGATCCCCACGGGTCTCTCCTTGGGGTCCCCTCCACTGAGCTGTCCTCGCTGGAGGATCTCGACGCGGGCGCGCACTTTCGCCAGAGCTGCCTCGGCCTGTTCCGCACGTTCCAGGGCCACGTCTTCGGCGCCCCGGACGCGCTGGAAGCGGCGGACGGCCTCCTCAGCGTGTGCCTCGGCCTCTAACCTCTGCTCCTGGGCTTGGTAGACCTCCACTCGGATGTACTCGTGCTCCTGACTGGCTTCCTTGAGCCGCTTTTTAAGTACGCCGAGGCGGCTTTCCCATTCGAGATCGATGGCCTTCACTCTGCTCTCGAGACGCCGATCCGCGGCGCGGCGAAGACGTCGAATTCGAGCGAGTGCGATCAGGGTTACCGTGACTGCCCCGATGATCGCCGCTCCAGTCAACCCAACCCACATCTCCACGAGTAGACGGGTCATGGGCTTCCACCACCTAGAAATATGATCTCGATGCGACGAGCCCGTCTGCCGTCACTCACGCTGGTAGGGTCAGGCACGTTTTCGGTCCTGGCTAACCCAACCGCCTCCAGACGGCCTGCGCTGACACCCCTGCGAACCAGGTACTCCGCGATCCGCATCGTTTGCCGGCGCGCGAGCGCCTCCTCAGATACCCGGTCCCGAGCGGGATTGCCTCGGAATTGGATCTCTGCACGGACGCCAAAGTTGTCGATCAGCAATTGAGCCAGGTCCCCGAGGGTCGCAAGACTCCCGAGAGCCACCTCGTCCGAGGCCGGATCAAAGCGTATTGGCGCTTCGGCGAGAAGGGCGTCTGCCCTCTGTTGCAGTTCGCGAACCGTCTGGGCCGAAGGCGGAGCGGGATCAAACCTCAAGGTGGGAGCGATTCCCGCCACAAGCACCCCCAGATCGGCCGACGAGCCCTTCTGCACACCGGTGATCGAAGCGACGTCACCCGCGACGTCGAGAACGAACCCACCAATCGAATCCACGAGCGCGGCAAGCGCGGGGATCTCAGCTTCCCATGACGCCAGTTCCACCGACGAACCGAGGTCCCACTCCGGGACTTCGCCAGGAAGAGTCTCGCTGAACGCTCTATTCAGACGGCCCGTGTCCGCGGTTGAGGCCAGAGTCCCCGAAACCCGAACGATGGGGCCGGAAGCATCGATGCGCAGTCTCGGGCTCCTCGTCACGGGTCGCACGATGATGTTGTGCACCCCCCAAACCCCCCGCAACGCCGCGCGGGAATCGGTGGGATCGTCCACGTCGCCCACGTAAACATCGCGCCCTACCACCGTTAGCCCCTCGGTCGAAAGAGCCGCCTCGCTGAGGGCGACGAAGGATTCACTATACAGCTCGGCTTGCAGGCGTTCTCGGGTATGGGTGGTGGCCCACAAACCCACCGCCGCGAGACTCGCAAGCGCGATCCCAGCGATCCGCAACTCCCCCATCAACCCCGGCTCTTCGACTACGAGCGGAGCGGCCGAACTCGATTGGCGCTTCACGATTCTTGACAACTGCGTCATCTTGGCGGGGTCCCTAGGCGCGGTAATGACCATTCGATCGAAAACATACAAACACTTCCCACCCGGGCGAGGCCAGATCCTTGTGCCGATCGGGAGCAAGCAGGAGGCCATCGCGGCGCTCGCGTTGGCAGCCCCTTGTAAGCGGCGTGCCGTGACCCTTTACCGTTGGACCCATCGGTTCGTCCGCCTTTTCGGACCGGCCCTGCTTCCGGGACCGGTAAGAGCGCGTCCGGAAACGGAGCTAATGGATGAGAATTGTTGGAATCACCTCATTGGACTATGGAGAGCCAAGGTAGGTCACTTCGACGCGTTGGCGTGGTACCGCCGAAGTCAATCCGGCAGAGCCGGCCTACTGGCTCTCCTCCTCCGGGCTGGGGTGCCACTCGCATTCGTAAAGGCGGAGCCGGAAACGAGCGGACAAAGCATCGAGCGCGAGCGGATGATCAACCGCCACCTTGACTCCTTCGATCCAGTCGGCTTCTCCACGCCCCGGGTCTTGGACTTCATTCGGGGAGCTGGCTGGTCCGCACTCTTTTTTACACCGCTGCCCGCTGCCTTTCACACCCCTCCTCTGGGAGCCCCGATCGAAGTGATCGCCGATGAAATCTCCGAGGGGCTGGCCGGCCTGGAGCGGCCTCAGGGGACCCCTAAGCATTGGGCGCCAGCCCACGGCGACCTGACACCTTGGAATCTACGTCAATATCCTGACGGGCGGCTAAGGCTGTTGGATTGGGAGTCGGCTCGGTGGGCACCACCCGGGTGGGACTCCGTGTACTACTACGCCACGGCCACCGCGCTCGGACTCGAGGCTCCGCGTCCGAACCTCTACCCGGAGGCAGTAGACGAGTGGTTGAGACAAACCCAAGAGTCGCGGCCCACCGAGAGGAGGGACCTGGCGTTGGCTCGGGGGATCTCTAGAGCCCTCACAGACCTTCGCGACTCCGGTTCATAAGAGCGGCGCAAACGCCCCCAACGGTGTATATTGAGTCTAGGACAGTGGGGGCTACCGAATCGCGGACGGTCTCCCATTCTTGTCCCAATGTGACCGAACGCCTCCTACAATTGTCTTTGACGTCGTGACGCTGCAAGCCCGCGTCATGTTGCGTACAAGCCACAGTTAATGGGGCCCCTCTGAACGCAAACCGCCCACTTTTGGGGGTTTGTGTCCGCCCCGACCGTGGCACGATCGGTGAGTAGCTTCCTCCCTCCTCCCCCACAGCTTGCAAAACGCGGTTCCGCTCCTCGCTGACCAAGATCAGGCCTTGATGCAGAACGAAAAATCGATCGCTCGCAGAGGGCCTTCGTTAGATGGACGGAAGAGCGGGCGCAGGGCCACGGATAACCCGCGAGCGCCGAACCAACCCTTGAACATGCTTGCCCGCACCCTCCAACGGCGCGGGCTAGGAATTGGGGCTTGGGTCCTGGGCAGCGTCGTGGTGGCGGTTCTGGGCACCCGCTTCATCCCAGAACGGTTCGAGGCCAACGCTGCCATTCTGGTAGAGGCCGAAGACGGCGTCTCCGGTTCCGGTCTGCCTGCGTTGGGATGGTTCGGGCGGTCGGGGCAGATCGCGACCGAAACGGAGATGTTGAAGAGCCGTCGGGTGCTGGGTGCCGCAGTCGGGAGCCTAGCACTCCACGCGACCCTGACCGAAGAGGGTCGGTTGGTCGCTCGATCCGACTTCCCACCCACGTTGCGAGTCGCCGAAACCGCGGTTCCCGGGGAGTACCGATTGGTGCGTGACGGTCCGTCGTGGATCCTCTCGGATGCCACCGGGACTACGCTCGGCTCGGCAGAACCCGGTGAAGCAATCCGCTACGGCGGGTTGGAGCTAATCGCTCCGGAGGTACCGAGGAAGGCCGATTTTCGTCTGGTTGTGACTCCCTTCCAGGAGGCCCTCAAGAGCGTCCAGGACCGTGTCCGTGTTTCCCTGCCATCCCGGGACGGCAGGGTCATCGCGGTGCACTGCGACGGGCCTACGCCCTGGCAGGCGCACGTCCTGTGTCAGGAAGTGTCCGAGGGCTATATCCGGCTCAAGACGGAACTCCATCGTACCGAGGCCGCTACGGCTGCCGACTTTCTGTTGGACCAGTCGGAAGTGCTCCACCAACGGCTTCGGGCTGCGGAGGATTCACTTGAGGCCTACACCCGGGCGAATCAGGCCGTGGCCCTGGCGGATCGGGCAACGGAGGAAGTGCGTCGACTCGCGGACGTGGTGTCCCGGAGGGCCGAACTGGACGCCGAGCGCTCTGCGCTGCAGGAGATCATTCAACGCCTGGACATGTCCCCCGACCAAGGTTCATACCGCGACCTGGCCAGTTTTCCGAACCTGATCGGAAACCCTGCGGTCAATGACCTAATCGCCACACTGGTGGTTCTGGACAACCGGCGCAGCGAACTGGCCGTATTACGATCACCAGAAAACCCCGAACTTGTGGCCCTTGACGACCGCCTGAGCACCGTCGATTCCCAACTGCGTCAGCTTGCCGATGCGTATCTGGCAGGGCTTGCCGCACAGTCCGCGTCCTACTCCCGCGTCGAGTCGGAGTCCTCGGCCCGACTAAGTCTCATTCCGACGCAACAGGTCGAGGTCACCCGTTTGGAAAGGGAGGCCACCCTTCTGGGGGACCTCTACAGTCTCATTGAAACGCGGCGACGAGAGGCTGAGTTGGCTCGTGCGATTGAAATGCCCCGAGTGAGGATCCTCGATCTCGCCTCGATGCCGGTTGAGCCTGCGGCTCCCAAACCCCTGATGAATGCATTGTTGAGCCTCGTTGCGGGCCTCGCGCTCGGGCTGGCCTGGGCGCTGATGCGAGAGCTACGGGACCACAGCGTCCGAGACCAACATCGTCTCGAGGTTGAAACGGGACTTCCGGTTCTAACGGCGATCCCCACGGCTCATGACGAGCTTCTATTCGATGCGCCCATGGCACCGACAGCTGAGTCTGGGTGGCGAGGGCGAACTCTATCGGCGGCCTCGGCGCGGGCGCGGGCCTCCTTCCGAGCATTGGCTACAGACCTCACCCACGTGATCCAACGGGCAGATGGCGAGGGATTGAAGAGCATCGCGGTTGTGAGTCTCGGCCCTGACGACGGACGCACCTTCGTCGCCACCAACCTCGCGCTAGCACGCTGCAGTCTGGGGCTCGGAACCGCCCTGGTCGACGCCGACCCATACGACGCCCGGGCGAGCCACCAAATGGGCCTGGGGAACGTGCCTGGCCTTTCCGATGTGCTCGCTAACAGGTTACGGCTTGCCGAGGTCGTGCGTTTTCACACGTCCTGGGAGAATGGGAACGGAGACGAGCCGAGCCACAATGCCGACGACACGGGGCGATCGGCCCTCGCGCTGATCCCGTGGGGCGGATCGACCGACAGGGCGGCTTCGCTTCTGCGCGCTCCCCTCTTCAGCAAGGTCATTGATTCGATGGCAGACCGTTTTGGCTGCGTCGTCCTAGACACCCCGCCGCTGTTGTCCTCCTCCGAAGCCATCGAAATGTCCAACCGAGTGGGCGGCGTCGTACTCGTGGTGCGCGAGGGGGCCACGGACCGCTACACCGTACACTCCGCCCTGGAGCGGCTCAGGCGAGTGGGCGCCAACCTCATTGGTGTCGTTCTCACCGGGGCGGACAGTCAGGATCTGACCCCGCAGCGAACCATCAATCTGGGGAGTACTCGATGAAGATGTGGAACCCCGCCCTTCGCCCCCCCCGGTCCCAATGGGCCGCCATTGCGTGGATCTGTGTCCTCGCGAGTGCCGCAGCTCCCGTCAACGCGCCCGCGCAATCCGTCTCGGATCTAGCCATCCAGCCTGGCGACATGATCCGGTTGGTGTTTTCGGTCGAGCGAGATCTGGACGGTGAATTTCTTGTCGACGAGAACGGGACGATGGTTCTTCCCATTCTGGGGACCCTCGACACGTCTCACCACTCTTCCGACGAGCTTCGTGAGGTGATCCTGGAGCGCTATGCGGCGCAGCTCCGCAATCAGGCGGTGCAGGTCCAGCTGTTGCGCAGAATCAGCGTAACCGGATCGGTCCGGACACCCGGGTTGCTGCACGTCGATCCCACCGTGGGAATTCGCGACGCCCTGGCCCTGGCGGGGGGAATCAACCCCGACGGCGTCGACTCGCGGGTCGAGATCCGCATTCGAGGTTCGGACGGCGTCACCGAGCTGAGCCGCGAGCATTACGCCTCGCACACCCTCGCGAGCGGTGACGAGTTGTGGGTGCCGAAACGAAGCTGGCTTTCGCGCAACAGTCCAGCGGTTTTCGGAGGGCTGTTGTCCACGACCGCAATCCTGCTGTCCCGGATCTGGTACTGATGCCAAGACGAGCGCGCGCCCTAGTCCGGCTCGCTGTTGACCTGCTGGCAATAGCCGGTTCCTTCGCCGTATCCGTCTATGCGTACGACCGTTTGATCGCAGCCGGGGCGTTCCCCCTGCGGAGTCCTCCGGACACGCTGGCGTATGTCCGTTTGACAGGGGTGTACACCGCGTCTTGGATGCTGACCGCGGCGGCAGTCGGACTGTACTCGCCCCGCACGAGCGTCCTCAACCTCTGGGAGCTATCCACCGTGTTGAAGGCGTCGATGGCATCCGGAATAGTCGTGCTCGCGTGGCTCTTCGCGCTGAAGGTCAATGACGTGTCGAGGGTGGTTGTCGTCCTTTCCCTGCTCCTTTCGACCCTCGTTGTCTTGACCGTCCGTCGGGCCTTGGCTTCGTATTTGAGTGCCCGAGCCGGGCGTGGAGAGGGTGCCGAGAGCGTCCTGATCGTCGGTGCTGACGACACGGGGCGGTTGTTGATGAAGAAGATCCTTACTGCCCCCCATCTCGGGTACTCGGTCGTGGGGTTCCTGGATCCGGTCGCAAGCCCGGGGACCGAGGTCTCCATTGTTACGGATCAGTCGACCCGAGCGTGGGCAACCCGTCAGGTGCTGGGACACCCGGACGACCTCGACGAGGTCGTCGCTCGCGTCCATATCGACCAAGTGCTGATCAACGAAGGATCGGTCAGCGGCCCGGATCTCTTGCGACTCTACCAAAAGGTTGAGTCCTTGGGGCTCAACGTCGGCATCGTTCCTAGCCTGCTTAGCCTACGACCAGACGACCTGATCGTGGAGGACCTAGGCGCAATCCCGATCCTGCGTCCTACCCGCCCCAGATCCCACGTCACGTACTCGGCCCGCCGGAGAGTGGTCGACGTTGCCGCTTCCATGATCGGTCTCCTCCTGCTTAGTCCCCTCTTTCTGATCGCTGCCATCGCTATACGTCTAGACACGAAGGGACCCGCTCTCTTCACACACGATCGGGTGGGACTGCGAGGCAGGACCTTTCGCGTATTCAAGTTCCGCACGATGCGGACGGACGCCGATCCATATGCAGCGTCACCTGAGGGCGATTCCGCACCGCAAATAACTCGGGTCGGCCGCATAATGCGGGCCACCGGTCTCGACGAGCTGCCGCAGCTTCTCAATGTCTTGAAGGGTGATATGTGCCTGGTCGGTCCGAGACCGGAAATGCCGCACATCGTTGCTGAGTACTCGGCGTTGGAGCGTTCCCGCTTGGACGTGCCACCTGGAATCACCGGTTTGTGGCAGATCAGCCCCGATCGTCATTCTCAGATCCACGACAACATCGAATACGATCTCTTCTACCGAAGCCATCGGTCGACGCTGCTCGATCTCGCGATTCTACTCGAGACCGCGTTTGTCACCGTCGAGATAGTCCTCCGCAAACTTCTCCGGAGCGAAGCGGCGACCCTTCCGGCTACAGAAGTGCCCGCCGTGGTGGAGGGATCCCGTCGTCGCTACGTCCTTCTGGCGATGGACCAGCGCGACCTGGGAACGCGCAGTCCCCGTTGGGATCAGGCTCTACGGCTTTCGATCGACGGCGCCATTGGACAGCCGATCCGGATCCCCGTTTCCCCCACCAATCGCGCTGCGTTAGACGCAACGGTGCAAGCGGTTTCGTTGAATCGCGAACGGCTGCCAAGAATCGAATACATCCGCTATCCCGACTCGGGTGATTTGGCCGGGGTCGTGGGACGAGCTGCGATTGTCGTCACCGACCTGCCGGTTGTCGCAAAGGCTGCAGAGGATGGGGGAGTTCAATTGATATCGTTTTGAGGCCGTGTGCCGGTTGGAAAGAAAATTGAGTGAATCACTAAGCAGTCCACATAACGGAGTAACTATGAAGAAGGTGCTAGTAACTGGGGCGGGTGGCTTTATTGGGCATCACCTGGTGAGCTTCCTGAAGGACCGCGGCTACTGGGTTAGGGGCGTCGACATCAAGGAACCAGAGTTCGAAGCCACGCGGGCCGATGAGTTTCAGCTACTGGACCTGAGGCGCTGGGCAGGATGCCTCGAAGCTACGCGAGGGGTCGAGCAGGTGTATGCGCTCGCGGCCGACATGGGAGGCATGGGATTCATCTCTGCGAACCACGCCGACATCCTCCACAACAACCTTCTAATCAACACCCACACGTTGGATGCGGCACGAGCCAATGGCATTGGTCGGTACCTGTACACGTCCTCGGCATGCGTCTATCCCGAGTATCTGCAAACTGAGACCGAGGTCACGCCACTCAAAGAAGACGATGCCTATCCCGCAGCGCCGCAGGACGCCTACGGGTGGGAGAAGCTAGTTACCGAGCGACTCTGCCTGCACTATCGCGAAGACAAGGGTCTCGATACACGGATTGTTCGGTTCCATAACATCTTCGGCCCGTTGGGCACCTGGGAGGGAGGCCGCGAAAAAGCCCCCGCCGCAATGTGCCGCAAGGTTGCGGAAGCCAAGATCAGTGGAGACCACGAGATCGAGGTTTGGGGTGATGGAGAACAGACCCGGTCGTTTTGCTACATAGACGATTGTGTCGAAGGCGTGTATCGCCTCATGCAATCCGACTTCCATGAGCCGATCAATCTCGGGCAGGACCGACTCATCTCGATCAACGAACTCGTGGATATGGTCGCCGACGCCGCCGGACTCAAAGTTACACGCCGGCACGCGTCTGGGCCTCAGGGGGTTCGGGGTCGGAACTCTGACAACAGTCTGCTGAGGGAAGTCCTGAACTGGGACCCTGAGGTGAGCCTCGAGGAGGGTATAGCCAAAACGTACGCGTGGATCGAGCGCGAAGTGCAGGCGGGTCGGTTCACCGCACCCCTGCAGACTGCAGGCTAGCGACGTGGCGGAGAGTACGTCCTCTGGGGTACCCGCGGCGGCAACGCACCGTCCGGAAACGACCGACATACTCGGCGTACCGGTGAGCCTCATAAACATTCCTGCGGCGCTAGAGTGCATCACCCGGTGGGTTGAAACGGGGAAACGTTCGTACGTATGCGTTACCGGCGTGCACGGAGTCATGGAGAGCCAAAGCGACCGGGACCTCAAGCGCATCCACTGTGACGCCGGGATGGTCGTACCTGATGGGATGCCGCTCGTATGGATTTCCCGTGCACGGGGGTTCGAACACGTCGAGCGCTGCTATGGTCCCGATCTGATGCTCGCCGCCTTCGCAAGGTCGTCCACTCCCAAATGGCGTCATTTTTTGTATGGTGGCGGCGACGGTGTAGCCGACCTCCTCGCATCGCGTTTGGGCGAGCGTTTTCCAGAGGCGGAGGTGGTCGGCACCTACACCCCCCCCTTCCGCCCCCTAACGGACTCCGAGGAGCGGGAGGTCGAAGATCGGATCAACTCCAGCGGCGCCGATTTGGTCTGGGTCGGACTCTCGACCCCCAAACAGGAACGATGGATGGCTAGCCACGTGGGCCGCCTCAACGCGACCGCTCTCCTGGGAGTCGGAGCCGCCTTCGATTTCCACGCCGGATTGAAACCTCAGGCCCCAGGTTGGATGCAACGGAACGGACTGGAGTGGCTTTTCCGCACGCTGAGCGAGCCGCGTCGACTCGGTCCTCGCTACCTGAAGAACAACCCTGCGTTCATTTGGCGCATCGCTCGCGAAGGCCTGCTAGGCCGGAGCGAACCGCGGTGACGACGCTCTCGTTGGGTCGAGTGCGTGGCCCGACCCGAGATTTCGTGCTCCCGCTGCTCGGGGGTAGCCTCGTGGGCATAGGCGTGCTGATCGGAACCCAATGGGCCGCGCTGGGGGCTGTCGCCTGCCTGGGCGCCGTGGCCGTCGCCATGCTCGTCTGGGAATATCCAGAGCCCATGGCCATAGGCCTCGTGCCGCTGGTCTTGCTGGCCGGCGTCAAGTTCCGGATACGCGAAGCGGACGCCGTACTTTCAGCCTCAGTAGACGGGCAGATCCTCTACGAGCTGGCACTCTACGGGCTACTCGGATGGGTGGCGCTGTGGTTGTTGCTACGAGGCCGTCTTCGCCTAGACCGATTGCGCCTGTCCGAAGGGGCTCTGATCGCCTATGCGCTCGTCACAGTGGCTTCTATAGCCTGGTCTGATTCCCGTCCACTTACCGGGGTGAGAAGCCTTCAGATGCTCGTGTTGGTCGGCGTCGTCATAGTTCTTGTGCGCTCCATCACCGCCGAACGCATTTTCACATTCTCGGTCGGCTTCTACTCGTTATTCGTGTTGGTTCTTGCTGGGCTCGGGACGGCCTTTCCCTGGGCGGCGGGCGGTCACATCGACTACTTCACGAACCAAGAACGATTCGGGTGGTTCGCCGATCACCCAATCACGGTTGCTATGCATGCGGGGCTCGCCGCGATGCTTTGGTTTGTGCTCTTCGTTGAACCTGCCGAAGGGAAAGGGAAAGAGCGTTGGGCCTGGGTGGGTTGGTTTGTGTTGCCGTCTCTCATGCTGGTCATGCTGGCCACGGGCTCGCGAGCGCCGGTGGCAGCCTGGTTGGCGACCGCTGGATTGGTACTGTTCACGGGATTCCGGGATGTCCGGACCGGATGGATCATGTCACTTGTCGCCGTGGCGTTCCTCGCTCTTCTCACCCTGGCGGCAGGCGTCCTCGAACCCGCGCTGCGTGCGCTGGAGTTGGCCGAGACTGCGGTCGGCCAATTCATTCTTCGCGACTCCTCAGGTCAGGACATCGCGAGTTTCGGAGGCCGATTCGATCTCTGGGCGGGCGCAACCATCCTAGCTCTGCAGCAGCCCCTTCTTGGGATGGGCTTCTCCGCGTCGAGGGGCGGACTTCTGGACGTCGTCCAGTGGGGTGGTCACGCACACAATGGCGTCCTCCAATCGCTCCTGGACGTGGGCTTGGTCGGAGCCAGCATCCTTTGGATCCCCATCATCGCCGCTTTCGTGAAAGCGGCGGGCACAAGGGTCTTTACGGTAACCGCCAGTCGCACGCGACTGACGGTTCTGGGTGTCTTGTCCTTTCTGATCGTCTCGTCTGTCACGGACCCGACCTTAGCCGGCCCCCCCGGCGCGTTTCCGCTGTTCGGTTTCATGGCCGTGCTCTGGGCCGACCGACTGCAAGGGACCGAGACATGAACGCCCCTCTTCGCATTGTCTTGGTGCACACCTACTACCGGCTCCGCGGCGGTGAGGATGTCGTGTTCGAAATGGAGCGGGACCTGCTCCGAGACCACGGACACGAGGTTCGGACGTTCGTCCGGCACAATCAAGCGTTCGACCTGGTCGGGCCTGCGACAATGGCCGCACGAACAATTTGGAACCGAAAGGCTGCTTCGGAGCTGGGGGACTTCATCCGGACTGCCGGTGCCGACATCGTACACATCCACAACACGTTTCCGTCGATGTCACCAGCCGTAATTCGCGCCAGTGCCCGAACCGACGCGGCTGTACTGATGACTTTGCACAACTATCGGGTGCTCTGCCCCGCGGGGACTCTCAACCGTAACGGCGCGTCCTGCACGCTCTGTGCGGCTCGACGCTTACCTACACCCGCGGTCCGCCACGCTTGTTATCGACAATCCCGGCCGGCGTCGCTGGTCGCGTCGACATCCCTCGCGCTTCATCGGGCCCTCAACACCTATGTGGGGAACGTCGATCGGTTCATCGCCATCAGCGATCATATCCGCGATCGCCACGTTGAGTTCGGGGTGCCGGTGGACCAGATCTTGGTCAAGCCCAATTTCATGGATCCAGACCCCCTCCCTGGCACTGGCGAGGACGGTTCGGTGCTGTTTGTCGGGCGCCTTGTGCCCGAAAAGGGGATCGAAGTCTTTCTGCGGGTGGCCGCCGAACTGGGGGTGGGCGTTCCCGTGCGCATCATTGGTGGGGGACCCATGGAGGACTTGGTGCGGGAGGCAGTGGATCGTCTTCCCAACCTCGAGTGGCTCGGAGAACTGAGGCATGAGACCGTGCTTCACCACGTCGGGCGCGCCGCGGTCGTGGTGGTGCCCTCGGTTTGGGAGGAACCCTTCGGGCGGACGGTCATCGAAGCGTTCGCAAGGGGCACTCCTGTGGTGGTCTCAGACCGCGGAGCCCTTCCCTCCTTGGTCGAGTCCCCAACGTCCGGACGTGTCGTCAGCGGCTGGGATCCCTCCGAATGGGCCACAACCATTACACAGGTCAGGAGCGGGGGGGCGGCGTTGCGGCGAGGCGCCCGAGACTCCTTCGAAACGCGGTTCACCGCAAAACGTGCCTATGGCGACTTGTTAGGCGTCTACGGCGATGCCCTCAACTACAAGCGTGAGCAAGAACCCCCGACGTTGGCCGCGGCCGGCGACACGGTGCGGGCCTCATGACGGGGAACCCAGGTAACCCGCGAAGCTGGGCTTCTGACGAGCCCCATCCCTTCGGGGCGGACACTTCGACTTCCACGGTCCCGGCATCCCCCCGGCCAGCGCTCTTGGGAGCACTTCTTGAGGTCAGCAAGGGGTCGCCGTTCATATCGCTGCGGAACGCCGAAGAACTTCCCGAGCGGCTTACCGGCAACGACCTCGACGTCGCATTACGCAAGGGCGTTTCCTTAAAAGAGGCGTCCGGGTACGCGATGGCACAAGCGCGACGACTTGGCTGGATCCCGGTGATCGTGAACTCGCGTGGGCACATGGTCGGTGTCTCGTTCGTGCACCGCTTTACGCCTGCCACCGTCCTGCACCTCGACATCTTCCGAGATATCGCTCGCTTCGGCGTACCACTCATCGATGGCAACGCGCTAGAATCCGAGATCCGTATAGAGCGTGGGATCGCCGTGTTGAGTCCCCGCGCGGAGGCCCTCGCCACGCTCGTCCATCGGGTGCTTCACGGTGGTACGCTCAATAAAGCAAAGTACGAACACCAGCTTCTGGATGCCCTTAGGAACTCGGAGATCCAAGATTGGCTGATGGACGAGCTGACACGCATTTTCGGGAAGATCTTCAGTATTGAGGTGGCCGATGCGATCGAAGCCGAAGAGATGGGCTCCGGTGGCCGGGCTCGAGAGCGCCAGGCGACGCATGCCGTCCTGACCCAGGCTGCCCGCCGAGCCCCGATCCGAACAGCACTGGCCTTGGCTCGCTACCTGGTATCCCAAGTGGGTTCATTCGCCCAGCCCTCCGGCCTCGTCGGTCGGCCCGGCGAACTCGTACCCGGGCTTCCGGGTGCGATCCTGACCGATGAGTTTGCGGCGGCACTGTCGACTACAGCGATGCGAGTCGACCACGTGAGTGCTTCGACAGACGCAGTCACGACCGTGGGGCCAGATCGGTACCGCGAGATGATCCTCGGCCGATGGAGTTCCTGGTCGTGGCTCCGTCTGGTGTGGCCCACGGCCTTCTTGTGGCTTCATGCGAAACGTGGGGGTGTAGCTCTAGTGGACCGCCTCCCCCTCGGGGTTAGGGTGTTGCGCCGCGTGGGCAAACCGTCGTGGGTGATGCCGCGCCGCAGGCACAACCGTGGAATTCTGATCGCTCTGTTGGGCCCGGACGGCGTTGGAAAGACGACGGTTGCTCGCATGCTCCTCGACGCCGATCCCGCCAACCGGCGTTATGTGCACTATCAACCCAATGCGTTCCAGCCCCTGAGCGCCGGACCGAAGGACAATAGTCCACCTCGGCCGTGGGGCCCGGAGGACGCATCCATCGTTCAGACGGCATTGGGATGGGCGAGACTGGCTCGAAGCTGGTGCAGGTTCTGGGCGGGCTTCCTCCTTCGGGTTCGTCCCGTACTGGCGGCTGGCAGCGTCGTCGTCGCGGACCGCTGGGTCTATCGGTACCTGACTCAGCCACGAGCCCTTTGGTACTTCGGCCCTCGGCGCCTCGCCCAGTGGGCGGTCAGGCTAGCCCCACGCGCAGATCTGGCGTTGGTCCTTCACGCGACACCAGAGATCGTTCGTGCCAGAAAAGCGGAAAAATCCGCAAGCGAGATACGCCAGGAATACGCAGCGTGGGAAGGCCTCGCCTTGCCCGAGGTCGTGTGGATAGACGCAAGCCAGGAGGCTGATGCGGTGGTCCGGCAGATCGAAAGCGCGATCTCGGGCATCCGATCACCAGAGGAGCAACCGGTTTGATCATGAACGACGAAACACACCGGCGCTTGGCAGTGGTACTGCCCGCCTACAACGAAGAAGCGAACCTCCGCGAACTCGTGGACCGACTGGTAGAGACCTTTGGGGAGTTACCGCTGGATTGCGAGATCTTCGTCGTCGACGACGGGTCAGCCGACCGAACCGCCGCAGTGGCGGAAGAGCTGTCACGCACGGCACCGGTCAGATTGATCCGGCACCCAAAAAACCGAGGGCTCGGGGCCGCCATCCGAACTGGACTCACCGCCGCAACGGCGGAAGCCGATCTCGTGGTCACGATGGACGCAGACAACACACAAAACCCCACTCTAATCCCGGAGATGGTCGCCGCTTGTGCCGGTGGGCTCGATCTCGTAATCGCTTCTCGCTTTCAGGAGGGCGCGGCGGAACTCGGGGTTCCCTTCCGCCGGCGTGTCCTCTCTCACTGCGCCAGCTTGGTATTGCGGTTGTTCGCCCCAATTCGCGGCGCCCGGGATTATTCGTGCGGATATAGGCTGTACCGCGCGACCCTCCTCCGCTCACTCATCGAGCGCTTTGGAGAGGACCGCTTCGTGTCAGAGGGTGGGTTCGCGTGCATGACGGAGCTCTTGCTCAAGTGCGATCTGGTCGGAGCCCGAGTTGGCGAAGTTCCCCTGGTGTTGCGTTATGATCTGAAGGCGGGATCGAGCAAAATCGCCGTCAAACGCACGGTGCCTCGCTACGCCTCAGTAGTATCTCGCTACTGGAAGGGCTTCGAGGGTGACGCCGCGCTGCCGGCTCCGGTTGACCAGCCCGCGAGCGCGCCAAGCATTCCTCTCTTTTGGCGGTGGACCAACCGTGGGGCGGCCCTCGCCGCGCTGGTGATCTTGGCCATACCAATGGCTCTGCTGGCAACGCTCATCCGCGCTACAACGCCCGGTCCCGTAGTCATCCGTGAACGACGTGTGGGACTCAACCGACGTCTGAGGCGCGTCTCCGAGGGAGGTCGACGGTCCTCGAACGTCGGCGGCAGTCCTTTCACCCTGCTGCGATTCCGGACGGAGCATCTCGGACCCGATGGGCATGCGCTTATCGGAGAAGACGGAGACGTTGTTCGCACCCCCCTTGGAGCCGTCTTGAGACGATACCATTTGGATCATCTTCCGCAGATCGTCAACGTGATCAGGGGCGATATGCAGTGGGTCGGACCCCGTCCCGAGCGGCCTGACGATGTGCGCCGACTGAGCGAGTCCATCGAGGGGTATCCCGAACGGTTATCCGTGCCGCCCGGAATGACGGGTGCGGGCCAACTCAAAGTGAGGGCGATTCACGCCGTGCGGGATCAAGAAGCTCGGGTCCTCCATGACCTCCGCTATTTGGCCCGACGCTCGATAGGAGAGGACATCAAGCTGATCGGCCGCACCATCGTGGCTTTGTTGGGCGGCTCGAAGGGAACGAACGGCGGTGGAAGAACGACACTACTGGGCCTGGTTCTGTTCGGAGCTCTTCTTCGACTCCTTCCAATGAACGTTCAGTCCCTCACCGTTGACGAGGTCGCCGCGTTACGGAACGCGAGTCTCTCGTTTCGAAAAGCTCTTTTCCTGCCCGACTCGTTCCCGCCGCTCTACACCTGGATATCGTCGCTTTGGGTCCGCTTGCCCACCGGGGGCGACGCCTCTTTGCGCGTCCTCTCCGCCTTAGTCGGGTTGGCGGTGATCTGGGCAGTTTATCGGTCGGCAGCCAGGTTGGGCGGGGCGCGGGCAGGTGTGTTCGGAGGCATTCTGGCCGCGTGTTCCGCGCTTGTCCTTCACCACGCACAGGAAGGGCGGATGTACGGCCTGACCCTGGCACTGGCCGCGGTGCAGTTCGCCTTCTTGGTCAAGGCGCTCGAAGCGGAGTCGAAGAACGAGCCCGATGTCGGCGCGTGGGCCGGCTTCGGGGTTACCGCGGTTCTGGGTGCATATACCCACTACTACTTTGCGATTTGGGTGGGGAGCTGTGCCTTGGCTACCCTGGTGTGGTTCCGCGGACGGGTCCCGCTCCGCGCCTGGCTCACCTTCGGGACCGTTTTGTTGTTGTCCCTTCCGCTGTTGTTGTTGGTCGAGGGCGACACGGCGTTTCAGTCGTCGCTTCGTGAACCCCATCCGTTTGATTTCGGTGCGATCGGCTATGCGTACTTCACGTTCCTCGCGGGCTACGGATTGGGGCCCAGTAGGACCGAACTGAGTTGGATGGGGCTCGCTGACGCACTTCGTCTGTCGCTGCCCTGGCTCGCGATATTCATGGTATCCGCCGGCGGCCTAGTCGTGGCCGCATTTAGGCGACGATTGGACCGCCGGCGGCTGGAACTCCTCCTTGTGCTCGCGATCGTGCCGGTGCTCCTCACGGGCATCGTTGGGGCCCTCGTTGGAGTCACCTTCAACCCTCGGTTCGTGGTGATGGCGATTGTGCCGATCCTCACACTTCTCGGGATCGGCGCAGGGTGCGAGGCGGCCGTCGCAGGCAAGTCTGCCACTACCCGTACGATGGTGCTTTTCGTCCTCCTGGTGAGCACGCAGTTGTTCTCCTGGAATCGGCGGATGTTCGACCCGCGGTACACCAACGAGGATGTCCGAGCGGCCGCGCGAATCATGATGGAGAACCCGGCAGAGGCGACGTTTGTTATCTCTGACTACATGGAAATCCCGCTCAATCATTATTTGTCGGAATCCCAGTCGGTGGAGTCGTTCCTAGAGGCCAACACACCCAGCCAGATCGTGCAAACACGTGAGCAGGCTGAAACGCTGGTCGACGCCGTGTTCCACCGCGTTGGCCAGGGTGGCCTCTTCCGCTTGGTCTACACGCGGTCGTTCCACGGCGACCCCAATGGGCTAGCTCTCGAGGCGTTCGCTGTTCGGGCAACCTTGGAACTGGAGCGAGAGCTGGCAGGTGTCCGCATCTACCGCGGTGTCGTTCCGCGCAACCGCGTCGTTGGCCTGAGCACAGCTCTCCGTCAAAAGCGTTCGGTCGTCGTGGACGACGGGAGATGAGAATGATTCCAAGCGCTGTCGAGGAACTCCTTGCTGCCAAGGTCGGCATTCCACATCATCGAGGCCCTGGCAAGGACCCGCCCGGCACAATCTGTCGGATTGCTTCAACGCCGTAGACATCATGCATATAGAGGCCGACGGCCTGAAATTTCCTAACGGCGGCGATCCGGGTACGACTCGGCCTCTGGATGCCGAGCTCGACCTAACGTCGAGCAGGGCTGGCGAGTTCGCTCGGGTTGGCCATGTCGTACTGCTTCGAGAGTTCTTGACCGAGCCCCGTAGTTGACCGGAACCGCTTCTCGAGCGACTCCGCAGCGGTCCGCACTGACTGCCGGGCTCCTGGATTCCGCAGCGGCGTCCCTTGCCACCTTCGCGGTGGGGGTGTTTGCGGCCAGAACGCTCGACGCGAGCGTGCTCGGCGCGTACGCCCTGGCCTATGGCGCGATCTTTCTGGTCGGAATGATCCCGACTAATCTCGTCCTCACGCCTATCGAGGTCGAGGTGGTAAAACGACCTCGTGATCAGCGCCTCGGTTATCTGTCCCATGGACTCAAGGTGGGCTTCCCGCTGGCATTGCTCTCAGCTCTCGGAGTGGCTGCCTGGGTGCTTTTTGCCCCGCCCGATCTCGACCCCGCAGCCCTCCGGGCGCTCACGATTACGTCGATCGCAGTGGCCTTTGCTTCGCCGCTGCAGGACCATGTCCGGCGAATGCTTCACACTGCCGGCGCATCCGGGCGGGCCGCTCTGGTCTCAAGCGTCCAACTCTTCGTCGCCGTTGGCGCCCTCATGCTCGGACACTTTGCCGAGGTACCGATGGCCTGGCTGCCTTTTGGCGCCTTGGCAGCGGCAAACTTGGCCTCGCTAGGCGTCGGAGTATTCACCGCCATCGGTACGTCCACGAACGAGTCGTTCGAGGGGTTGAGGTTTCCAGATCTCCTGCGCAGCGGTTCTTGGCTGGTCAGCTCTGGGTCCCTTGCGCCACTGGGCGGATTCATCGCCTCGGCGATGGTAGCCAACCTCGCGAGCGCAGAAGCGCTCGGCCATGCGGAGGCGGCTCGAATCGTTGCCCAGCCGGTCTGGGTGCTCGCGGTTGGATTGTCCGCCGTCCTGGGTCCCCGATCGATCGAGGCCGCACAAAAGCGAGACCACATGGCCGCTCGCCACGTCTCGCGCATCTTCATCGTAGCCTTGGCTCTGCTCGGACTGACGTCCGCGCTCTGGTTTGGTGTCGCATGGGTCGGGAACCCGTTCTACCACCTTGTGCCCATGGCATACGCAGTCAGCGGTCTAGTCGTGTTCACCATTCTTGCCGAACTACCGCGCGCTTGGGCCTTCCCATTCCGATCCGAGGTCCTGGGCGGTGGGAGAGAGCGAGATCTGCTCAAAGTCGAGGGAGGCGGTGCCCTACTCAGGCTTGCGGCGGGTGGAGGGGCACCCATTGTGGGAGCGTTTGCGATTCCTCTGGGGATGCTCGGGATGGGGTTCGTCCGATTGGTGTCCTGCTTGGCGATCGCTCGCTCGATTTACCCTCGGGGGAAGGCGACGCCGGACGCTTGATCAACTGACCCGAATCGACCACCAAGACCTCGCCGGTGACGGCTGTCATCGTGGTACTAGCCAGGAACAGCTGGGCCACCTCCTGAGGGGTTGAGAGTCGCCCCCAGAGCCGTCTCCGCCTCCAAGGGCTCGAAGTGCCCGTTGGTCACTTTCAAACTTGACCCATCGAACCACCAGGCTTCCTGAGCCGACTACAGTTCGCCAATCCAGCGGAACATGCGAAGGTGCGGGCCCCTCAAGCGCCGGCTCGCCCGTAGCGCATCTGCCAGTACCGGCCCACTCTTGCTTCAGCCGCTCCCGAAGCGGCCCGGTTTTCGAAACTCGTTCCGGAGTGCCACCCACGATGCACCGTTTCCTGCCCGCGATTCTTCTCACGTTGGTCCTGGTTCTCGTAGGAAGCTCGGCGACCGCTCAGACCGTAGCCCAAAACGACAGCTCCGCCGCGGCCGCTGTGAAGTCCAAGGGCTTGCCTTTGATCACAACGCGTTCGCTGGAGTTTACCACGGACGAGGGGACGTGGATCTCGTTGGACCTGTCGCCTGATGGCAAGACCATCGTGTTCGAGCTTCTGGGCGACCTGTACACCATCCCCGTCGCAGGAGGCGAGGCGATCCGGATTACTTCGGGTCAGGCGTACGACATGCAGCCTCGGTATTCGGCGGACGGCGAGCGTCTGGTTTTCGTCAGCGATCGGAACGGATCTGAGAACCTCTGGGTCGCGGCTGCGGACGGAAGCAACCCGCGAGCGATGACCACCGGTGAACGCGACAGCTACGTCTCTCCAATCTGGACGCCGGATGGCGAATACGTACTGACAACCAAGGGCACGCAGCTCTGGCTCTACCACAGGGACGGAGGCTCGGGCGTCCAGGTCACAGGGCACCGTGCGGAGGGCGCTCCCGCCCCCGCTGCGCACCACGGCGCGGCCATGTCCCCCGACGAGCGGTTCGTGTGGGTCAACGTCCGGGGCAACCTGGGCGGAGGGTTTGTCACAGCGTCAGCAGATGCGCCGGACGAGTTCTCCGGTCCCTATCGTTCATCGCTCAGAAGCTCGGCCCGCCTCGTCGGACAGTATCAAATCGGACAGCTCGACCGGGAAACCGGACGCGTGCACATCCGGACTCACGAACTTGAAGGAGCATTTCGACCTGTCCCCAGCCCCGACGGGCGTTGGTTGGTATACGCAACACGTTACGACGCCCGTGAGGCGCTTAAGCTGATCGACCTCGAGACCGGCGCAGATAGCTGGCTCGTGATGGACGTGCAGCGTGACGACTCGAAAGGCGGAGGAATCCGCGACCGCGATGTATATCCGGGGTCCGCCTTTACTCCAGACTCTCGCGCACTGATCACCAGCTACGGTGGCAAGATCATGCGTGTCGAGGTGCCGTCCGGAGCCGCGACCGAGGTTCCGTTCTCGGCGCAGGTCCGTCAGGAACTGGGTCCGCTCGTGAAGTTCGAATATCCGATCAATGATTCCACGATGACCGTGTCGCAGATCCGAGGCGCTCGGCCTTCCCCGGACGGATCTCGAATCGCCTTCTCGGCGTTGGACCGACTTTGGGTCGGAGATCTGCCGGAGGCGGCAGCGGCGAACGACGAGCATCCGACGATCCGAAACGCAGTCCGTCTAAGTGGATCGGAAGACGTCGAGCACGCGCCCGTGTGGTCACCCGATGGCCGCACCATCGCATACGCCACTTGGAACGACTCGATCGGTGGCCAAATCTACCGCGTGTCCGCTGATGGACGTGGTGACCCAGAGCTGCTCACGCCAACTCCGGCGTTCTTCGACAAACTTGTGTATTCGCCTGACGGAACGCGCATCGTTGCTGTGCGTGGGTCGAAGATGCACCGCATGCGCACCCTCGAAGACTTCGGGAATCACAGCGGTGCAGCTGAGCTTGAGTATGTGTGGCTACCCGCCGATGGAGGCGAACCCACCCGGATCACCTGGGTCGGGAGAGGCACGACTCAACAAGGTCGCAACGCGCCGCACTTTGGCCCGGATTCAGACCGCATCTATGTGTGGGCGGGCTCGGAAGGTCTCCTTTCGATGCGCTACGACGGCACGGACATCAAAACGGTCGTAAAGGTGACCGTCCCGTCGCTTGGGCGACCGGGTGGAGGCGGTGGTGGCCCCGCCGCACCCGACGAGGTTGTGCTCTCCCCAGACGGCAAGCGAGCGATCGTACGCGGGAATCGAAACGTCTATCTGATCACGGTGCCGCCGGTCGGAGGGCAGACACCGACGGTGTCGGTCGCGTCCTCTTCTTCCGTCCCCACGCGGCGTCTCACACGGGTGGGTGGTGACTTCGTGGGATGGAGCCAGGACGGGAGCCGGGCATACTACTCGATCGGGCGCAGCTACTTCGAATACGATGTGGCTGTCGCAGATCTGGCGATCGCGGATTCTGTCGCGGCTTCACGAGCCGAGGAGGCAACAGACGAGGCGGAGGAGTCTCCCACGGATGCGGACGACGATGAAGACACGAGTAAGCCCGCCTACGAAGCGGCGCGCGTTGACGTAGAGATCACGCAAAGCAAAGACAGGCCGCAGGGCACAGTGGTGTTGTCCGGCGCGCGCCTCATCACCATGAACGGGGACGAGGTCATCCCCCGCGGCGACATCGTGGTTCGCGATAACCGAATTGTGGGCGTGGGCCCAACAGGGACAGTCGCGATTCCGGACGGGGCCGAAGTTCAGGATATGTCCGGCAAAACGATCATGCCTGGATATGTCGACATCCACGCGCACACGTGGGTCGCGTGGGGGGTGCACCGGAGCCAGGTGTCGCAGTTCCTTGCCCAACTCGCCTACGGAGTGACGACACAGCGAGACCCACAAACGTCGACCACAGACATTTTGACCTACGTGGACCTGATGGAGGCGGGCGAGTTGATTGGTCCACGCTTGTATTCAACCGGTCCTGGCATCTTCGGCGCCGACCAAATCAAGAGCCTCAGCGACGCGCGCGATGTTGTGCGCCGTTACGCCGACCACTTCAACACGCAAACGATCAAGCAGTACCTGGCAGGCGACCGCAAAGTGCGCCAATGGGTCATCATGGCCGCCAACGAACTCGGGCTCACGCCGACGACTGAGGGCGGTTCGAACTTCACGATGAACCTCACGCTCATGCAGGACGGGTACGCTGGCCTTGAACACTCGCTGCCCATCAGTCCGTTCTACGAGGACGTCGTCGAATTGGGCGCGTTCAGCGGGTTGGTTTACACCCCGACGCTCATCGTCGCGTACGGCGGCCCGTCCGGACGCCAGTACTACCTGACGCGCACCAAAATGGACGAAGAGGAGCGGCTTAAGCGCTTCACTCCACACGACGAATTGGACAAGTGGAAGAGCACTCAATGGTTTCGCGAGGACCAGTACCCCCACTTCCTCCACGCCGAGCAGATGAAGAAGTGGATGGATCGGGGTGGACAACTCGGTCTAGGATCACACGGCGAGGTCCAGGGTCTCGGCGTGCATTGGGAGTTGTGGATGATGGCTTCCGGCGGGATGGACAATCACGATGCGCTGCGCATGGCCACTCTCATGAGCGCGGATGCGATTGGGCTCGCCGGCGACATCGGTTCGATCCAGGTGGGCAAGCTCGCCGATCTACAGGTGTTAGATGCGAACCCGCTCGAGTCACTTGAAAACACGACCCGGATCGATTTTGTGATGAAGAACGGTCGGTTGTATGAAGCCGACACACTCACCGAGATCTGGCCGAGACGGCGCGCGCTCCCGACACAGTGGTGGTGGCGGGTGGAACCCCCGGAGAGTCGTGCGCGAGAGTTGATCGGGCAGCCTCAATAGCGGGAGCTTTATCTTAGCTTACATCCACCCATGGAAAACACGATGACGATCGAATTGGTGTACTTCGGAGGGTGTCCGTACGTGGACGACGCGAGGTCTAATCTCGCGCTAGCACTGGGTGTAACGGATGGCCCCGTCCCGTGGACCGAGTGGGACCTCGATGATCCATCGACTCCAGGCCGAGTCCGTGGATATTCGTCCCCCGCCGTGCTTGTTGAAAACCAGCATGTGTTCGGCGAACCGCAGGCAGCGGAGTTCGCGCGATCCTGTCGGGCAGGTGGCGCTCCTTCGGTAGCAGAAATCGATGCCTTCCTTCGACTGGATCTTCGTTGACCGCGACCTAGCTAGGCTCGTCGCCAATCATTTCCTTAAGCCCCGTAGATAGGGGAGGATCTCATCCGACAAATAAGGCTCCTGTGATCCCCAAAAGATGTAATCCAACCGAAGCTCATCTTGAGCGAATTCTGAGAGTTCCTCGACCGTTACTCGGACGCCAGTCTCGCGATTAATGTCCTCGAGATTCCCGTCCTGAACGGCCACCCCTGCGACGGTCCCACGAGCGCGCGCTGCGATAAGTGGCAAGCTGTGCTGCCTTTGGAACCACCGGTGGGGAAGCAAATCCGGACCACCCACGCCCGCCCCGATCCGATTCGCATGCTCGTACACACCCTTGAGGTACCCCTGGTCGGCCGACGGCAACTCCTCGCCCGGCATGAAGTTGGCGTAGACGATTACATCGGAGCGGCGGAACGCTCGTCGCGCCGAAGACATCAGATCCTTTATGCCTTCGAAGTAACTATCGTAGGTGAAGCCGCTGGGATGCAGCTGCCCGCTGACCCCGAAACCAATCGAGGTCTCGGCCAGATTCAGACCCGCGATTCGACCGTCGAACTGTTCGGCCAGCGCTGAAAAGAGCTCCGCGAACCGCGCCCGGACGGTCGGATCCCACCGTCGGGCAACCCATCCATCCACAATCGGACGGGACTCGTCGTCATCCTCGAACTCGTACTTCAGTGCGACGCCGCCGCCAAACTCAGAGTCCTCGAGAAGGTAGTCGGGAACGTTGACTATCTGCTCATCAAACGAAAGATCCTGCAGCTGAATGAAGAGCTGCTTGCCGTGCCGCTCTAGGCGAGCCAGATCGGCTTGGATCAACCTGAAATCGTAGCGATCCCTTTCGGGCTCGAGCTCGCGCCAGGTGTACTTCAGTTGCGCTCCGGCTATGGACGTCGCTGCCAGGAACTCCGGCTCCGAAGCCCGATCTCGCTCCAGCCCGAAATAGATGAAGTGCGCGGGTGGTTCGGGTGGCTCAGACTGTGCCCAGCCACGGGTCATGCCTCCGCTGCCGAACACAAGAGCGCACAAGAATATCCAGCGACCCATCTCTACCTCCGCGCACCATCGAGTAGAAAACGAAGACCATTGCTCAGTGCTCTCGGAAACACCGAGTTGTGAGTTTCGTTCTCAGCGATCTCCCAATGGAACTGCAGGCTAGGATAGCGCCGACGTTCCAGGGCCGTCGCCATGCGGCTCAGGTCTGTAACCATATTCCGCTGCTGGTTGATTTCTCGATCTCCGACGGTCATGTAGACTCGCACTGGCCAATCACTCCTGCCCTCAGCCGCCTCTTCCTCAAGTTGGAACAGCAGTCCCCCGTTGTACCACAGGGATGGGCTGACGATGAGATAGCCCGTGAATAACTCCGGGCTCGTGAGTGCCACCCACGTGGCGAATAGCCCACCAAAAGAATGGCCCACCACGAATCGTTGGTCGGACACCCGCAGCTCTCTTGTGATGTACGGGATCAGCTCAGAAGCGATGAATTCTCGGAAAGCGGGAGCACCGCCAGACGCAGCTTGATAGGTCGGACCGTATCCACCGGAAGGCACGTGGGTCGGCGTGTAGTCCCGAGTGCGGTTCAGCCTATACGCGGGTGGGCCGTCGTAAGCGATCCCAACGAGAATGACCTCGGGGAGATCGCCTCGATCGCTTAGGTGCTCGACTAAGTTTCTGGCAATTGCAAACGAATAGTCGGCGTCCAACAGGAAGACTACAGGATAGTCCTTGGTGGAGTCCTCGTAGCCGCGCGGCAGACTGACGTACAGCCGGTACGGGACACCGACGTGCACCGAGCGCAGGACCCGTTGCTCAGTGCGGGGAAGTACGACAGGCGGATAGGCTTCCTGTCCGACTACAGTGTCGGGCCCGGCACAGACGATCGCGGCCAGAAGCCACGGCGTTGCATGCCTACCCATCCCTCTCATCCACGCCTCCCCGAATCCACCCTTCAACCCGGATTCAGCGTCAGCTCCGTCCAGATCGGTCGGTGGTCCGAGAGCACAGGCTCGTCCAAGGGTCGGTGATCCAGAACATCGAAGCGAGACGATGGCCTTAGCAAAACGAAGTCTATCTCTCTCACCGGATCGAACGAGGAGAACGTGAACCGATCTTCTCCCTTGTCGAGGATGGTCCAGCTGGCCTGGAGTTGATTCATCACCGGCGAGCCCGGAGTTGAGTTGAAGTCGCCCGCGAGGATGACCGGGGCCGACTCTCCCTCAAGGAACTCATTCAGGTCGAGCGCCTGTGCGATGCGCTCCTCCTCCGTCCGGTAGAAGTGGATCCCGACCAGCAGGAGTTCGTCGTTAGATGGGGTACGAACTCTGACGGCCAACGCAGTCCGAGGCTCCTCACCGTCCGTCAGTCTTAGGTTTGTGACCTCTAGAATCGGCCATCGGGAGAGAACGGCCATGCCGTAGGCACCACCCTGATACGGCATGAAGCGCCCGAACGCCGACGACATCCCAGTCAACTCTCCCAAAACGGCCGCCTGGTCCACCTGCCCGGTGCGATCGGTGACGGAATCCACCTCTTGCAGCGTCACCAGGTCAGGGTCCGAAGCGTTGATGAGGTCCGCGATCCGGCTCAGATCGGTGACAGAGTCCATCCCTTCACCGTGATGGATGTTGTATGCGAGCAGGCGGATGTTGCCGCGGTCCTCTTGCGTCTCGCGATCGGCTTCGGTGGCGCCACAGCCGGTTGTAAGCGCGAGCGTGATCAGTGCCCATCTTCGCATCACCAGGACTCCTGCAGCTGCTTCAAACGCTCTCAGGCGCCGATTTCCCGACGCACTAACGCCGGAACACCGTTAGGACTCCCTCACTGGGAATCGCCGTGTTCAGCACCTCGCCCGCGGCCACTGTGACGTCGGCAAGCGTGACTGAATTGCCAGCTTCGACTGTGTATTGAATTCCGTAGGCGCCGTTTGGCAATCCGCCGATCGAAAAATCGCCGCCACCATTCGCTTTGACCACGACAACGGGTCCGCCGTCTGTGTTGATGAAGGCGACGGGCTCGAAGGGACCACTGCTACTTGTTGCGGCGATGCGGACCGCGCCCCGCCGAATGTATTTGAAATACTGACGTAGGAACCAAGTCCTTTGACCCATGGCCATTTGGGGATTGCTCGGATTGGAGTCGTCAACCATGTAGTACTTGCCGCCGTCGTCCGTGTCGAGACTTAGCACCGAAGCCATGGTGAACTGAGACCAAGAAGAGTTACCACCGGTTGTAAGGTCCTGATGAAGCGCCTGGTACCCGCTCCCGATGTGTTCGAGCATAGAGGTCTGCAAGCCATCGGTGGCGGCCCGATCCGCGATTTGCGTCAAGTTAGATTCGTTCGCGCCGCCGTAACGATGATACGAAAGCTCGGTCAAATACATTAATACGCCGGGCACCTGCCGCATCTCGTCGTAGAACGACCAGGCCGTGCCCATGTTGGTGGTGGAAGGTGCAATGAAATCTGGCGTGAAGCCGTTAGCGGCTAAGAGATTGCCTGTGCTCACCAGCGCCTCGCCCACTTGAGTTGGTGTCCAGGGGGTGTTGTCAGGCTCTAGGACGATCTCAATCGCATCCGGCACCCACCCAAAGTCAGCTTGGAGGTGTTGGAACGCGGCCAGCATCAGCTCTGCGTATTCCTCGGGGTTCTGGGAGTGTTCGAACGGGGAAATGCCAAAGTCGACATAGCAAAGGTTGATATACAGTTCTTCACCCCGAGCCTCGAGGCGCTGTTTGAGCGGCACGACTGCGCCAGCGGCATCCTTGTCGACCCACCCCCAGCTGAACCCATCCGCAGCGATCCCGTTCGAATCTGCGTTGTCGTTGACGATGTCATACCAGTGGGCTCTCCAGTCGTCGAACCCTATCTGGCCGTCTTGCCACAGCTGGAAGTAGTCGACGGGATTTTCAGTGCCGCTGTGTATCTCTAGCCGAACGCGGTTGATCCCAAGTTCGTCGACAAGACGGTCGAAGAGCTCGCTTTGATACTGGGGAAAAGACGGGGCAAACCACTGCCCGGCCTGCGCAGTGGCCTCCCAACCCAACATCGTTTGAAATGTTGTGGCGGGATCGAGGGCGATGATGTTCGTGCTCTGAGGCAAGACACTTACGACCCCCGTATCAGCGAGTCCATCGACGGAAACGCTAACGTTGATGCTACCCTCGCTGGTGGTTGTGACTAGGCCACTGGCGCTGACGCTCGCCACTGCGGTATTGTCGCTCGACCACTCAACCGCTCGATCGGGCAACCTGTTGCCCGAGGCATCAAGGAGTACCGCCGTCAGTTGCAATGACCCCCCCACGGCAACGGCTGCGTTTTCCGGAGTTACTGTGACCGAAGTTGCGACGCCGTTGGGATCGATCGGGCTTTCGCACCCGACGATGAGCCCTAAGAGCGTGACGAGTGCGAGGCGTAAGTGCTTTATTTGCATCAACTAATCCACACGCTTGAGTTATGTCTTCCCGCAGCGATCAGCCATCACCGCCGGTCGAAAGGGCGTCATTGACGCCTTCGGCAGCGCCAATGGTGATTTGAATCAAGGCCTCGCGCTAGTCGGCCGAGCTGGGTTCGAAGTCACTATGGCATGCTCCGTGCCCAACGCCATCTAATGTCCAACGAAGAAATACCCGACTCAACCGACACCCATCGACTTCCCGTCTGGGCGCTCGGTGCGGGTGTCATGCTGTACGCGGGATTGATCGGGTCGCTGGTCACGATTCCGTATCGCTTTCCTCATGATCCAAGCGTGGCCAGCGCCGCATCAGACGCCGGGTACAACAACGGAGTCGCGTTCATCATTGTGTTCGCCTGGACGGCGGTGGTGATCGCATTCTTTTTCGCAGCGCGTGCTTTGGGCTGGTTGTCGAGTACTCCCGACTCGGCCTCGAGTGTGAGGCCAGCCGCTGGGATCACCGTCGATCGGACCTTGTTGTGGGAACGCATAGGAGTGGCTGCCTTTTTCCTTGCGCTGTATTTCCCTTTGATCCTCGCCCGAGCGGGTCCATTTGTTGAGGATCACATCTTTCTCAACTTGTTGTACCGCATGCACTGCGGGCAGGTCCCGTATCGAGACTTTGAGTTTCTCTACGGGCCATTGATGCTCTACCCGCTGTACTTCTGGACGAAGATTTTCGGCCTCTCTTTAACGTCGTACTACTCATTCTTGAGCTTGGTTGAGGCTGCCCAGTTCTTGATTGTTGTGGTGGTCTTACAACGGTTCGTTCCCAATCGTCGATCGCGGTATCTCGTTTTCCT
Organism: Phascolosoma agassizii; assembly: GCA_035593235.1. NCBI lineage: Eukaryota > Metazoa > Annelida > Sipuncula > Phascolosomatiformes > Phascolosomatidae > Phascolosoma > Phascolosoma agassizii. The sequence continues at coordinate 89,620 of JAVJHY010952639.1, read as the reverse complement.
ACTCTTGTTTCCTTTCCTGTTCGACACGCTGATGGGGTTGAACTGGAACGGCATGCGGCGGTTGGTACCGGTACTTGTGATGCTAGCGGTCGCGGTTAAGCCCACCGACAAGCGAATCGTGGCCACGGCATCGATGTTCCTGGGTCTGCAGCTCGCGTACTCCCATGACTATGGGGTAGCCGCACTGCTTGCGATCGTCGGGATGTACGGGTTTTTATTCGTGACTAGCCGATCGATGGAGAGCGTTCGAGGTGCAGTCACGATCGTTGTCGGAGCCGTCGGCGTCTGGGCGATTGCATCCTTCCTTGTGCTGCAGGGAAACTTTCCAGCGTACCTCGAAACGGCCACAAGTCTGGTTGATCGGTTCACATCAGGTGAAGCCGCTTTCCGATTCTATTGGACTGCAAATTCGCTCGCCTTGTTCGCCTTGCTCGGCATTGCCTGCCTAGTAGTTGGCAAAGGTCTCTTCGACAGTCGGCGTGGTTTACTAGAGGGCGATCGTTTCCTATTGGTGAGTCTGGCGTTCGCAATCGTCACACTAAAGAGTGGTCTCAACAGGGCTGACTTTTGGCATCTTAACGCCCCGTTCCTCGGGTTGGTGTTCGCCTTCTTGCTGCCGCTAGCGACGGGTCCATTTTCGCTTCTGCGACCGCTGCGAACGGTCGCTCTGGTTTGCGTGGTCGTGGCATCCTCTACGTATCTGCTTGGAAGCGCTCCATCCGGAAGCTTTTTGGCTCAAGGATACGTTCGCGGCGCGAAGTCGCTCATCACCGGACAGGGTGCCGATCTATCCGCCGTTGTAGCGCGAAGACCTCCCCTGGGGTGGCAGGGCCGGGAGCTTGATCCCGACATCGTCGGTTTGGCTGCGTTCGTCGCCCAGCCGGAGCATGCCGATCGGCCCGTGTTCTTCTATAGCGACACGTGGTCGTTGGGCAAGCAGATTGGTGTGTGTAAGGCGGACTACTTGAACGACGACTTTCTCTATTCGGACCAAATGGGGATCGAGGCGGGCGAGTATCTAGTAGACCATCCGGATGCCTTAGTCATAATCAAACAGCCGGTCTACGCTCGACTCTTTGGGCTCGCCAATCCGGATTCGATTCCCGAGTTTCGCCGCTACTATCGTGACACCGTAACGAAACGGCTCGCCAGCGTGTTAGCGACCGTTCACCTCACGGAAGTAGAAACAGAACTGCGTGTTCGAGACGCGCGTTGGCGACGCACGGCTGGAGTCCGCGTGCGAGCAGGATGGAGCAAGGAGGCTGAGTTCGGGAACCTACTTGTGCTCGCGCCCAACGGCGCGGCGAGTCAGGAACCGTAAGTCTCTCGGAGGTACCGCAACGCGCGCGGCATTTCAACTGCGATGGGCACATCGTCGCGTTGCCGCATTTCGACGGAGACCCAATTGGCGTAGCCCTCGGTACGGAGTGCACTCGCCATAGCGTCGTGATCAACATCGCCTTCGCCCACGGGAGCCAGGAAAGGCTCACTGGCGTGGAAATGGTGGGCGAGCTGGATCGCTTCTCCTAGCGAGTCAGCCGTTTCCTCACTCATGGTGATTCCCGCCGTGTCGAGGTGCAGGCCAAAGCCGGGATGATCTACGGCTTTCACCAGGGCGACGGCTTCAGAGGTAGTGTTGACGAAGTCACACTGGTACTCGACGGGGTTCGCTTCGATGCACAACACCACCCCGTGGTCTTGGGCCGCCGATCCCGCGCGTCGAAACATGTCGACCGCGATGTCCTGGGCCCTAGCCGGGTCGAGCGTACCCACTTGCCGGTTCTTGGGCGACCCGAACACCAGCGCACGCGCGCCCAGGTGTTGCCCGACACTCATGATCTTCGTGAGGTAGTTCAAGGTGCGCCGCCTGGTCACCTCGTCGTCAAAAATCGTCAGTTCCGGCTGGCCGTACAAGAGCGCTTGCATCGCGACAACGGTGATCCCGCGATCCACCCACCACCTCCGATACTCGTCGATCGCCACCTCATGCACTTCGGTTGGGTCAGGCCACACCTTAGTCGGTGCGATTTCGATTCCCCTGATGTCGCACCTGCTCATGACGCCTGCTACCATCGCGTCGTCTTCGTTTGGCCACGCGATGTTCGAAATTGCGAGTTTCATTCGGCTGCTTCCGGACGAATCCAACCGGCATCTTCCACGAACGCTCGCATCTCCGCAAGAACCTGGAGCTGGTCGTAGAGGTATCCGTCGCGCCCGTCTAGCCGTTGGCCAAAGCGTGTTCGAAAATCATAACGCGCCGTTTTCGGATCGTCGGAATTGGTAAACTCAAACCCAAACGCCTCACGTGCGATGCTTGCGACGCTCGTCGGTTCCGTGGCCATGTTGATTACCGAGATATCGTTACGGCGAGTCCGTTCTATATCTGCCCATAAGTGGGCAAGATTATAGAATTGGAATACGCTGCTCGGCGAAATCATGTCGACGGCGTTGTCGTTCAGAAAGTCATAGATAATGTTCTTCTTGATCCCCGGACCAAACAATCCGGGAAGCCTCAATACGGTATGGTCAAACCGATCGCGTACTACATCCTCGAGCATCAACCGGTGCTTGCCGTATGGCGTGAGGGCATCGCGATCGATCGGAGTGTCCTCATCAACATCGATGGGCTGCGGGTAGACGTCGACAGTTGAAATGAGAACGAAATGATCAGCCCTGACGCTCTCAATTGCCTGGATCAGAACCTGTAAGTTTGCCCAATCCGCTTCGGGTTCTTTGTTGGCTTTCCATTTTACCGCAGGTGCGCCGGCGCACACCACGAGCTCGTAAGCCCGCCCCTCGATCGAGCCGATGTTCTTGGAGTTGAATAGCTCGTCGAACGCCGTTTGCCGTTTGAGGTTTCCGCCTACAAATCCCGTGTGGCCGATCAAAGCAGTGGTCATCGACTATGTCAGTCCGTTGCGAGAGTCACGGGTCGTACCGGTGTAAACACGCCCTAAATAGCTTGCTAAGTACAGTCAGGTTCCCCTTGATCGGGGTGATCTTGGTTGGCGTCGGCCCTTTGTCGGGGTAGGCGCGTGTAACCGGAATCTCCCTCGTCCTGAATCCGAGCCGTGCGGCCCGAATAGCCAGGTAGTAGTGGAGTTCGTACCCAGAGAACACGTCGCGAAACGGCGCAACGCGAGGGTCACGGAGCAAGTCCCCGCTGTATGCGCGGAAGCCGTTCGTTGTATCCGTGTTCGTCTTACCTGCCGCCAAGCTGATCAGCGGTGCGTGGACGAGCCGGATACCCAAGTCTCGAAAGCGGGGCGTGTTGATACCCACTCCCCCGGGGACGTAGCGGGACCCCTGTATGTGATCGACCCCGTCTTCAAGTGCGGCAACAAAATCCGGGAGTGCACTTGGGTCATCCTTGTTATTTCCGTCCATGACAATCACGCCCCGGTAACCGCTCTCGAGCGCGTGGGCGAAGGCCATTCGCATTTGTGCCCCCAGCCGTCCGGGGCCGGTCTTAACCAGAAGCGTGTGCACGCCGCGCGCCCGTAGATTTTCTTCTGCGAGCGAGCCGTCAGTGCTACCCCCGTCGGCGATGATTACGTCTACTCCACTATCCCCGCTTTGCATGCGCTCCAATTGGCGCAGCACCCGCTCACCTTCGTTTATTACAAAGACTGCCACACAGTAAGGACTACGACTGTCCTTGTATTGGTGGACGTTGTGGGTGGGGACGTCGAAGGGAGAGGGTGGCCACGACTCAGGCGACTCCAGAGCGGCCCCCTGTCTACCCATTCTCAACCGATTCCATCACCACGTTTTTTCGGTGTTGATCGGGAATCAACACGGTGCTTGAACGTTCTTCGACCACGTAGTACAGCGGACGGTTCTTAACGTCGTCGAGGAGGCGTCCGATGTATTCGCAGAGAACCGTTAACAACAAGAACAGGAAGAAGAACATCACCGCGAGCTGCATCGACTGGGTGACCCAGCCTTCAGCCACATCGTCCTTAAGCAGATAGACCCCGACGATGTATCCAGCATACAGTACGTTGAGGAAGCTCACCCCAAGTCCGAGCACGCTTACCAAGCGCAGCGGCTGCGGAGAGTTTGTGACAATGATGTCGACCGCGAGGCGCAGGGACTCCAACATCCCTTTCGCTCGCGGAGGTGTCCGGCGCTGCAGCGGCTGATATGCCACAGATTGGTTTGAGTAGCCCACGTACGTCATGAGCGTACGCAAATATCTGGATCGATCGCGAATTTGCGTAACGGCGTTAACCGCCTGGCGTGACATGACCCTGAAGTGGGTGGCGTCCTTAGGGAGTTCGAGACGCAATATTCTATTCGCGAACCAATAGAACGCGGCGGTTCCTGTCCGAAGGAATATCGACTGGCCCTGGCGGCTTTCCCTGACTCCAAAGACAACGCCCACGCCTTGTCTTGCTCGCTCCACCATTTCAGGAATGAGGTCGGGGGGATCGGCGTCCGGTAGCATGACGACCACAAAATCGCCGATGACCGAATCGAGTCCGGCCGCGATTGCAATCTCTTGCCCAAACCGTCGAGACAAGCTGATTAGGCGGATGCCGGGACGGTCTTTTAGAAGGGCCGACACCGCATTAACGGTGCGGTCTCGCGAGCCGTCGTCGACGAGAATGAACTCGTAGTGAGCGAAGTGTGCGTCGAGCACCGAAGCCGTCTCGGCGACAAAACCGGCCACGATGTCTTCGTCATCTCGGAGAGGGACGACGACCGACACAAAGCAGTCAGAGGTGCTCATAGGCTGGGCTGGGGGAAGAAGTCTAGCACGTCATACACGTTGTCGAGTTTCGACCCCATAATACTAGAGACTTCATTCACTTCTTCGTCGGATTTGAGGAGTATGGGGCGGCCGTCGTCTACTTCATTCTTCGGTAAGACCGTTTTGACCTCCCAAAGCGATTCTCGATAGGTGCATTCGGCGAGTAGCGGTATGTACCGTTGTGCATCCTTCACCATCTCAAGGAACCGCGACTGCTTCGGGGCGGCGGCCAAGACCTCGTAGGGGTCACGATACGATCCGGACTCCTTCTCGTCTTCCGTCCATGATCCATGAGGCGTGTATCGAACGTGGCTGAATGAGTGGAGCCCCTTGGGTGGAAAGGGCATAACTGAAAAGAACGGCCCGCACATGACAGTAATACCGAGGTGTTCGAACGGCGGGGGCACGCTGACCAGGGCAATTTCGGTTACTTCGTGCTTCAGGGGAACCGGGCTCAGCTTCGATGCAGTCAGGACCTTGTTCAACCGCGAATACGTGCAGTTGAGAACTCGGTGGGCGCGAACGACAGAAGTCTCGCCATCGCTCCTGATTGTGACATCTATCCCGTCGTCTGACCGGGCAACGGCTACAACTTCAGTTTCGAGCGAGATGTCGACCCCGGCCGCCTGCAGCTTCGTCTCAAGAGCGCTCCTGAGCTTGTCAGCGTCGAAGGCGGTTTCCCTGACTCGAAACACGTCTTCGATGAGATCAGAGTCAAACAACGACCGAATCGGTTTTGGTGCGGGCTCGATACGCGCGCCGATATGGCGGCAGAAGTTCGCAAACTGGGCTGCGGTAACGTGTGAAAAACGTCGCGCTATGGCGTAGTATTTTTCGAACGACTCGTCGATGCAGTCTCGGTACTCATCCAGGAAACGGGGGGCGTTGAGACGGGATCGCAGACCGGTGAGGTAGCTGCGTGGGTAGTGATAGCCGTTGTGCACCCGCGCTTGATTGTTGTATGAGGCGCGTGACATCAAACTGGGAGCCATCTCGACGAGCCGGGTGCGGTGGCCGAGTTCCCTCGCCGCATGAAGGGCCAGGTTGCAACCGTAAAAACCCCCGCCGATGACGATCGTGTCGTGGTCCGTCGATGGGGTAGGCGTGGTGTGCCTCAATTTCGAATGTCCGCGCGGGATGAGCTCAGCCTCACGCGAGTGCAATATGCGGGCCCTCGGTCTTAGCGGCCACCAGTCGAGCAGCGGCTGCCGACCATTTGCCCGGGGCGTTGACTCCCGGTATAGTCACACGGTGACTTAACAGGGAGGACACCGTGGGACACGAGTCATTGGGCGAGTTCGAGCTACTCGTTCTACTTGCCTCGCTTCGCCTGGGTCCGAAGGAGGCGTACACGGTCTCTATAGTTGCGGACATCTTGGAACGAACCGGCCGTTCGATCCGGCGCGCAAACGTCTTCACGACTTTACAGCGACTCGAAACGAAGGGACTCGTGTCGTCGCAACGGGGTGAGCCTCGAGAGGAACGTGGGGGTCGGCCTCCTCGTCTTGTCCGGGTCACTCCAGACGGCGTGGAATCGGTGCGTGCCACGACGGGAGCCATCAGCGCTATGGTGGGTGATCTCGACCTCCTTGGAGACGCGACCTGAGGGCCCCGAGGTGGACCCGGATCTTACTACGCATCGTCTCTCCCGAGGATCGCGTCGAAGAGGTGATCGGCGACCTGGAGGAGGCTCACAAAAGCCGATTGAGTCGACGCGGCCCCTTCATGGCAAGTCTCGCAACGTCGTTGGAGACGCTCGATATGGCTCGCGCGTTGCTCCTGCTCCGGATGCGTGTTCCGAGTGTTTCGTTGCTCGATTTTAAGCTCGGGGCCCGGATGCTCGTTCGATACCCTGGCCTCACCTTAATCGGCGTTCCAGCGATCGCGTTTGCCGTTGTGGCTAGCGTGTGGACGTTCGAGTACGTCGAACGCTTCGCCGGACCCATGCTTTCCTTCGATGAAGGCGACCGGATTGTTGGGTTGGTCCACTGGAACGTCGAGGATGCACGGAGTCGGCTTCCCCAGCTTCACGATTTCGTGGATTGGAGTGAGGAGCTCCATTCGGTAGCGGAGATGGGCGCCTTCCGGAGCACCCCGAGCAACTTGGCAACGGATGAGGATGTGCCGATACCGGTGTTGGTTGCGGAGATCACTTCAGCAGCGCTCCAAATCACCCGCACCCCTCCCCTGTTGGGCCGCACGTTTGACGTTAGCGACGAACAGCTCGACGCCCCCAAGGTCCTGATCGTCGGGTACGATGTGTGGCAAAATCGATTCGAGGGAGACCCCGACATCATCGGTCGCACGGTCCGGCTAGGAAGCTCTGTGCACACGATCCTTGGTGTCATGCCGGACGGATTTGCCTACCCGATCGCACACGAATATTGGACACCGCTACGCCTCAATGTGGTCACCTACCCGCGTGGCCAGGCCCCCTCGGTCTTCGTGGTGGGCCGCCTCGCGGAAGGGGTCCGGATGGAAGAGGCTCGCGCTGAGCTTTCCACGGTTGGGGACCGCACCGCTTTCGCCTACCCCGAAACCCACGGAGCACTACGCACGAGGCTGGTGCGCTACACTCGCTCCATCTACCGGATAACGCCGCAACAAAGGGCCCAGTTGCGGCTGTCCAATCTTCCGCTTGTCCTCCTCATGGTGCTGGTTTGCGGCAACGTGGCTCTGCTGATGTTCGCGCGCGCGGCGTCCCGTGAGAACGAGATCGTTATCCGAAGCGCGTTGGGCGCCAGCCGTGGGCGAATTGTTACTCAACTCGTCGCCGAAGCATTGGTCCTCGGAGCGGTGGGTACGGCCGTGGGAATCGCAGTCGCATCCAAGTCGACGATTTGGGCGCTCACGCAGGTACAGGACGAACTATTGGATGGCTTCCAGTTCCCCTTTTGGTTCAGCCAAGGAGTCGGCCTTTCAACCCTAGTCTACATCGGCGGCTCCGCCTTGCTTGGCTCAGTGCTAATGGGAGTCCTTCCCGCCCTGAAGATGACGGGGCGGCGAGTAGAGTCGACACTCAAACAGTCGGCGGCCGGCGGAAGCCTCGCCTTCGGTGGGGTATGGACCGCCATCATTGTGATGCAGGTGGCCGTGACCGTGACGCTCCCTGTCATGACCTATTTGATCAGCCTGGAACTGTCGCGGATCGAAGACGCGGAACTCCCGTTTCCGGCTGAGGAGTACGTGGTGGCTGGGCTCGGTTTGGATGATGGGGTGCAAGCCGCCAGCATGGGCATGGGTTCGGAAACTCCCGAGGAGTTCCGAGTTCGCTTCGCACGCACGTACCAAGGCCTCGTCGACAGACTCGCCGCTGAATCGAATGTCGTCGGTGTAACCTTCGCTGACCGACTCCCGCTGCAGCCCCATCCGTTTCGTCGGATCGAACTAGACCACGGAGCTGCAGAGCCGGTGATCACTGGCGTTGGCCACCGAGTGAGTTCGGCGAACGTGGCCACCGACTTCCTCGAGACCTTCGGCGTTTCGGTACTGGCGGGACGCACATTCGGCTCTGGGGATACACAAGCTGAGGAGTCGCCGGTCCTGGTGAACCAGTCGTTCGTGGATGGAGTCATGGGAGGAAGGAACCCAATCGGGCGGCGAATACGCTACACGTTGTTTCAGGAGTCCGATCCGGCGGGGTCCGACGATGTAGAGCCCGAACCTTGGCACGAGATTGTCGGCGTGGTTCCAGATATGGGGATGGCCCTGGCTCCCAATCCTCGGAGTGCGGGGATCTACCACCCCGCCGCCCCGGGGAGTTACCCGGTCCAGATCGCAGTGCACGTGGTCGGAGACCCCGGTACGTTTACTCAGCGCCTTCGCGAAATCTCGGCTACAGTGGACCCCCTGCTCAGATTGAACGATGTCATGCCCCTCGAACAGGGGATCTCGGCGGACCTCAAGTTATGGACCTTCTTTTTCCGCACCTCGATCTTTGGAGGCGGCTTCGCGCTGATGCTTTCGCTGGCGGGGATATTCTCTGCCATGTCCTTCGCCGTCTCAAGAAAGACCCGGGAGATCGGGATCCGCTCGGCATTGGGGTCCAACCGACGGCGGATCGTCATAAAGATCTTCAAACGCCCGGCGATCCAGGTTGGCTTGGGCCTTTTGGGCGGGGCGGTCCTCTCGGAGGCTCTTGCGTCGGTCGTGGTCGACGGGGGCTTGGTGCCCAAGGTGGCGACAACGGTGCTGATTTGTTCGATCGTCACGGCCTGCGTTTGTATGCTCGCCTGTGTCGTGCCCACGAGGCGGGCGCTGGCCGTCGAGCCTGCCGAGGCTCTGAGAGGAGAGTGACCGCGCTACGCAGGTAGCTTCAACGGTCTACATGGCGGGACAGGTGCCTTGATCCAGGCCGCAGAGTAGAATCGGTCGTTGACCTGCCCTCCCGCGAGGCCGAGCGATGCCCGTCCCAAAACGCACCTCCCCCCTGCCCTTCACGGCGGTCCTGACTACGGTCTTCCTAACGGTCGCAGTCGCGGGCCTCCCTAAGGAAGCGCTTGCCCAGGCGAACATCCCCACGCCAGCCGAGGTGTTGGGTTTCGAGCTCGGCGCCGATTACACCCTCGCCGACTACGACGAGATCCAACGGTACATCCACGCCTTGGACGCGGCCTCCGACCGGATCACGGTCGAAGAGATCGGCAAGAGCACATTGGGCGAACCGATGCTGCTCGCCTTTATCTCAAGCGAAGCCAATCTGGCGGCACTCGATCGCTTCCGGAGCATCTCCGAACGGCTGGCGCTCGCGAAAGACCTCACCGACGTCCAGGCGCGCACACTCGCCGACGAGGGTCGGGCCATCGTGTGGATCGATGGCGGACTCCACGCAACGGAAGTTGCCCACGGGCAGTTCACGCCTGAACTCGCCTACCACATGGTTTCGGGCGAGGACGCCGAGACCCGGCGGATCCGTGAGGAGGTTGTGCTGCTCCTCATGGTGAACATGAACCCTGACGGCCTCAACAAGGTGGTCGAATGGTACGAGGGTAACCTGGGCACGGAGTTCGAAACGGCTCCGATGGTCGAGCTCTACCAGGAGTACATCGGACACGACAACAACCGCGACTGGTACATGTTCACGCAGTTGGAATCGCAAGCCGTCGCGCGTCAGCTCTACGAGCGCTGGTTTCCGCAGATCGTCTACAACCATCACCAGTCGGGTCCCTTCCCGGGGCGCATTTGGACACCGCCATTCGAGAATCCGGTCAACCCCAACCTCGATCCGTTTGTCGTCACCAGCATCAACCACCTCGGCGAAGCCATGAAGCGCCGCTTCGCTCGCGAGGGGAAGCCGGGCGTCTCAAGCGGCATCGTCTACGACATGTGGTGGAACGGCTCGATGAGGGGCGCTCCTGATTTTCATAACATGCTAGGGTTCCTCACGGAGACGGCGCTGTACCGGTACGCCACGCCTTATTGTTACTCGGAAGATGAGATTCCCGAGTACTTTTCAGCGCGGGCGGGCTCGATCCCGGCGCTGCGTCCCACGACCCAGTACCCAGATCCTTGGCTCGGCGGCTGCTGGCATCTGCGCGACCCGATGGACTACATGATGACCGCATCTTTGGCGGTCTTGGATCAGGCCGCCCGCTTCCGTCAGGACTACCTGTTTGGGATCTACCAAGCCGGACGTCGCCAGATCGATCGGGGGGAGCGGGCCGAGGGTGGTCCGTTCGCTTATGTGATCGACTTGGAGGCCCAGCACGATGCCTCGGCGGCCGTCGAACTCCTGCGGACGTTCCGAAAGGGCGGCGTAGAAATCCGACAAGCAGATCAATCGTTTTCCGCTGACGGAATTACATATACGTCAGGTACTTACGTCATCCCACCTCAAGCCTTTCGACCGTATGTGGTGGATCTCATGGACCCGAAGACATACCCCGACCGACGGCAGTATCCAGGTGGGCCTCCCGAGCCGCCTTACGACATGACGGGGTACGAGTTGGGGCTTCAAGCTGGAGTCAACTTTGCTCGGGTCATGACTCCGTTTGAGGTGCCTTCCCGGGTGGTTTCCGACATCCAAACTTCCGTAGGAAGCGTGAGGGGAGATGGGCGCTCCGCGTATGTGCTCTCGTCTGCCTCGAACCGCTCCAGCACCGCCGTGCTCGACCTCATGGAGGCAGGAGCTCAGATATCGCGGATCGGACCTTCCGATCGTGCCGGCACATGGCCGGTGGGCTCCTTCGTTGTTCAGGATATCGAGCGCACTCGAGTCGAACGGATCGCCGTCGAATACGGCTTGGACTTTGACGCCGTGGACCGCCTCCCCGCCGGCACCGATGCTTTGCGAAAACCCAGCATCGGCCTGTACAAGAGCTACCAGGCCAACATGCCCGAAGGGTGGACACGGTGGGTCTTCGAGCGGTACGGCTTTGAGTACGAGACGTTGAGGAACGAAGACATCCAGGCGGGTGGGCTTGCTCGCTTCGACGCCATCGTGTTGGCCGATGAGGATGCGGAAGGGATTCTGAGCGGCTGGGATGAAGGACAGGTCCCTAGCGAGTTCATCGGCGGGCTGGGCACAGCAGGTGCCCAACAGCTCAGAGCCTTTGTGCAAGGCGGCGGGTGGTTGGTCGCGATGGACCACGCGGTCGACTTCGCGATCGAACACTTTGAGTTGCCGGTCAGAAATCCCGTCGCCGGGCTGCCGTCGCAGGAGTTCTTCATTCCGGGTTCGCTGCTAAACCTAGACGTGGACAACACCGACCCCTTGGCCGCTGGGATGCGGTCGGATGCGCTTGCGTTCTTTGTTCGAAGCCAAGTGCTCGAAGTCGATACCACCGCTGCCGGCTCCCAGGATGTGAACGTCTATGCACGCTATTCCGAAGATCCGCTCGCCAGCGGATGGGCTCATGGTGCGGACGAGCACCTTGCCGGTCACCCTGCGGCTCTTAGCGTGCCGTTTGGGCAGGGCACCGTTGTGTTGCTCGCGTTCGAACCGCACTTCAGAGGGCAGCCGTTGGGGACCTTCAAAATGCTCTTCGCTCCGCTCTTCGAAGCCGCCGCACGTCGGGGTCGTCCAGCATCCGACGGGGCGGCAACGAGCCGATGAAACCTCGCGGTCTAGTCGTTGCCACGACCGCACTGGGCGTCGCGCTGGCCCCGTCCGCCTGCGGGGGCCTGGCCCAGACCGCGCAGGGCACCGACGGCACGTCGTGGCGCTATTACGCGGGCGATGCCGGGAGCACCAGGTACGCACCACTGGACCAGATCGACGCGACCAACGTGGCGGATCTCGAAGTCGCCTGGCGGTGGTCGACTGCTGACGTCGGTGGTGAACGACCCGAAAGCAACTACAGAGTGACTCCACTCATGGTCGACGGCGTCGTTTTCGCAACTGCCGGATGGGACCGCAGTGTGGTTGCCCTGGACGCCGAGACGGGCGTTCTGAAGTGGAGCTACACCTACGATGAAGGCAGCCGGGCCCGCTCGGCTCCGCGCAAGAATTCTGGTCGGGGTGTGGCCTATTGGGAAGACGGTGACGACCGCCGCATCATCGTAATCACGCCTGCGTTTTTCATGATCGCCCTCGATGCCGAGACGGGAACGCCTGTCGAGTCGTTCGGTGAGCACGGCGTTGTCGACCTACGCCTCGAACTTTCAAGACCGATCGACGTTGAGCGCGACCCGCTGGGCTCCTCTTCCCCGCCCGTGATCGTGGCGGACGTGGTAGTCGTCGGCTCGGCACTCCCAGGGGGCGCGGCTCCTCCACGTATCGACATGCCCCCGGGCGACGTGCGCGGCTACGACGTGCGCACGGGCGAACGGTTGTGGACGTTCCACACGATTCCGCAGGGTGAGGAAATCGGGAGCGAAACGTGGGAGGACGGAAGCGCCCGTGAGAACGGTCATGCTGCTGTCTGGACCGCCTTCAGTGCGGACCCGGAACTCGGCTACGTCTATCTACCCACCGAAGCGGCAACGGGGGACTACTACGGAGGACACCGTCGGGGTGACAATCTCTTCACCCAGGCGCTCGTGTGCCTGGACGCACGCACGGGTGAACGTGTCTGGCACTACCAGACTGTCCGCCACGGAATTTGGGATTACGACAATCCCGCGCCTCCGATCCTCGCCGACATCACCGTCGAGGGGCGCCCGATCAAGGCCGTTGCGCTTGTTACCAAACAAGGCTTCACCTTCGTGTTCGACCGCGTCACGGGAGACCCTGTGTGGCCGATCGAAGACCGCCCCGTGCCGCAGACCGATGTGCCTGGCGAAGTCACAGCGGCAACGCAGCCCTTCCCCACTCGCCCCGCACCCTTTGATCGACAGGGTGTCTCCGAGGCTGACCTGATCGACTTCACGCCTGAGCTCAAAGCCGAGGCGCTCGAACTTGCCGCCTACTACAAGCTGGGCCCGCTTTTTACCCCACCCTCCGTCGCGGATTCGATGGGGACCCGGGGCACATTGACGTTACCCGGCAGCTTGGGCGGGGCAAATTGGCCGGGGGCGTCGTTCGATCCGGAAACGGGTATCCTGTACATCGCGTCCGCCACGAACCCGTCCATCTTGGGTCTGAGGGAGCCACGACCCGGCAGTTCGACGATGCGGTACGTACGGGGTAGCGCACCAATCGAGGGGATCAACACGCGGCCAGGTGGAGGACCCCAAGGACTCCCGCTAATCAAGCCGCCGTGGGGACGCATTACAGCGATCGACCTGAACACCGGCGATCACGTCTGGATGGTCGCAAACGGCGAGGCCCCGGAGTATGTCCGAGATCACCCAGCTCTGGCCGGCGTCGAGATCGGCCGATGGGGTCGCCCAGATCGGGGCGGGACCATGGTCACCGCAACGTTGTTGTTCGCGGGAGAGGGCGGCGGGATGTACGCGGGAGCGGGGAGCGGGGGCAACAAGCTGCGCGCTCATGACAAGGCGACGGGCGACATCGTCGCCGAACTCGAACTGCCCGGTAATCAGAGTGGCGTACCGATGAGCTATTCCTGGAACGATCGCCAGTACATCGTGGTGGCGGTCGGGGTGCGTGGTGAACCCGCTGAACTGGTGGCGCTCGCCCTACCCCGCTAGGCTGGTTTCAGCAGCGATTCGAGCCCGACACCACGACTACTCCGACGCGACTTCGACGGTGAGTCCGGCCCCATGGAGGACATCAATAGCCTCTTTGACGTGCTCGCGTCGCACAACGAGCCGCGCGGGGCGGATGAAGGCGAGTTGGGGCTCCATGCCCCCTGCGTCGTCGGTGAACAGCGCGGCAGGGATGTCGGCATCGAGCAAGAAACCCTGCGCGATTTCGCCCTCGTGGCGCGTTATGTAGCGCGCGAGGATCACTGTATCGGAGTCTGTTGATGCCATTGAAGAACCCGTCCTGTTCGATCGGCCAACGATGCACCCGGCCCACGTGAACACCGATACCCCGGAGGGTCCCACCAGAGCCGCTCGGCCTGCTACGAGCGGCGTGGGCGCGCGGATCCTGAAGCTGTGGAGCCAGTGCGCACCGCTTCCCGGAGGCAGCGCGCTCTTTGGCATATTGTTGGGTCGGATGGTTCCCTACTCAGGCACGATCAAGCCTCGCGTGATCGAACTAGCGCCAGGCCGAGCCGTGGTGCAGATCCACGACCGACGAGCCGTCCGCAATCATCTGCGCAGCGTCCATGCGATCGCACTGGCCAATCTGGGCGAGCTGACCAGCGGCCTCGCGATGACTACCGCGCTTGGACCGGAGTACCGAGCCATCGTCACCCACCTCGAGATTGAGTACCTGAAGAAGGCGCGGGGCACGCTCACCGCCGAGGGCCATGGCAGCCCGCCCGAGAACCTTACAGAAGCAACCGACGTGATCGTGACCGCCGCCATCCGAGACGACACCGGCGAAGACGTTGCTCGCGTACGCGTGACGTGGCGTGTGGGGCCAAGAGAAGAAGGACCAAGAGAAGAAGGACCGCGAAAATGAGCGAGACCGCACTCACCCGCGACGCGGGCATCGAGATCCCGCTGATCTGCGGTGCGATGTACCCTTGTTCGAATCCCGAGTTGGTTGCGGCCGTCTCGGAAGCGGGCGGCATTGGGATCGTGCAGCCAGTTTCGCTGACCTACGTGTACGGCATGGACTTCCGGGAAGGACTGCGCCGCATCCGGGAACTCACCGACAAACCCATCGGGATGAACGCCCTGATCGAGTCCTCCTCGCAGCGCTACCACGACCGAATGGTCGAGTGGGTGGACATCGCGTTGGAGGAAGGCGTCCGCTTCTTCGTAACCTCGCTGGGCAAGCCGCGCTGGGTTGTCGACCGGGTTGAGCCGGTGGGCGGAATCGTGTATCACGACGTAACCGAGCTCAAGTGGGCCCAAAAAGGTCTCGACAGTGGAGCCCACGGCCTCATTGCCGTGAACCGCCGCGCGGGAGGACACGCCGGACCGAAAGGCCAACGCGAGCTCCTCGATGAACTGCAGGGGCTGGGAGCCCCGGTGGTAAGTGCCGGAGGCATCGGGAACGCCGCTGCCTTCGCTGGGGCGTTGAGCATGGGGTACGCCGGCTGCCAGCTCGGGACCCGCTTCATCGCCACCACAGAGTGCGCAGCCTCAGACGCCTACAAGGACGCGATCGTCAAGTCCGATGAAGACGACATCGTTCTGAGCGAACGCATTACGGGAGTCTCGGTGGCGGTGATCAACACGCCCTACGTTGAACGTATGGGAACGAAGGCCAGCGCCTTCGAACGTTGGATGCTTCGAGGGAGCCGCCGGAAACGCTGGATGCGGACTTTCTACGCAGTGAAATCCGGCATCAAACTGAAGAAAGCTTCACTCGATCCCAAAGGCACCGCTGAGTTTTGGCAGGCGGGCAAGAGCGTGGCTGGAATCCATGGGATTGAACCGGCAGGACATATTGTTCGACGCTTCGGAGACGCATGGCGGTCCACTACCCAGAACGGAGAACCTCAATGATGTGGTTGTTGCACTGTCGTACCGTGTTTGCCGTAGCAGCCGCACTGGCGCTCCTGGGAGTAGCCCAACAGGACCTTGCCGCACAGGACGGGCTGAAGGTCTACATCTCGGCTGACATGGAAGGCGTAACGGGCGCCGTCACCGGCGACCAACTCGGGCCCGACGGCTTCGAGTACGGGCGCTTCCGTCAGTTCATGACCGACGAAGTGAACGCAGCCATCACGGCTGCCCGTGAAGCTGGGGCGACCGAAATCCTCGTGAGCGATTCTCATGGCAACGGCGAGAACCTTCTGATCGACCAGCTCCCTGCTGACGTCATGTTGGTCCGTTCCTGGCCCCGCCCATTGATGATGATGGAGGGCATCGACGAGACCTTCGACGCCGCGATGTTCATCGGCTACCACGCCAGTACCGCGAACACGAATGGTGTGCGCGCCCACACGATCTCGAGTGCCAATCTCACGTCTGTGAAAATCAACGGCGTTGAGATGACGGAGGGCTCGATCAGCGCGGCCATCGCCGGTCATTTCGGGGTGCCGGTGGTGATGATTTCGGGCGACGACGCCGCAGTCGCCGAAGTGCAATCCGTGGTCGGCGACATGGAGGGCGCAGTCGTCAAATGGAGCCTCGGTTTTCACTCGGCACGCACCCTGACGCCAGCGCGCGGACTAGAAGTGATCGCTGGGAGCGTAGGCGCCGCACTCGACCGATTGACCGATTTCCGACCGTATACCGTAGGAGATCGCCCGACCATCGAGATCAGCTTCAAGAACTACATGCCCGCTGAGGTGATCGCCTACTTGCCAAACGTCGAGCGGGTCGACAGCCATACGGTGCGGTTTCAAGGACGGGACATGGTCGAGATCTCGAAGTTCATCGAGTTCGTGACTACGTACCGGGTGAACTTGACGCCGTGAAGCCGTAGTGGCACATGGCATGCGTACGAGCAGCATGGACCGAGAAGTCGAACGGGACTCTCGGTGCCCCTCCAACAACAATAGGAAGAAGTCGATGACGGGCAGAGTATTGGTTGCACTTGCCGCGGCGCTGGCGTTCGGGATCCCAAGCGGGTCCGTGGCAGCTCAAGATGACCTCACGTTCGGCCTTAGGGCTGGTTTCGGTATTTCGGAGACCGCCTTCGTCTTTGGCGGCCAGGTGACCAAAGACATCGACGCCGTCGAGAATCTGGGCTTCAAAGGGATCGTCCAAGTCGGCCTCGGCAACGTGGCTACCGACGTCGGCTTCACGACCGTGGAGTTCGGCGGGCTGGCCCGGTACACCCTCCAAGACGACGGCGAAAAAGAGCTCTTTGCCCTCGCAGGGCCCGTCATCTACCGTTTTAGCGTCGACGATTTGCTGCCCGGCTCGGTGGTCAGCATCGGCGGGTCAACAACCGACGTTTCGTTCCTGCTCGGTGGCGGCGTCGAGTTAGACAACGGATTGGGTGCTGAAGGCGGTTTACACCTCTCGGGGATTATGGACTTTCAGGCCATGGTTTACTGGAACTTCTAGCGCTGATGCAGTGAGCAACTCCGCCTGAGGGGCGTCGTTACACGCGGCGCCCCTCGGGTGGCTTGAACACCCGGAACGCCCAGCTAACAATCGCTGCCGTGTAGAGCAGCGTGCCCCCTCCGATGGCAATCCCTAACCACTGGAGCGGCACCTCGATAAACACCGGCACGCCAGACGCCTGCACGCAGGCGTGCAACGCCAAAAGCATGATGCCGGTCATGAAGAGGCGTGACGGCCCGATGATCGCCGTGACCTTGGCATAGGCCTCCTCCCGGCGCTCCGGCGTGGCCATCCAGTACGACCGATAGGGCGTATTGAAAGACAGCTTTCCACGCCGCATCATCGCGGGCATCAACCACCGGAACATCGCTTCAAGAGCGATCACAGTACCGGCAAAGAACCCGACGAAGGTGTTCTTGGCCATCCACCCATCGGGACCGTTCGCCCCAAAGTGCGAGACCACGCGCTCGGGTAGCTGCGGGTAACTCCAAAGCAGAAGCCCAAAGAACGCGACGAACGCCACGTCAGCGAGCCGACCTGTGATCTGGGAGAAGCTCATTCGACGCCGACGGTTGCACTACGCCGCTCCATCAACACGGTGTCGCGCCACACGCCGTGGAGCTTGCCCGGTCGCACCCGACGACCGAGGACGCGAAACCCGCATCGCTCATGCAGTCGGATCGACACTTCGTTTTCTGCCATGATGCCCGCTTGTAGGGTCCACACTCCGTTGGCCTCCGAATCCGACACCAACCGTTCTAACAGCGCCCGGCCCAGCCCTCTGCCCCACGCTTCCCGGGCCACGTAGACGCTGACCTCTGTCACGCCTGCATACACGTCCCGTCGCGAGGCCGGGGACAGCGCGGCCCAACCCAGAACCGAGCCGTCTGCGGTCGTTGCTTCTCGTTCTACGGCTACCCAACGACAAGTCTTCAAGTAGCCCCCGTCCCACTCATCCCATGAAGGGACCTCGGTCTCGAAGGTGGCGTCGCCGGTAGCGATGCCTTCGGCATAGATCTCCGCGACGCGGGGCCAGTCGCCGGGCGTCATCGGGCGCAGTGGAAGGTCCATGAGCAGAATGTGTGAGCCCTGCGTGCCGAACACAAAAGCACTCTTCGGCGGCCTGGCCCTAGCCTTGCCAATTCACCACCGGAACGCCCGACCCGGAGGTGACCATGCGCTCCCTGTTGCTTGCGGCCGTACTCCTTACGGTTGCTTGCGAATCACCGTGGGCTGTCGAAGTTGAGAGCCCGATTCCTGACACTCCCGATGAGTACTTCGGGTGGTTTCAGGAGGTTGCGGAATGCATGGGAGTGCCGGAAATCGCAACGCCCGCACGGTTCGCGCGGATTCGGTGGAATTCGGCGGTGGACATCTACAACTCCAGTGAAGGGGTTCACGCGCTCGGCCTCTGGGTTGAGCCGCACCGCATCACCGTCCGGACCGATCGTCTGTTCGACCCGGTGGTCATCAAGCACGAACTCGTGCACGACGTGCTGAGAGACGGCGACCATCCGCCCCCCTTGTTCGAGCGCTGCGCCGGCATGTAGGGAAACTCGACGCACCCCCGCCCCGTAGGGCGCGCACAGAGGCTGTTCGGCAGGGGCCGGGACGGGGGGAGTACGATGAAGGCGACGCGTGCACAGATGGCCTTCTGGGCTGCGCTCTCCACCCTGACCGTGTTTCTCCTCTGGGCCGGACGTGCCCGCGCACACTGGCCATGGTTCAGCGTGTGGCTGCTGCTTCTACTCGTCGGGGTTGCTGCGTTCAGCCTTCCCCGAGTCCGCAAGACGCTGCGGATGTCATGGTTCGGTGTCACCCTGATCACGTTGTCGGGCGTGTGTCTCGCCAACGTCTTCCTGTACTACGTCGAGAGTCACCGCCAGCGCAGCGAACGGCTGGAGATTCGCGGAGTGTACCACGAGCCCTCGAACGACGCTTTGGCGATCGGCGTGGGACTTCCAGAACTCGACGTCAGGCTCGAGGGCAATCCACTCCGCTTCGAACGCTGGGGGGTGAACGTCGTCGCGTCACACAGCGACACGTTCTTCATCGAGAGCGCGCGCGACGTCGAGATGCTGAGTGTGAAGCGGGGGTCGGCATGGGGATTCCCGAGCAGCGGTCGCCGGGCTTCCGTGATTGGACAACCGCTCACACGACGATCTTCGGCGCTGGTTGGAGAACACACGGACAGCGTGACAATCAATCTGGAGAGCGGAGGCAGGCGCGGAGTTCTCGAGTGGGAGGGCGCACGCGCTCAACTTTCACTCGCCGATCCTCTACTGGACCGGCGGCTCGGGCGCCGTCTTCGCCTGGGCCTCCAACTCGCCGAACTCGCCTGGGACTCGGTTCCGGACCCGGCGTCCGCGCGCGATTTGGTCATCACCCAAGTCAATCCGGGTCGATACATCGGAAGGCTGACGCTGTCGTTGCCCACGTACCGCGTCGTCTCCAGAAGCGCTCCACGGATCGATCCGGAACAAGCGCGTGTGCTCGCAGGCGACACGCTCCGCGTCACGTCTCGATCCGGGACGTGGGCCTTTGCACTCGATCGCGTACCGTCGGTGTCGCGCGTCGCCGCACCTACCGCTGTCCTCTTCGTTCGGCGCCCTCGGCCCTCGGGGTGGGCGCTGCCCTCGGCCGAGGCGTGCGGGTCGGCTGTCGACCGCTGCGCCATCATCTCGAGCGACGCGTTACCCCCACCGCAGCCGCACTTCGATCTGAGCGGATTCGGATTGAACACGGACAACTACTCGTTCTTGGGCCGGCTAGAGACTTCGTCCGATCACGTAGCGATCGTGGATGCAGACGAGGTCACGGAATTCGATTACGGCGTCGTCGAACCGATCGCCGCTGATCCCGCTACAGCCGCAAGCCCCGAAGCGGGCTACCTGATGCGCGTCCATCGCTCCGACACGTCCAGCCAAGCAGCAATACTGTTCACCGTGTTTGGACTCTACGGGCTCTTCGTGTCGGCCCTGATGATCCTGCTGGGTAACCCCCACCTGGCTCGGCGACTTAGAAACGAGACCGCAAATACTTCCGCAGCGTGGGCGCTGCTGAACGTCTTCGTGATCTTTTTGGGCGTGCGTTTGGTGTTGGGTCTACGGGTCGCGTATGCCGCCCCATTCTACGACCGCGCCGCTTCGACCTCCGTGGGACTGTGGATCACCTTCGCGCTCATGCTAGTACTCCTCGGGCGCTGGGACGCATGGACACCGCTGGTGTGGCGGGCTGCGGGACGCATTCGCCAGCCCATGACGCGCCTCTTGCTGCGCTCAGGCCTTGGACATCCAGGTTCAGACGCGCACGCCGCAGACTTTGACGCGGCAACGTCTGAACCGCTCACCGACACCGAGGCTCGATCGGTGAAGCGAGGACGTTTTCTGGCGACGGTGGGAACCCTTGGATTCGTCGCTAGCATGTCTGGCCTAGTCTGGCAGCGGCCCTCGGCCGGCCTAGGCGTCCTGGTCGCCGCCATCGGGGTGGGTGCGTGGTTGGCGCTTGGCCTTTTCGGTGCGGCGCGGACTACGCAAATGCGCCCTGTCGATGTGCTCACCGCAGACTTCTTGAGCACGCACCCCTCCCGGGCATTCACCGTTGCGGCGGGCGTGGCCATCGTGCTCGCACTCGCCATACAAGCACCCATTGTTGCGCTCGGTCCTGTTTGCGCTGGGTTGATGTTGTTCGCGCTGGCTGCACTGATGGAGCGATCAGGCACACTCGGCAGCATCCGGTCCCGAGCGTGGAGTCTCTACGTGTTATCGGCAGCCGGAGTGCTCGCGGGTCTCTGGGTGTTCGTTGGGTTGGGAGTTGCCGCCCTATCCGCCTGGGGCCTGAGCGCTATAGGGGGCGCTTTGATCCTCGCCCGCACGTCTGGCAACGACGACCCGTCACGCCTCCTGCGTGGATATGGGGCTCTATTGGACGTCGGGCGCTCCATCTTCTCCGGGGTCGCGTGGACGTTCCTACTGGCCGGCCTCGCGTTCTTGACGTTCCTCAACTTCCAGCAGATTCCACCGTTCATCCGCTTCGCGCTCGTGTTCATGCTGTTCCTGCTCGCCGTACGCGCCGGCTTGGTCTGCCGCCGTGTACTCGACGACGGAGAACGCGGCGCCGAGGTCACAGCGCTGGGGCTGCTCGTAATTCCTGTGGGCGTGCTGCTCGTCTTCATGCTGTTCGACTTTGGTCTCGGCTTGGTCTTCTTCCTCCCGATGATGGTCACGGTACTGCTTGCGGCCCGGGTTGATCGACTGCCACGCACGTTGACCGTCGGTTCTATCGCGGTCGTCGCGCTGGTGTTGTTCGTGGCTGGCTCTGTACTGAACCCATCCGTCCAGGATCTTCAAAACGCGGATAGCGTTGCTGGCTTCTCGGAAGAGTTCGCAGAGATGGGCAACCCGTTTGTCGATGTGCTTCGACAGGCCGGTCTTTCGACGCCGATCACGCGCGCCACCGTGCGGAGCGTAGCCGCTTCGCATCCGGAGTTAATCGAAGAGGCACTGGCCTACGCTGGCCCGAGTGAGGCGTTGCTCGCTGCCGCGCCTTCCCTTGAGCAGGTCTGGGGAGGGCGAGCCTACTCCGCCAGCGGGTGGACCGGCACAGGACTCGCCGGAACGACATCCCTTGGGCGTGGCGTGCCGACGGTCGTTTCCTACGCTGAGAACGCCTTCGCCGTTTACGTACTCTCGGAGCATGGTGTTTTGGGAGGTGTCTCGGTCTTGCTGCTCTACCTCAGCTTGCTGGGCATCGTTGGGGTGTGGCTCTGGCGGGTACGCCACCACATCCACGACTCCCCCGCCGGCCTGGCGGGGCTCGCGCTGACCGTCGGAAGCGTGCTCTGGCTCGTACTTCCCGCCGCCTACGTGGCTGCATCCAACCTGGGGATGATCCCGTTGACCGGGCAGAACATGCCCTTTCTCGGCCTCAACTCCTGGGCCGACGTCGTGTTGGTGAGCGGCATTGGTACGGGTGTGTTCGTGACGTTGGCTGGGCTCACCGGTGAAGAGAGGATCCCGTCATGACCAAGACCCGCGCCTCGACGCTCCCCCGCTCTACCTCAAGTCGGACGCTTACAATTGTCGTGTTCGGGCTCCTGACTTTGTCGGCTGCCGCGCTGGTCGCCGTCGCCGTCGGACTTGTCCGGCAATCGTCGAAGCTCGACAGACAACAGAGTCTCGAATACCAGACCCTGCTGGCGGCCGTTGATGAAATCATCGGCTTGGGTGAAGGCCAAGAAGTCCTTCGGTTCGACGTAGCTGAAGTGCGCGTCGGCTCACGGACCGTGGTCGTCGATACGCTTCTGATCGAGGAAGCAGGTGCAGCGATTCCCAGTTTGGGACCCGGTGGCTACCTCCACGACGAGGTCCAAAGCTACAACGCCTTCCAGCGGGAGCGTTTGCTTCTGGTCGCTGATGACCCTGAAGGATTCGTGCGACTCGAACCGTTCAATCCATCGATCTTCCGTTCTTATGCCCGGCCCGATGGTTCGCTCGGGGTAACGCGCACAGCTGCGGCTTGGAATCGCCGCGTGCAGTCCCCATTCGGGGACCGTTGGTCCGGTAACGTCCACACCGGCGACGCCGATGAATCGTGGAGCCTTTACAGTGCCGCAGCTTCCGTCCCGCTCGAGCGCCCCGTGCGCCTAAGCGCTCGCGTCAACGGTCGACTGCGCCGGTGTGACTTCGAACCCCGAGGCAACGATGCGCGCGCCTTCTGCCTGTCGGAAGCTCGCACTCCGCAGGTGACGCTTCGCGGTGTTGGCGACGATGACGGGGCGCAGCGTTTGGTGTCGGGATGGTCCGCTACAAAGCTGGACGGCGTCAGCGTCCCGGCCGGCGACTCGACCGACATCGAACCCGGCAGCATCGTACAAATCGATCCTCTCGGTTCATTGGTATTCGGAACACAACGCTCCGGTGTTCTTTCGACCCAACAGTGGATCAACGGAAGGATGCGGAGACGCGGTGAGCCCCGTGCGCCGTTGGATTTGGTGTCGACTCTGGGTCGGGGTCCTATCGATCCAGCTGCTCCGCCAGCGACCGGAGCGGACGTGGTTCTTTCGGTGAGCGAAGAGGCCACCGTTGAGCTCACGGAGCAGCTAGACGCCTTCATGCGTGCGCTGCCCATCCCAATCGAATTTGCGACCGCAGTCATCGCCCGCGTCGAGGACGGCGCAGTACTCGCACTGGCCGAGGTCGGGACCCGCTCAGAGCCCGGTCGCAGCCGGCTGCTTGAACGGGTCGTTCCCGGGTCCGCGGTGAAGCCGATCCTCGCAGCGGCCGTCTTATCGCAGCGTCCGGATTTGGGTTCGCTCACCATCCCCGCCCGCTCCGGTCTGGTGCGTAGAGTGGGTCGGGCGCCCACCGTCCCTTCCAGCCAAGCATTCCGGACCGCGCTCAACTGTGGAATGCCCCAAAGCGGACGCGTGGGCTTGCGGTCATTCCTGCGCTGCTCAAATAACGAATACGCTGCCACCCTTCTGTTGGCTGGGGCGACGAGCCCAGGCGCTTCATTGGATCCGGTACTCGCCGCCGACCGCGACGCGACAACGTCGCCGTTTTCTGGGCGCAGCATCGGGCGCGGGACACTGCTGACAAGCGCCTTTACGGAGGGAATGGAACACCTTTTTGACGTTTCCACTGACCCGACCATCGTCGATACCCGCCGCCGTAGCGCCTCGGCCTGGACCGGACTGGTGTTCAGCGATGGCACACCCGCACGTGTACCGTTCGAGGCACTTCCGGACGCGTCGCGTCCCGCCCTGTTGGGCAACGCAAGCGCCGAGGGAACGGATCTGGGCCTGCTGTACCGCTACGCATTCGGAGCGTGGGAGAATCGGTGGAATCTATTCGACCTGACAACTTCGTTCGGCCGTGTTGTGACGGATCGCCGAATTCAGGTGACGCTCGCAAGGACAGCGAACCCGACGGGGGCTGATCCCTTGGGGCTGTCGGAGTTCGACTGGTACGGGGACTTCCTCGCCGGGTTGGCGGGGGTTGCGAGAGACGGTACAGCCCAGGGCTTAGCGCGTCGGTGGCGATCGGCCGGGCTTCCAGGGACGGTGTTCGCCAAGACCGGTACTCTGGCTGAGGAAGAAGCGCGACGGGGCTCGGGGCTGTTTATCAAGTCGCTTCTTTTCGCGGTTGGAGAGACGCTGGAGGGTCCCACGACGCCTCTGAGCTGCGGCCTGGTAGGAAGCATCTACTTCAGCTTCAAGCACGGACCTGATCAGGGATCTTTGCCTAGCTACCAGGTCGACTTCGCGGAGCGGCGGCTCGCCCGCTTCCTTGCGGATCATTGGCAGGAGTTTGGCGCATGCCCCGAGCCGGTTGCGAACGTGGCCCGTACCTTGGGGACTGGTTAACGTCGATCCGATCGACCCGGCTTCCCTTTCAGATGGCCCGTTCATGTCCGATGCCCGGCGCGTTTGCATCGTTGCGATCTTGTTGTCTTTGTCTGCCTTATCTTGCTCGGGCAGTGAACCCGCTTTCGACCTAATCGTCCGAGGGGCCAGCGTCCTGGACGGCACGGGGGCACCTTCCTTCGTGGCGGATGTCGGCGTGCGAGGAGATCGCATCGCTGCGGTCAGTACCGAAGCGCTGGCGGCTGGCGGTAACACGCGCGTGATCGAAGGCGCCGGCCTCACCCTCGCGCCGGGCTTCATCGACCTACATGCGCACCTCGATCCGATTCTGCGCCTGCCTGAAGCCGAAAGCGCTGCGCGCCAGGGAGTGACCACTGCCTTGGGCGGTCCCGACGGAGGCGGCCCCTGGCCGTTCGGCTCATACCTCGATGAGGTCGAATCAACCGGGGTGGGAATCAACGTGGCGTTTATGGCCGGCCACAACAGTATTCGTAGGGCGGTAATGGAGCTGGAAAATCGTGCTCCCGAGCCGGGCGAACTCGACGAGATGCGCGGCATGGTTCAGACGGCGATGGACGAAGGCGCCTTTGGCATCTCAACGGGCCTGAAGTACCTCCCTGGTGCCTTCTCCGACGTTGACGAAGTAGTCAGTCTTTCCGAAGTCGCCGCTGGGGCCGGCGGGTTCTACACGTCGCACCTCCGTGAGGAAGGGCTGCAGCTGTTAGACGGCTTGTCCGAGGCGCTCGAGATCGGACGGCGGGCCGAGATTCCGATCGTCCTCACGCATCACAAAGTCGTTGGAGCCCCGAGTTGGGGAGCGAGCGTCACGACGCTCGGTATGATCGACTCCGCCCGTGCCGCCGGGACCGATGCGATGGCCGACCAATACCCCTACGCGGCGTCGTATACCGGCATCACGATACTCATCCCCTCCTGGGCAATGGAGGGCGGGACCGACGCCTTCCTGGCCCGGGTCGACGATGCAGCGACACACGACTCGATCCTGTCGGGAATCGAGTTCAACATCATCAATGACCGCGGGGCGAACGATCTGTCTCGTGTGCAGTTCGCGTTGGTCGAGTGGGATCGGACGCTCGAAGGACAAACACTGGCCGACTGGGCTGACCGCAAAGGACTTGAGCGCACGCCCGCCGTGGGAGCGCAGCTTGTGGTCGAGGCGGTCAGAAACGGGGGTGCGTCGGCGATTTACCACGCCATGGATGACGCGGATGTGGAGCGAATCATGGCTCACCCACAGACGATGATTGCTTCCGACGGTCGCCTAACCCAGCCCGGCGAAGGACATCCGCATCCGCGCTGGTACGGGACGTTCCCCAGGGTACTGGGGCTGTTCGTTCGGGAAAAGGGCCTGCTCACGTTGGAAAACGCCGTTCACAAGATGACGGGTATGCCCGCAGCCCGGATGGGTCTGACGGATCGAGGGCGCATTGTGGAGGGTGCCTACGCAGACCTCGTGCTGTTTGACCCAGCCACCGTAATCGATCGCGCGACGTTTGTGGACCCGCACCAGTACCCCGAGGGCATTCCTTTCGTGGTAGTGAACGGAGTGGTCACCGTCGACGACGGAGCGTTTGTGGATGAACGGGCGGGACGGGTGCTGCGGCGCAGCGCGGCTCCCTAGGACCCGGGCGGCACTGCTTTGTCTGGACTACCGCTCGGATCAATATCTTAGCCAGCAGTACCACTCGTTGGTCGGCTCTTTTACCTTCTTCCCCGAGGGGCCATAGCTCAGCTGGGAGAGCGCCGGCTTTGCAAGCCGGAGGTCAGGGGTTCGATCCCCCTTGGCTCCATTGTTGTTGAACTCCATCGCCACGGGCTGACCCGGTAGAAAGGCGCCCGTCTAGTTGCTCAACAACTCGGCTCTGAACCGGACAAAAAGCTTGCTACGCCACGCGCGCACAGACGAGGCGGTGATTCCTTTCATTTCCGCCAACTGACGCACTGTCCAACCACAACGGTAAAGCAGCTGCAGGCGCATCCATCCTTCCGCAGACACCCACGAAGCGCTTGTCCGCCGAAGTAGGTCCCACTCCCCTTCTACGTCGAGAGTTCTTCGGATTCCGTCTTCTGCGCTAACACTGCGATACAGTGCATAAGACTCCTCCGTTTTCCGCACTCGCTTGAGTCGCCGCGCATGGGCGTACACTTCGTTGCGTACGATGGCGTAGAGCCATGATTCCCACTGCGATCGACCTTTGAATGCGGACCAGCCACTTAGCGCCTTGATCGCAGCCTCCTGGGCAACATCGTCGACGACATCTGGGTCTAGCTCCCACTTCGTCGCAAACTGGCGCGCAGTGTGGGCGACCTCGCCTGCGAGCCGGCCCGTCAGGCGTTCTACCTCAAGTGCTGTCACGGCATATCGACCCAAGCCACAGAAGCAACGTCGAACTCGTCTCGCTGCACCCCCCAGATCCGACCTTGAGCAAAGCGTAGTGGGTCGAAGCGGTCGGGTAGGTTGACTTCCACAATGTCCCCACCCGGTGCAATCCGAAGCCACGTTAGGCCCCCCTTCAATCCCCCAGCGTCTGGATCGAGCGGGCGCATCCACATGGTACCGTCCTCCGAACACCTGAAATCCGCGTACCGAGGTAGGTAGCCGGCCAGCTCGTGCGGCTCGCCTTTCACTTCTCGGATTGATTGGTTCATTATTCGGGCACTGTCGGCTTCATTTACACGACCGCGAAAGCTTTTGGTGGTCTCAATCACAAGGATGTCGAAGGCAGCTTCGACGAGTTGTCGTGGAGTCACTTCGTCGAAAGGGGGCGGCGGCAAACGGATGGGTTCGAGCTCCTGACCCTCGGCGTTGAAACCCCGCAACTCATTGCGGGCGCGATCGAAGACGCGGAGGTGATCGTTACCGCAGGTGGCCCAAAGGCGGTACCACAACGGGACGCCGCCATTCGTGGCGACGAACCCAGCTTGCGGATCATCGAGTACCTCGCCGAGCGCCACTATGACTCGCGCCGATCCGGTTTCAGGGTCGACGCCAATCAAATCGGAGCCCAGCACCGCCATCCGATACTCCAAGAAGCCATCGGCCATCGATCCAGTCGTCCGGGCAAGTATGATCTCGTTGCCCAGCCGTTCCGTCCGTACGGTGGGATTTGTGACCTGCCGTCCACCGATCACACTGAGTCTCGGGATGTGATCTTCGGGTATTGAGATTCGGGACCCTTCACCCTCAGGCTGTGACGCTCTGAAGAACCCGTGCCTCACGAGATCAAACACCCAGACTTGACCGTTCCATCCGCCAGTCAAGAAGGCCCCGAGAAAACTACTTTGCTCCGGTCCGCCGCCTAGCGTCCCATGTTCAGCGATCTTGTTTCCGTCGGCATCGTATCTGATGAAGAGCGGCTCCAAAGAGTTGAGAATCCAGACGGACCCATCGGGCAGGACTTCGAGGTCTCGTACCTGAGCAATGTTGTCATTGGCCTCGAACACATGGACGTCTTCTGCCGACACGGTGATTGATTCCGCGGACACCGTGACTGGCTCGGACTGGACCCCGACGTCTCCACCGGACGTGCTGTCACATCCGAGGAGTGTCGTTGTGGCCAAACAGACCGCAACCATACGCCCGACGTTGTGCCTGGTAGAGCTCGTGTTGAAATAGAGGTAGGTCCGTCTCATTTCCTTCTCCCGGGCTCTGGACTGGCGAAGTTCAAGAATAGCCATATCTTTGTATACTCAGGTTTGTATAGTCAGACGTTGGCGGAGTCTGCACTTCTAGAGCAAGGTTGTCAAATGGGTAGACACTCTTTGGGCGAGTTCGAACACCTGGTCTTGCTGGCCGCACTTCGGCTCGGCCGAGATGCCTACGGCACGTCGATCATCGAGGAAATCGAGCGCTGCACGCACCGAGACGTTTCTCAGGCCGCCGCGTATCTGACCTTGAAGCGCTTGGAGGAGAAGGGTTGGCTCTCGGGCCGGAAAGAGGCTGGAAATGAGGCCCGAGGAAACCGCAAACGACGCTGCTTCGAGTTGACCGACGAGGGACTCACGCGTCTGCAACGATCTCGGTCTGAACTCGCGAGCATGTGGGAAGGGTTGGCGCCTGAGTTGGGCCGATGAGAGCTCCCCTGGGCGTTCGGAGACTCGCCGTCGGGCTTGTCGCGATCTCAGTCCCTGCGTCGGATCGCGAATTGTTGGTGGGGGATCTTGAGGAGCAGTTTGTTCGGAGGGCGGGCCGCGACGGCATTCGGTCGGCCACTCGCTGGTACTGGGCTCAAGCCATCCGGATTGTGCTGTTTCTGGCCCCCCGTCGAGTACTTGCGCTGCGCACACGTCTCGCATCACCCGGCGCCTTCAGAGCGGCTACGCATTCCCTGTTGCGCTCACCCGGGACATCGATCGCCTCCTGCGCCGTTCTCGCAGTGGGCATCGCGGCTCCCGTCGCCATGTTCGCCCTGGCCAACGGGGTCACCCACAGCCTGCCCGGGGACCCTACCGACAGGGTGGTTGGTGTTAGTCAGGTGAACAGGGCCGGAAGGGTGGTACAGGGGATCAGTTGGCCGCTTTTCGAGACGTGGAGTAGGCAGACTGTTGGGGATGGATGGGCTCTCGCGTCGATCGCGGCGTACCGCCAGGGACTGGTTGCGGTGGGAGATGGGGAGGAACCCGCGGCTCGTTACTTGGGCGCATACGCCACCCCCGAACTCTTCCGGTTGCTCGATGTCTCCGCGAGCCTGGGCCGGCTCTACTCGGACGGTGACGGCGGGGGCCTCCCGGCTGCGCTCATCCGAGAAGATCTCTGGGCCGAGCGCTTCGAGCGCGATCCGAGTGCGATAGGAAAGGTGCTCCGGATTGATGGGCAGGACCACCTGGTGGTCGGGGTTCTGCCGCGGAGCTTCGGGTTCCCCGCCGATCAAAAGATCTGGATGCAGCCGAGAGGCGAAAAAGGAGACTGGTCGGTGGTGGGTCGGCTGGGACCGGGCAGCGAGAAGGAGGTGGCTGAGGAACAGTTGCGGGCAGTGCTCGCGGGGCTCCCTGCGGACTCGCCCGAGCGAAGTCGCGGTGAAGCGAACGCGCTCCACGTCGAAGATTTCCCCCGAGCATACTTCACGAACGAGAGAGCGCTCGAGCTGAGCCGGAAGGCAGGCTGGGTGTCCTTGATCCTGGTGATCCTGACCGCACTGAATGTGTCTGCGGTGATGTTGGCTCGAGGGATCGCCAGAGGGCGGGAAACGACGATCCGCCTTGCCCTCGGCGCCAGTCGGCTACAGGTCATCACCCTCACCGTAACCGAGAGCCTTCTTCTTTGCCTGACGGGAGGGGTGCTGGGCCTTCTGCTGGGGCGGTTGGCACTCGAAACCATTGTCCGCTATCTCACGAACCAGGCGGCAATCTTCCCGTACTGGATGGACTTCAGTCTTGGGGGATCGTCCCTCGTCCTCACGGGCTTCTTGGTGCTGCTGGCGCTCGCCGTTTCTGGCGTCATCCCGGGCATCTACGCATCCCGAATCGAGGTAGACGGAGCCCTCCGGGCAAACCTGAGTGGCGGTCGGATTCGCATGCGGCGAGCGATGACACTTCTCGTTGGCCTAGAGGCCGCCCTCTCTTGCCTTCTCCTCGCTCTTGCGGGCGCGGCTGTCGCGGAGGCTCGATCTTCCCTCTCGGATGGAACGAGTTTTCCCGCTGACGGTGTCCTCACCGGGCACATCTCGCTCGAGGCGCCCGACTACGCGCAGGAGGGCGCGCGTTACGCGTTCATCTCCGAAATGCTCGAGTCCGTCCGGGCAGAGCCAACCGTCCTTTCCGCGACCTGGGCCAGCGCCCTCCCTGGGGAGATCGCACCGGTACGCCCCGTCGGGCTGGCGGGTCGCGAATACGAGGAGTTCAATCTGCCCCCGGCCTCTGTGCGCAGCGTTGATGCGGGCTTCTTTGCCCTGTTTCCGTCGCGGGTGGTTTCTGGACGGCTCTTCTTAAGTTCCGACGACAAAAAGACTGAGCCGGTTGCCGTGGTCAACGAGGAGTTCGCACGACGCCACGGCATCCAGTTAGAGGCTCCGGGCCAGACGTTAAGGTTGGTACGACTTATCGGACCCGGAATCGATACCGCGACGATCGTTGGGGTCGTCGCGGATCAAGGGATCACCCCGCACTGGAGAGGCCAGCCGGTGCCAGGGGTCTATTTGCCGATCGGGCAGGTGCCGACGACGACCGGATACCTCCTCGCGCGGACTCAGAACGGCACGCCTCTCTCAGATGTGTGGCGAGCAGCGGTTTGGCCTCTTGATCCATATCTCCCAATGGGGGAGGTACTTTCTCTCGACGAAGTCCTTCGCCGTGGCCGCGGGTCACCTAACCTCTTCATGACCCTCTTCGTCGTGTTGGGTGGCTCGACACTGCTCGTCGCCTTGGTGGGTTTGTACGGCCTCCACTCCTTCACGCTGGCGAACCGGGTTCATGAGCTTGGTTTGAGGCGGGCTCTAGGAGCTCAGCCTCACCGAATCGCCTGGGACAGTCTGCGACGGGGACTTTTGCCGATCTGGGTAGGCGTCATTCTTGGGACCGTTGCGGGGGTTTTGGGCGCCCGACTGCTCGTGCCGGCTCAGGGTCACATCAGTGACTCCCTTTTGGGCCCAGCACTCCTGGTCGCCGCATCGCTCATTGCGCTATGGGGTCCCACGTGGAGCGCTTCGAACAGTAGTCCCATGGAGGCGCTCCGCGACTCCTGACAGCTGGGGCGCCGCGGCGTCGGTCAGTCCTAGTCGACTACGTGGAACGTCCCCTCCGAATCCTGCTTGAGCTCGTAATAGAACCAGCGCTTTGTGCCCTTGCTGCGCTCCTTGCGGAACGCCACGACCACGGAGTGGCCATCGGTGCGCACGTTGATGGCTCCGTACACGCCGACGTTGCGCTTGAGGAGCTCTTCGACGACGTCCGCGTGTTCTTTCTGGAGGGGCTCTCGTTCTTCCGCGTTGCTGGCCTCTATTATGTCCTCGACGAGCCGATCCAGCTTTCGGCGCAGGGCCGGATCCTCACTCTCCCGAGTGGAGCGTTGAAGTTCCGTCGCCAGAATCAGCGGGCGCGGGCCCCTGCCCTTCTTGCCGAGCAGACCCAAGAGGTCGGGCCGTGGATGAACGTGGCTTTCGTCGTCCCCGGAGGAGACAACGAAGGCCGCAGGCTCCGTCGCCTCCAGAAACTCGTCCGTCACGTCTGACGATCCGTGGTGACACGTTTTCATCATGTCGACGCCGAACCGCTCGCGCGCCGCAGCGATCATGGCGTTCGTCTCCAAGATCGTCTCCGGCGCCTCCCCGTCGTTGCCGTAGTGCCGCATCAGGAAGTGCTCGGCAGGAGCGTTTAGGTCTCCGCCGAATAGGATAGAGAAGGCGTGGTATTGAAGACGGAGAAGGATCGAATGTCCGTTCTTCGTCTTCCCTTTGTCCATGGCCGTCGACTTTACCGTTTTACCAAAGGTGCGCAACGCCTGTCCGTCGGGGCCCTGCTCCACGACGGGCCCCAACACCTCGATGGTAAACTCCGGATCGCGCGAAGGGGCAAAGCCCGGCATATACGTGCGGCCACCCTCTTTGTCACCGCGTTCGGTCGAAAGCATGGAGACGTCATCGAAACGGTCGCTGTTGAGCGCCGTCCACAACAGCTTCGGGTACAGCTTCCCTCCCCGTAGCGACTCATCGGAGTAGAGCTCCCGCGCGGCCGTCTTGGTCTTGTAAATTTCAGTGACGAACCCCTGTTTCACCTCACCCAGCAGCTTGCTCCCCGTTCGTTCCAACAGGCCGTTGTGGTAGACATGCTCGAACGACACCTGCTCGTTCTCGAAGATCGGTTGGAACCCGCGGTAGTGATCGCTGTCGGGGTGCGTGATGACAGCGGCGTGGAATTTGAACTTCCGTTTGAAGTCGCGGAACCGCCAATTCAGATACCGGTCCGTGTTGTCGCTCAGGCCGGCGTCGACGATCAGGATCCGTTCCTTCGACCCGATGAACGGCGTCGTCAGAATACAGGAGTCCCCCTGCCCGACGTCCAGGAAGATCAACTCAAGCAGGCGCTCTTCCTGACAGTCCGCCTGCTTTATCGCAAAGCGCTCTCTGCCCCACTTTACCTCGAACCATTCGTCGTCGAGCTCGTCGCTGACGCGAATCCAGTCGCCCCAAAGAAGCTCCCTTTTTTTCTTCTTCTTCGTCTCAAGGTCGTAGAGGTATCGAACCGGGCCTTTGGCGTAGCGGATGGTCGTGGACATAGAGGTACTCTATTGTCGGGGGTCGACGTTGTTCTTCGACGTTAGACATGCCAGACGCACTCACGCAATGCCTGGACAAAGCGGACGAAGAGCGCGGCGGATCCCAATTGTGCGACGCTCTGCAGAACGCACCGGAGTGGGCCGGCGACAGACGCATCAATCCGCGGACAAAACCCGCACCGGATCCACGGCCGCCGCCCTTCGCGCCGGCACATACGCGGCAAGCAGACCTACCCCCATCAACGCGAGGACAATTCCTACGTACGTGGGCACGTCCGTCGCGGTGATCTCAAACAGGAATCGAGACACGAAGCCGGATGCGAACCAGGTGAGGACCAGCCCCACCACGATCCCCACCGCGACGAGTCGTAACCCCGAGCTCACAACGCCCCACACTACGGTCTTACGCTGAGCACCGAGCGCCATGCGGACACCGATCTCTTGGGTCCGTCTCGCAACGGCGAATGCGAGCATACCGTACACCCCGAGTAGAGCAAGCACGGCAGCCAAGCCCGCCAACCCTACGATGAACAGCGTGCGGAACCGCGGCAGCGCCACCGATCTCGCGATCGCTTCGTCGAGGACGAGCATACGAGTTACTGCGATTGTAGGTGAAACCGCGACGACGGCATCCCTCGCCTCCTTGAGCACTGAGGGGGCATCGCCTCGGATTCGTAACACCCACTCGTTCAAGTCGCGATCAGACTGGGCTGCAGGTACGTAGATCGTAGGCTCGATCGGCGCCGAGAGTCCCTGGTGGCGTACGTCGGCAACGACGCCGACGATCTCAAGACTGCGACCGTCGTCTCCAGAGACCAGGCGTTGACCCACCGCCAGTTCATTGGGCCATTCCTGGCTGGCTAGGGCCTCGTTGACGATGGCGACAGCGGGCGCATCCGCTACGTCGGTGTGCTCGAACTGCCTCCCCGAAACGGCCTGAATCCCCATCACGTCGAAGTAATTATCCAAACCCACGGAGAGGAGGGCGCTGACTTCGCGAGGCTCGCCGGCCGGTCCTTCGATTGTGAAGTTCGTCCCGGCCGCGAGCCCGGAGAGAGGAAGGTTGTTCGCCGCTGTAGCGGTGACGCCGGGGATCGCATTCAGCCGGTCGCTGAGCGTGTTCAAGAACACTCCGTACCCACCGTACGATCGGACCGTGGCTCCATCTGCCTCTACCCACATAGCCGCCAGCCCTGAGGTCTCGAAGCCACGCTCGACTCCCGACAGCCGGACGTAGCTATTCGCGAGCAGGCCCGCGCCGATCAGCAGGGAAAACGCAAGCGAAACCTCCGCGACGACCAGGGCAGACCGGACCCGACCCGAGCGTCGACTGGACGTGTGCCCCCGCCCCGACGCGCGCATCGCCTCGTGGGGGTCGCCACCCGCCGCAAACAGCGCGGGCAACGTCCCGACCAACAACGCAGTCAGGCACGTCACGGCCACCCCGACCAAGAGCACGCTCGCACTCATACCGATCTGCTCCTGCCGCGGCAGGCTCGGGGGCAGCAATCGGAGCAGAACGGGCAGACCCGTCCACGCTAGGGCGACACCCGCCAAGCCCCCTAGCCCGGCGAGTACGGCGCTTTCGATGAACAACGTACGGACAAGGCGGCCGGTACCGGCGCCGAGCGCAGACCGGATCGCGAGCTCGCGGGTGCGATTCAGGCCAAGGGCGAATAGAACGTTCGCGATATTCACAGTCGCCACAACCAGTACCAGTGCGACCGCACCGAGCAGGAACAGGAGCGTCGCGCGAACATCGCCCACCACTGAACCGAGTAGACTTTCGACCCTCACGCCGGTGAGGTTTCTAGGCTCCTCGTACGTCCGTGCCAAGCCGGCGTGGACGGCAACGAGCCGCGTTTCTGCAGTCGAGAACTCAATGCCCGGCGCGAGTCTCGCGATGACGGACACGTTCTTGTTTCCGACCCTTGCCTCTTCTGTCAGTGCAGTCCACAACACCGGACCACCCTGGGGAAGCAGCGCGGCGAACCGCGTCTCGACGGGTGCCCGAAAACCAACCGGCATAACGCCTACCACGGTATGCGGTGCGCCATCCAGAACGATGTCGACTCCAAGAGCGTTGGAGTCCCCGCCGAATCGATCCCGCCAATACCCTTCGCTCAACACGACGACCCGGGGGGAGTCGGGTGTGTCGTCCATCGGTTGTAGCCCACGACCGAGAATCGGGTCGACGCCCAACGTGGTAAACAGCCCCGAGTGAGCTTCTTGTCCCCGTACCACGAGCGCGTCGCCAGCGCCCAGAACCGTGAACGAAGCGTCGACGTACGCTCCCATCGACTCGTAGCCCGAATCCGAGCCCGCCCAATCGACGTACGTCGGAGCGTGAGGCTGCATTCGATCCGCAACGAGACGCATCGATTCGCGGGGTGCGGTCTTCCAGTCATCCCGTGTTTGCCACACGCGAACGAGGCGGTCAGGCTCTGGGTAGTCGAGCGGCCGGAGCAGAACCCCGTCAACGACGGTGTATGCGGACGTAGTAGCTCCCACGGCTAGGGCCACTGTGGCCACGACGATAAATGTGACGCCGGGCCTGAGTCGAAGAGCCCGCAAGGCCTGCCGTACGTCGAGGCGCAGGCCTTGTGAATTCAACGCCCCGCCGAGTTGTGAGGCAGCAGCGGTCGTGAGTTCGACTGCCTCCTCCCCCAATCCCTGAAAGACGCCGAACCAGCCCCGTGCGGTGGCCTTCAAGCCCGCGGGGAGCCCGCCGCGATCGCGAGCTTCCTCTACCATTCGCTCGAAGACGGCAGCCGCTTCGTTCCCGTATTCACGACGGAACGAACGGGGGAGTAGCCGAAGGAGCAACCGGTACACGGCGACCGCGAACCGGGTCACTCCAGTACCTCCCTACCCTCTTTGATGAGCTGGTCCATCCCTTTCAATGAAGTGAGGGTGGCGAGTCGAGCCGCTTCGGCAGCAACCACGGCCCGTCCCAGCTCGGTCACTTTGAAGTACTTCCGCTGCTCATCGACGTCAGCACCGAGCGGGGGTTCCGCATCCGCAACGATGCCATCCCGAGAGAGCCGCTTCAACGATCGGTAGAGATTTGCCGCGTCGATGGGGACGGTGTCGCCGGTGGCCTCACGCACCGACTTGATTATGCCGTATCCGTGAAGTGTTGCGTCGGCAAGAGCCACCAAGATCAGAAAGTCACGAGGCCGCAGCGGCAGATGGTCTGTAGGGTTCATGCGTCACTATATCCCGCTGTGATCACCAACGTCAAATGACTGTGGTCAAACTACCCTCGACGCGGCTCTTGCTTTGGAGCGCACGAAAAGGCCAGTCGGCGGACCACTACCGCCCAGCCCACGACCGGGAAACGGACTTGACTGCATCGCCAACGCAGCCCTCTGCGGGACACGGAAACAGCCTTCGCCTGGCTCTTGCTACTTTCGGCCTGCTGGCCCTCGAACTTGCCTGCATCCGCTGGCTTTCTGGCCAGGTCCGGATCCTGGCGTACTTCAACAATCTCGTGTTGATCGGCGCATTCCTGGGCATGGGCCTAGGCGTGGCCTTGGCCAAGCGCAAACCCGAGCTACGCCACTGGACGCTGCCTGCTTTGGCGGCCTTCACAGCAACGATCGCGATCGCTTCCAGGTTGGGTCTCGACCAGCTTTCGTTCCCTGACGTCTCGATCCATATGTGGGGTGCCGAGGTCCGGGCCGCCTGGGGCCAGTTCACGTACAGCATGGCCGTTCGACCTGCTCGGCTCGCTCTTGGGCGTGCTCGCGCTGGCGGAAATCACTGGGCTCGGAGCTTCTCCACCCATCTGGTTTCTGGTCGGGGCAGCGCTGTTCTCTGTCGACGGGGCGATCTACAGTCCGTACAACCGGATCGATCTGCTAAACAATCCGGACGAGCCATTGCGTCTCCGGGTGAACCGCGACTTCCACCAGTACATGCACGATGTATCCGACGAGGGCATCGCGAGCCTGGAGAACGAACGAAACAAGGTCCTCGATTCGCACGCGATGTTCAGCAACATGGCGTCGCTGCGGCTCGAGAACTACGTGTACACCGAGCAAGGCCTCGCCTCGGCGTGGGAGCTAGTGGCCGACGACGGCGTCATGTCCGTGGCGTTCAGCGTTGCTGCCGGCAAGTGGTTGGAGGACCAGCTCTACTGGACCCTCGCCAAAGCGACCGACGCGACGCCCGTCATGGTAAGGCAGGGCCTCCACGGAGGAACAACGTTTCTCGTGTCCAAGGGGACTCTCGCCGCCGACCGCATCATCTTCCCGGTGGGGACAACTGACACGCCAGTACAAGCAGTTGCGACCACCAGCGACGACTGGCCCTTCCTCTACCTCCACCCGGACCGGTTCCCGACCGGTTACGTGCTACTGCTTGGCGCGGTGCTTCTGACGGCCGCGTTGGCGGTGCGTCGTGTCTTCGGGGAACGCGTACCTGGAGGCGGAATCGATGCACCACTCTTCGCGATGGGTGCCGCGTTCCTCCTTCTGGAAACGCGGGCGGTTACCAGTCTCTGGTTGCTGTTCGGAACGATATGGTTGGTCAACGCCGCGGTGTTCTCCGGCAGCGCGCTGGATCATGGGGGCCGTATTGGTCGGACTCCCCGTTGGTTTTGCCGGCGTGGTCGTCAGCATTCGCCTGTCCAAGAGCCGGACGCCGACCCTGGCATTGGGATTACATCTTCTGGGGGCCGTGCTCGGTGGGTGCATCGAGTACTTCTCGATGAGCATCGGCCTGAAGGCGCTCGTCCTGCTGGCGGCGGTGTTTTACTTGGCGGCATGGCTCTTCATTCGGCGTGGGGCGTTGGAGCAAGCGGCATTGGGGGCCGATCACAGCTCTCCCGCCTCGAGCCAGTCTCGAGACTTGGCAATGGCCCACGGGGTCAAGGAGTCGTTGCCCTCTCGACCGAGGAGGGTTCCGGCTGGTTCCGGGGCCTGAGGTGTAGGGCCTCGGCGACCTCCCTTTCCCTCCACAGCGAGTAGACTGCCGGAATCACGAGCAGTGTAAGGATGGTCGAAGAGACCATACCTCCAACCAT
Source organism: Phascolosoma agassizii (assembly GCA_035593235.1). Classification (NCBI taxonomy): domain Eukaryota; kingdom Metazoa; phylum Annelida; class Sipuncula; order Phascolosomatiformes; family Phascolosomatidae; genus Phascolosoma; species Phascolosoma agassizii. Next base: position 51,816 of record JAVJHY010952639.1, on the reverse strand, counting down.
GGGCGCGGCGATTCGCTTCATGACGTCGGCGCCGGCGCCGTGAGACCACAGGATCGGGAGAAGGCCGGCGATGATCGCGGTTACCGTCATCATCTTGGGTCGCACGCGTTCGACAGCGCCGTACTCCACCGCCGCGTCCACATCGTTCCGCGTGTGGAGCGTGTTCGCCCTCCTCCGATCCGCGTAGGCCTGGTCCAGGTAGATAAGCATGATCACGCCCGTCTCGGCGGCGACGCCGGCCAAGGCGATGAACCCGATTGCTGTGGCCACACTCATGTTGTACCCCAACCCCCACATGATCCAAACGCCGCCGACGAGAGAGAACGGAAGCGACAGCATGATGAGACTGGCTTCGACCATCGTCCCGAACTGCAAGTAGAGCAGAAGAAAGATGATCCCGATGACGATGGGAACCACGTAGGCGAGACGCGCCTTGGCGCGCTCGAGCGCCTCAAATTGACCGGACCACACGAGGGTGTATCCGGCCGGCAGCGTGAGTTCGCCATCCAGGAGGGCTCTGGCCTCCTGGACATACCCACCGATATCTCGCCCACGGACGTCGACGTACACGATGCTGTTTAGGTTGGCGTCCTCCGACTTGATGATCGGAGCACCCTGGACTGCGGCGATGTGGGCGAGCTCACCAAGCGCCACCTGGGCCCCGGTTGGCGCCGAGACCAGTACTTCACGTATGCGGGACGCGTCATCGCGAAAGTCGCGGGGATAGCGAACCAGCACCCCGTAGCGTTCGCGGCCTTCGATAACTTCACCTGCCGGCATGCCGCCGACGGCCCCCTGCAAGGCCACCTGGACCGCGCCCGAGGTTAGTCCGTGACGTGCCGCCGCTTCCTGATCGATCGACACATCGAGGTAGCGGCCGCCAAGTGTACGCTCAGCGAAAACGGAGCTCGTTCCGTTGACACCAGGAAGCAACTCTTCGATCGAGCGCCCTATCTGATCAAGCACCGCCAAGTCAGGTCCAAATATCTTGATTCCAACCGGCGTCTTGATGCCGGTGGCCAGCATGTCGAGACGGTTCTTGATCGGCATGGACCACATGTTGGCGACACCCGGCGTCCGCACCCGGGCGTTCATCTCGGATACGAGCGAATCGTACGTAACCCCCTCGCGCCACTCCTCCTCTGGCTTGAGGATCGCGATTGACTCTAGCATGGCCATTGGGGCCATGTCTGTCGCAGTTTCTGCTCGCCCGACCTTCCCCAACACCGAAGCCACCTCTGGGATGGCGGCCATCGCCGCATCACGCTGTTGGAGAATCGCCTTCGCTTGAGCCGTCCCGATCGAAGGCTGAAGGGAGGGCATGTCCATGATCGATCCCTCGTTGAGCGGCGGCATGAACTCGCTGCCCAGTCGGCTCCAGGGCCACGCGGCTCCAAATAGGACGAGAGTCGCGATGCCGAGCGTCGTCCACCGGAACCGCAGCACGCTGCGGATGAGCGGCCGGTAGAGTGCGATCATCAGTCGATTGAGCGGGTTTTGCTTCTCCTCCCGGACCCCTCCGCGAATGAACAGGCCCATCAGCACCGGGACCAGCGTAATCGACAGGAGCGCAGCGGATGCCATCGACAGCGTCTTCGTCCAGGCCAGGGGCTTGAAGAGACGGCCCTCTTGGGCTTCGAGCGCGAAGACCGGCACGAACGACAACGTGATAAGCAAGAGTGATGTAAAGAGCGCGGGGCCGACCTCCTTTGAGGCCTGAATGACGAGGTTCCAATGTGGTATGCCCAGGCCATCACGCTCGTTTCGTTCGATGTGCTTGTGGAAGTTCTCGACCATCACGATCGCGGCATCGATCATGGCTCCGATCGCGATTGCGATGCCCCCGAGACTCATGACGTTGGCGCCGATGCCCAGCCATCGCATGCCGAGAAAGGCCATCAGAATCCCTATCGGGAGTGTGACGATGGCTACCAGGGCGCTCCGTGCATGGAACAGAAAGATCAGCGTGACGAGGGCGACGATGAGCGCCTCTTCCAGAAGCTTTTCACGCAGCGTATGGATCGCGGCCTGGATCAGAATGGAGCGATCGTACCCCATGACAAACTGCACGCCGTCGGGCAAAGTCATCTCCAGCTCTGCCATCCGTTCCTTCACACCCTCGATGACGGAGAGAGGGTTCTCACCGTAGCGCATGACGACGAATCCGGTGACGATTTCACCTCGCCCATCGAGGTCAGCAATCCCCCGTCGGATTTCGGGTCCGAACTGAACCCTCGCCACGTCCCCGACCAAGACCGGTGTGCCGTCCGGACCCAACCCCACGGGCACGGCACGCACGCTTTCGAGTCCTTTGAACCTCCCCCTGCCACGGACGACAAACTCGGTGCCGCCGAGCTCTAGGACCCGACCGCCTACGTCCTGGTTCGAGGAGCGCACGGCGTTCACGACATCTTCCAGAGAGATGTCAAAGCCCAAGAGGCGCGTTGGATCGACGACAACTTGGTACTGCCGCTGCATGCCTCCGAGCGACGCAATTTCAGCGACACCCGAGACGGACGTGAGTGCCGGCTTCACCGTCCAGTCCTGGAGGCTCCGGAGGTCCGCAAGGTCGAGCTCGCCAGAGGTGTCCGTGAGGATGTACTGCATGACCCAACCCACGCCCGTGGCGTCGGGTCCCAACGTCGGGGTAGCTCCCTCGGGAAGCCGCTCACGCACGCCGCTGAGGTACTCAAGCACGCGGCTGCGGGCCCAGTACAGGTCCGTGTCGTCTTCGAAGACGACGAACACAGCAGAGATCCCGAACTGACTCATGCCACGAACCCACTTCGCGCCGGGCACCTTGAGCATTTCGGTGGACATGGGATAGGTAACCTGATCTTCCACCAACTCGGGGGCCTGGCCCGGCCATTCCGTCATGACGATTACCTGGATATCCGACAGATCTGGAATGGCGTCGACCGGCGTCTGGATTAACGCCCAGCCACCACCCAGGGTCACGGCAACCGTCGCGAGCATGACCAGGAATCGGTTGTTCACCGACCACTCAATGATCTTCGCTTGCATGGCGCCTACCTCCCCGACGGGTTCGGGGACATCGAGCCGGAATCAGAAGGCATATCCATGCCCTCCATGCCTTCCATGCCTTCTATGCCTTCCATGTCCATCCCTGACATGTCGCCGGCGCCCATCATGCTCATCATCGAGCGCATGATTGCTCCGATGTTGGCCTCGGCGTCGATGAGATACTGGGCCGAACTCACGACGCGCTGACCGGCTGTGACACCGGTTCTCACGATCACGTGATCGCCGACGGTTGCGCCCAATTCAGCTTCGACCGCTCTGATCTCCCCTTCTGCCTGCTCCACAAACAACAGCGTGCGATCTCCGGTCCAAACCACCGCGTCTGACGGAACAGACAGAGCTTGAGTGTGCGGTGTATTGATGCGGACCGACGCAAACATGCCAGGGCGAAGACGGCCGGTGGGGTTGGAAAGAACGACGCGGGCCCGAACGGAGCGGGTACGGACATCGACCGTCGGATACACGAAGTCAACGAAACCTGAGAACGCTTCTTCGGGATACGCCGCCAGAGTCGCGACGGCTCCCGAGCCGGGAGCGACAAGAGCGGCCTCGCTTTCACGGATTTCTATGTTGACCCAGACGTCCGATAGATCGGCCAGGCGAAAGAGCGTTTCGCCCGCCTGGAATGATGAGCCCTCAACCACACTCTTTTCGAGTATGACTCCGCTGATTGGTGCCCTCAGGCTCATCGTCCTGCTCGGCTCACCGTTGGCAAGCAGCGTGTCGATCTGGTCCGTCGTGATGTCCCAAAGACTTAGCCGTCGACGCGCTGTGGCTTCAAGGTCCACCGGCGCCGCAGCCACACCCGGGATCGACTGGGCCCCGACGCTTTCCTGAAGTTGCCGGGCAAGGAGCACCTCCTCCTGTGCGGCCACAAGTTCGGGTGCGTACACGTCGAGCAGGCGAGAACCCTCCTCGATGAAGCGGCCGGTGAAGTCTGCGTAGAGTCGGTCGACATACCCGGGAAACTTCGTTGTCACATCGACGAGTCGGGTCTCATTAACTTCGATCACCCCAACAGTGCGGAGGCGATCCTCGAGGGTCCGCTCTTCGGCCGTGGCAAACGTGATCCCAAACTGAGCGATCTGTGCCGGGGTGATGCGCACAGTCTCACTCGTCGGCATCTCGGTACCCATATCCATGCCTGGCATTTCCATCGGGGCTGTCTGGGCCACCTCCATGGCGGCGTCATCGCTAGTCAACGCACCTCTGACCCAGAGAACAGAGGCCAGGGTCATCGCGCCTAGAACGGCGCCGACCATCAGCCATCGAGCCCGGCCGGGTTCGCGTGAAGTCGAGGTAGTCATCGCAGAACCTCCTCTGCCACCAGTTGCTCGAGCTCGGCGAGGTTTTTCGCGAAGTCGGTCAGCAGTTGGTGAAAGCTTGTTTCGAATTGGAAGAGGGCCGTCTGGGTCATCAGAACGGTGGCGAAGTCGGTTCGGGCCACTCCGAATCCGGCCGTGGCCGCTTGGAGAGCAGCGGACTCCTGGGGCAGCATGCCTGAGGTCAGAATGACCAGACTACTTCGGTCTCTCTCCAGGTCCGCATACAGCTGCGTTACGCGAGCCTGTAGGCGGTTGACATGATCGTCTTGCTCGGACCGAAGAGCTGCCAACTCTGCTTCGGCTTCGGCGGCCCAAGCGCCCTCGCGGGCATCTCGGCTGAGCGGTAGTGGGATCGCGAGACTGAGCGTGAGCATGTCGGTACGCGCGTCACGTTGTCCGTAACTCAAGGAGACGTCGAAGTCGGGCAGGTGCGCCCTGCGCGCCCACTCCAGCCGCGCTTGTTGCGCTTCGATTCTCGCTACGTGGATGTGGATGGTCGGGCTGTTCTGAGTCACAGCACCCAGGAGCTCATTGAGCGGACGCAGCGGAGAGTTCGTTACTCGGGCGCCGGGGTCCATCGACACAAACCCGATTCGATCGGGCGCCTGAACGGCAGCCGCTGTGATCTCGGTCGGAATCGTCACACCTTCCACGGGCGTGAGCTGTGGACGGTTGAGGAGACGGTTGAGCGTAGCGAGCACGACTTGCCGGCGCTCAGTCAGGCCGGCTGCCTCGTCTGCGAGGGCGGCCGTCTCCACTTGGGCCTGAAGGACATCTTCCTGTCCCGCAGCGCCGACCGCGTACCGGACGTCGGCCGTAGAGACGAGAGTCGCCAGTACCTCGGCGTGGCGCCCGACGACTTCCAATCCCCGATCGATGAACGCGAGATCGTAATACGCTTGGCGCACCTCACGGGCGATGTCGAGACGCACTTCTTCGAACACTGCTTCGGCCGCGCGGACCTGGCCTCGTTCGGCGTCCTGCGCGAGTGAGAGCTTGCCCGGATATGGGAGTCGCTGAGATAGCCCGATCGTCTTCATAGTCATGGGGTCATCGAAGCCGGGCTCCGTAACCGGAAAACTGCGTAAAGAAAACGATAGGATCGGATTGGGCCGAGAGCCGGCCGCGGGAATGCGCGCTTCAGCGGCACGCACTCGCTCCGCTGCAGCCACTACGCTCGGATTCTGATCGAGAGCCACCGCGACAAGGGAGTCCAGTTGAGTTGGACTTCGTTCCTGAGGGACACCCGTCACAAGGAGCGTGACAGATACCAAGACTCCGAAGATGCTCATATGCAGTTACCTGAATTCCCGACCAGGAGGACGTCGAGCGGGGCCCGATCCTCTCAGCCACGAGGGGTTTGCGGATTACGCCCGTTCGGCCGAAACGGCGAGCCAGGCGGTGCCTTTTTTCTTGATTGGGGCCGAGCACCCCGGACGGGGGCTCAGAAGCGGATCAGACGCGCGGAGGGGGGAGGAAAATGGTACCGAACCATTCAGATCGACCCGAGTCGCGCGGTAGTTCTGGGATGTTCATGGCGAAGTCGACCGGGAGCGCCACAGTGGGAGCGTGCGGAACTCCAACGCTCGTACCACAAGGACCGGAACCGCCCACCACCAAGGGGCAAGACATGCCACCCTCTTCATTTATGGAGCCGCCGCAGGGGAAGTCCATGTGGCCACCATCCCCGGCTTCTGAGGCGACAGACATGTTTATTCCCATGTCCATCCCTGGAGAGCAGCCAGACACTTGGTACCCGACGGCCAGCGATAGCAGGAGCGCAGCTAGTTGGGGAAGCGCCATCAGGCTACGGGTCGGGACAGGTAGTCGCATATAACAAGCTAACGCGTGGCACCGCTCAGGCCACTAGCTAGTTTCCCGGTCCGTCCAGGACGATCATCCTGTTGTGCCGCGTCCCGAGCGCGTAGCGCACACGTCTGTGGCAAAAGAAGCGGCTCTCTAGCAAGGGGATAACTTCGATGGCAGGACCAATATGAGAGTCGCCGGTTGGTTGATCCTGACCTTCGTGCTGATGTTCGCCGCTGCGATCGCCGCTCAGCTGGCCCCGCAAGCGTTTGGGAGTTCGTGGCTAGGAGTGCTGGCTGGAGCTGCCATTGCCACGCTGGGCACGGTCGGCATTCTCGCGGTACTGGGGAAAGGAGCGAAGTCGCCCGAGCCCTTCCCTCCCCCCAGAGTCGGCGGGCTTCGCGGGATCCTCGTCGGGCTTGCGATTGGGCTTGCCGCGAGCACCGCGTCAGGCTTCTTGGTGGCGATTGGGGCAGACCTCCACAGCGCAGACGCATTCTGGGGTGCCATTACCCCGGACCGCCTCGTGGGGATGTTGACCCCGGCGATGCTCGAAGAGGTGGGGATGCGTGGAGGCGTGGTTCACATACTCGAATCGCGGTTTGGGTACGGGGCAGGACTTGCGGGCGGGAGCCTACCGTTCGGCTTGCTGCATCTCTTGGGCGGGCTCTGGGGACAGCCAATTTCGCTGGCCCACGTCATTGGGACCTCGGCAGCAGGTTTGCTACTGTCGCTGACCTACCTGCGCTTTGGCCTGGCCAGCGCAATCGCCTGCCACTGGACCTGGAATGTGCTCGCGGGGCCCTGGGCCGCCGCACTTGGGATTGGAGCGCTCGCCTTCGAGGGAGCGTGGCAGACGACGATGGTGCTGCTCGTGCTGTCCCTCCTCATCCACGTCATAAGACCCCACACCTGGCGGGACCCCCAGCAGGGCAAGCAGGGCAGCCAAACCCTACGATGAACACCGTGCCGGACCCTTAGGGCACCGTCGTGGGCGGGGCCAGTCCCCACAAGATCGCCATGGCCTCGTCGTAGGCGACAATCTCCGGGGGTGCTTCGGGCGCTTTGGGCACGAATACGAAGGCTCGGCGATCCGGATACATGGCGAGGATGCGTTGGTTCTTGTCGGGACCCAGGTCTCGCACGAAGAGAGGGCGCCCCTCTTCGATACCCGGGAGGTCGCCTTGCCAAACGAGAGGCGCGAGCGAAACAGCGCCAAAGCGGTCGGCGCGGAGCTGCTGCATGCACGACTCGGGAAACGCCTCGTTCGGACGGATCCGGATCGTTGCACCCGTTGGAGCGGGTGGTCTTTCAATATCGGACGGTGTGCCCGGAATTTGTTGGAAATCAACGGGCGGAAGCGTGATGTTCTGAGTGCCCGCAGCCGACGCCTCTCGAGCCAACGAATAGAGGTGCAATTGGCAGTTGGTGTTTCTCCTAAGCGCCGTGATGACGGTGTCCTGACGGACGCCTCCCATGCCCTGTAGCGACGCGCTGAGGCGCTCGTTCCACGACGTATGCACAAAGACGATGGAAGCAGACTCACCGGTGGGTACCGGCGGCTCGATGCGCTCTAGCGTCTCCTGGCTCCATTGATAGCTGCCCCATCGAGTCGGGACCCCCCAGACCGCCGCACCGGCGATGCCCAGGACGATGGCCCAGGTGGCCATGTCCCCGACCCATCGGTTCGCCACAACTTCACCTCGGGCCAACGCCGCAGCCGCCAGCACACCCAGAGCGATCCACGCGGGAGCCGCCTCAAACAGCATACGCACGTCGTGAAACCAGTAGAATGCGTTGGCGAGTACCGGTAGGGTGGCCCAGGCGAGTAACACTCCCATCCCCCTGGGGAGCTTGGTGGCGGTAAGGAGATACAGGCCGATGAAGAGGGTGATTGGGAAGGGCGTTTCAAGAAGCTGGACGCCCAAACTCAATACATCGGACGAGGTGAGGGCCAGCGCCTCCTCCAAGGTGTACGGGTAGCTCCACGGATCCATGTGGAAGCCGAGCCGGTGACGGTCTCCGAACGCGGCCAGGTATCCCAAGGTGGTCGGACTTCCGAATAGCCGGCTGTTGTACCACATCAACATCACGGCGCTGGGGGCTCCACCGAGGACCGTCAATCCCGCGCGGGTCGCCATCCAGGCCGCCGTGGGAGCGCCCGAGCGGAGCCAGTGCGGCACCCATACGCCGAGCGTGAACACGCTTCCGAGGACGAGGCCGATCAAGGGCCGATCCGACACCATGAGGCCTACTGCGGCGCCCGCCCAAAGCGCCCACCACGGACTGCCGTCCCGAGCACGGAGCGCGGCATAGAGCGCGGCTACTCCGAAGGCCCCGGCGGACACGTGGCTCATGGACCCGCCGCCGAAAAGGAAGAGGAAGGGACTAAGAGCCACAACCAAGGCCGCTACGCGCGCCAGCCCGCGTTTGTCGGGGAGTAGGCGTGGAAGCGACAGCGCCAACAGTCCGGCGAGTGCCGCAGCGAAGAGGGGCCCCAGCAGCATCGGGGTACCCAACCGCGTGAGGCCAGCCATGGCAAAAAGATGTAGCGGTGGGAAGTGGGACACCCATCCATCGGCGACCATGAGCGTGTTGGGGATCAGCCACGCATCCGGAGCTTCAGAGATCGGGCCTCCCAGCATTCCGCGGGCCAGGTACCGCGCCTGAATCGCCGACGCGATCTCGTCGACGTTGGTAAAAAACTCCTGATAGAGAACCCGGGAGGTGAACAGTGCCAACGCCCCCGACAACGCAGCCAGGGACAGAGAAAACGCCCCGTCCGATGCACGATCGATCCACGCTAGGAACCGGTCGCCCACCAGACGCGGTAGCCGCGACGGAAGAAGCCGCGCCAGAAGCCAGGCCAGCAACAGGATCACGACGGTGCCCCACCAGGCCAATTGGAGGGTCACCTCGGCCACCTCCACGCTCACCTCTCGGTGGGGCGCTTCGGCCGAGGTGTCCATGATCCGATACACGGGGGCGAACGCGAGGAACAGAATGCCGAGACCCAAAGCCCGCCGTGCCCACCTCAACATGCCTGCTTGCGGGCGTACGTCGCTGCTGGTTCCGGGCAGTGGAGGGAGAGTCATCGGTGGTCAGTGATCGGGGTGCGTGCGGTCCGGCGACGGTACACTAGCTTAGTCGTTCGGAGTGGCGCGCAGAGCTTGAATTGCGTCGACGGTGATCTTGGTCCGGAATTCGATGAGCTTGCGCCCAAGTTCCTGCGTCTCCGCGAGTGGCTCGAGGCTGATTCCGTTGATCGACGCTCGGCCCGCTTTCACACGCTGATCAAAGCGGATGGAGGTCGGATCGATTACCGACATGATCGCAGCAATGGATAGTTCTTCATGAATGCCATCGGACCCGGAGCTTGCCCCGTATTCCATCTCTTCGGGAATGTCCAAATCTTCCTGGATGTACCGGCGCACTTGGTCGTGATTATAAAACTCTGGGACATAATGGAAGCGCGTGGGTGTGCCGTTGTACTTCGCAGTTAGAGCGTCCGCGGCAGCCTGCATTCCTCGGAGGTTTCCGCCGCTGTCTCCGAGATAATACACCTCGGTAAAGCCCATCCCTCGAAGGCTATCTCCAATGTCGGTTAACCAAGCGATGTAGGTGGCTTGAGACACCATCGGTCCGGTGTTTCCGAGCATGACGTCGCGGCTCGGGTTGCCGGGCTCGAGCGTGACCAAGGGTGCGATCAAAGCCCCGCCAAGAGCGTGCGCTACCGAAGCACCCATGAGCTGGTTTGAGTAGTTGTGCTTGCCGGATGCGAGGTGGGGTCCGTTCGACTCCACGCCACCGGTCAGAACCAGCGCGGTCGTGTTGCCTGCCTGAATCGCATCACGGATTTCCATCCACGTGAGTTCCTCGATCCACACGCTGCTCAGGGCGTCGATTGGTCGTGGCGCCTTCATCTCTTCCGCGCGCGCGGCGGCTCGTGCCGCACGTTCGGCCGGCGTCAGCTGCGGGCCGCGACGCTGACCGGCCTGTTGGGCGTCCACGCTCGTGGCGCATAGGCAAATCGAAAACAAGACTAAAAACGCAGTTCTCACGGAAATCTCCTCGGATTAGATGGCTCCTCTCAATCACGGGCCTCGTGGTGTTTCCGGCAAGATGGCTTCGATAGATTCGCCAGATACCTCCACCCGCGCGGTGCAATGATCGTCAAAAGCCTCGGCCTCAGCTGTCTACTGTTTCTCACACTCGCAGCTCCCGCGACTACCCAAGTCGCACGCTACGGACTTTCTACGCGCGTTGAACTCCACATGCTCCCGGCCGTCACCAGCGGCCCCCTGGATCCGACCTGGCACCCCGACGGCTCCGCTCTCGCCTACTCGATGAAGGGAGACATCTGGATACAGTCCCTCGGCAGTGACCGCGCCCAAGCCATTACCCAAGGACCGGGTTACCACTTCGAGCCTGCATTCAGCCCGGACGGTGAGTGGATCGCAACTGCGGTGGACACGGACGGCCAGCTCGACATCGCAGTGGTTCGCACCGACGGTACGGACTTCCGGCGTCTGACGTCTGAAGCCACCGTGGACGTCCAACCTGCCTGGACCCCCGACGGGCGCCACATCCTGTTCGCCTCTGCTCAGGACCGGGATTTCGACGTCATGCGGGTCGAAGTGGCGACCGGGGAAACTGAGACTGTGGTGGGCGGACGGGGAAACCAGTTCCATCCCGCGCCGTCGCCTGACGGCTCAAAGCTCGCGTTCGTTGCGGGCGTCAGGGGCAGGTTGGGGAGCGGAGGGATCTGGACGGTGCCGATGACCGGCGGTGAACCGACGCTCGTGCACTACGAAGAGACCAGCTACCGGACTGCGCCGGCGTGGACGCCAGATGGGCTGGCGTTTGTGTACGCTTCGGATGCGGCGGGATCGTATGACCTCGCTACTGTCCCGGCATCCGGTGGCAACCGCGTTCGCTTAACCTCGCAACACCTCGATGAGTTCGCCCCGGCCGTGAGTCCTGATGGAACGTCGGTGGCGTTCGTGGGCAACCAGGGCGGACCCACGTCGCTCTACATTGCGTCGCGCTTCGGTGGCGGAAACCGTGCGTGGCAGGAGATCACCCAGTCCCGCCTGTCGCCCGTGTACGAAACTGCGACGGTAAGAGGACGGGTTACCGGCCCCGACGGTGCTGTCGTCCCTGCCCGCATTCAACTCCTGGCATCTGATGGGCGTGGGTACGTGCCGAACGGAGCGTTCCACCGCGTGAGTCCGGCCAACGAAATCCACTACTTCCACTCTACGGGGGAGTTCGAGGTCACCGTACCTGCGGGCGACGTCCGCGTCGAAGCCGTCCGCGGGTTCGAGTGGGTGCCGGCCAACGAAACGGTCCACGCAGCGCCGGGCGCGACCGTCACCGTCGACCTTCGCATGGAACGGCTCGCCGATCCGCGCCAGTCCAACTGGGTGTCGGGCGATGCGCACGTTCACGATCTGCACGAGGGGCGGTACGGCCTTACGCAAGGTGAGTTCTTTGATCAACTCAGGGCCGACGATCTGCACGTGACCAGTGACTTGATCCACATGGACGGGACCAAGCTCATGGGGCGATGGAGCGACCTCACGGGCGAGGACTACTCCGGATCCACCGACGACTACATCCTGCGGTACACTCAAGAATTCCGGGGCTCGTTCGGACACGTCTCGTTGCTCGGACCGACCGACTTTATCATGCCACTGATCGGCGGCACCGCGGGCTCACCCTACCCGTCGGACGGACTGAAATTGATGTACCTGGACAGCATCAACGCCCTCGGTGGGATCGGCGGTTTCTTGCACCCCTACACTCCGAACGGCCTCGACCCCAAATCGCCTGAGTTCGCCGCTCAGTCGGATATTCCGATCCACGCCCTTTTGGGGCGCGGCGACTACTACGACATCGTCTCGATCGCGTCGGACGAGATGGCCGGCGCTGATATGTACTACCACATGCTTAACGTGGGCGTGCGCCTGCCGGCATCCGGCGGTACGGACAACTTCTCCAACGTGTGGCGTGATCCATCCGGCGGGACGGCGCGCACCTACGCTCGACTGGACGGTCCGCTCACGTGGCAGAATTGGATTGAGGCGGTGAGGGCCGGCCGCACGATGGCCACCAACGGGCCCTTGCTGTTTGCCGAAGTGGACGGGCAAGAGCCGGGCTCAGAGCTCAGCACTCGAGACCAGGTTACGGTGTCTGTCGACCTGGCCACGATTGCCCCCGTGGACGTGATCGAGATCGTGGTTGATGGAAGCATCGTGCGCTCGATACGCGTCGCGCAGGGGCAGAGTAAACTGACGTTGAGCGAGTCCGTCCCAGTGAGTGGGGCGCGATGGATCGCAGTGCGAGCTCGAGGCGGCAAGGCCCGTTACTCGGGAGACAACTACACCTTCGCGCACACCACCCCCGTCTACTTCGCCGACGCCCAGCCCAATGACGCTTCATGGGTGTCGGCACAGTTCCTCACCAAAGTGATCGACGAGATTTGGCGTCGCATAGACCAGCGAGACACGTGGACGGCCGACGGCGATCGAGAAGCGTATCGACGTCACCTCGACGAAGCGCTGGCGGTGTTGGCCAAGAGCCGGTAACCACGGGCGTTTGGATTCCCTACTTCTGATCGGGGACCGATAGGCGAGCCCTGTCCGGGTTGAGCCGATATCCGCGCTTTCCGTGTGTGTAGATCAGTGGCCGGTTGGCTGCCCGTCACCGACCCGGAGTCCCGATGTCCCATCTCCGCAGTCGCCGGCCCCCGCGTTCTCCGTTTCGCCTCGTCACACCGCCAGACATTCTCTCAAGGGATCATCATGATGGTACCACGCAACCTTGCGATCGGACTTGCGGCCGTAGCACTCGCCGCCTGTGGCGAATCAGCGACCCAGCCGGATCAGGTCCCAAAGCCCGACCGGGTTCCGCTGGAGGCCGCCTCCGAGCTAATCCTGTGCGGCAGCACTCTCGTCCTCGAATCGCAGGCCGACATCGACGCATTCAATTGTACCCACGTCACGGGGGACCTGACGATCAACTTCCCCATCGACTCTGTGACAAACCTCGACGGCCTTTCCGAGCTGCAGTCGGTCGGAGGGCACTTCACCGTCACAAACGTCCATGGCCTACGCAACCTTGACGGCCTGTCGTCTCTAACCTCGGTCGGGGGGATCTTGCACATCGTCCAAAACTTCCTCCTTACCAACATCGATGGCCTCTCGGCGCTGAGGTCAATCGGTGGTCTTGACCTCTTTGCCAACCACGCCCTGCCCAACGTCGACGGCCTATCGGGGCTGACCTCGGTCGATGGGATCCTTAGCATTCAGTTGAACGACGCTCTGGAAGACGTTGACGGGCTGTCGGCACTGACGTCAGTCGGGAGCCTGCGCATCTTTCGAAACGCGGTACTCTCCAAGTGTGCGTGCGGACTCTACCGCCTTGTGCAGGGGGGTGGCGCTGAAGGGGTCACCATTGAGGACAACGCTCCAGGCTGTAACTCCGAGGCGGATATCTCGGCAACAGCGTGTGCCGCATGTACGAGCGAGCTGCTCCTCGGGACTATCACTGCTGCCCAGAACGGGGGATCACTCAAGGCGAGCCATGCGCGAGCCTTATTGAACAAGCTGCAGTCCGCCGAGGAGAAGGCTGCCAAAGCCAAGTTCGCCGATGCCGCGATCGATATGGACGCATTCATCGTCCAGGTGCGCGAACTCGAAGCGAAAAAACAGATCAGTTCTGACACTGCGGCCACGCTAATCAAAAGTGCCGAAGCACTCCGCGACATCTGGCGGCCTACACGGTCTAAGATGCAGGCTCGAGCTGGCTAGGAACTGCCGGAACACGACGGGGCGCCTCCTATGAGGCGCCCCGTTTTCCGTTACCGGAAGCTTCGGCCTACCCTTCCGCCCCCTTCTCGACCAAGCCTAGGCACGATTCGCTAAGGCCCCACCCGCGGCCCGGGCGGCAGCGAGCCCTGGCCCGACCAGTGGTTCTCGGGGAAGTGATCGAGATCCTCCCGAAACGCGTCAGCGGCCCCCGACTTGCACAAAAGGCAAGGCCAATCGAACCTCGATCATCGGATACAAGCACTGTGTTCACTCGAAGCCTGGTCCTGACTGTCGCATTGGTGGCTTCCGCCTGCGCGAATCAACCTCCTCCCCAAATGCCGACTCCGGTGATGGCCACTCAGGTCCGCGTCGACACGGTCCAGGTCGAGGTAGGCGCGGAGGCGGCGGCGGAGCTCCGCCAAGAAGTGAATCGCCTGAAGATCCAGCTGTTCGAGAGAGATGCGCAGATCCGGCAGGTGCAAACTCAGTTGAACGATGAGCGCCGGGAAGTCGTGAGGAACATGGCCAAGCTCCAGGGGCAAGCCACGCGCGCCGAGGCGGCCTCCGAGATGGCCGAGGCTCAGCTCGCTGTTCAAGCGCTGCCCGGAGGGGACGAGAAGGCTCCGGCGACGCAACTGCTCGCCGAAAGCGCGATTGAGTTCAACCGCGGGAACTACGGTGGTGCGGTGTACTTAGCCACGCAGGCGCGTTCCACAGCCAACATGACGAAGTCGCTACTCAGTGCCAGCAGTGGGCGGGCGCCATCCGCGGGTGAGGAGCTGTTCTCGATCCCGGTTCCGCTGAAGACGCGAGGGGCCAGCAACGTCCGCGGGGGGCCGGGCACGAACAACCCCGTGCGGTTTGTGGCGGCCGAGGGATCTGCTCTTACGGGCCTGTCCTACACTAGTGAATGGCTCTTTGTACGCGATGTGCGAGGCGAAGAGGGGTGGATCCACCACTCGTTGGTGCTGGCTCGGTAAGCCAGTCTTATTGCGCTACGGCGCCCGAACGCGAGGGGAGCTCTTCATTGATGTCCTTAGCCGAGTCAGAATCCGACCAAGGTCGGGGTGCCATCTCGCGGGAATACTCGGAGCCGGGAGGCAGTTCTGCTCCTTCTCCTAACAGCACACGATTGCGGCCGCGGTCTTTCGCCTCGTACAACGCAGCATCCGCAGTTCCGATGAGTGCTGCGGGGGTGGCTCCGTGCACGGGGAACACGGCGGCGCCGATGCTCATCGAGACCGGCCCGCCCTCAACTTCTTCGCGCGCGAGCCGCTCCAGGATGCGTCGTCCTGTTTCCATGGCGCCCGTGGCGCCGCATTCGGGAAGCATCACAATGAACTCCTCGCCTCCGTACCGGCTCGTCGTATCTACGCCTCTGGTACCTTGTTGAATGGCACGGGCAACGCCTCGCAGCACGCTGTCACCCTTTTGGTGGCCGTAGGTGTCGTTGTAGACCTTGAAGTGATCCACGTCCAGCATGAGGACTGCCATCTGCTCATTGGAGCGCCGCGCGCGGGCCAACTCAGCCTCCAATGACTCCATTCCGTGGCGCCGGTTGTAGAGGCCCGTCAATTCATCCGTGATCGAGAGCTTGGCCAATTCTTCGTTCCGCTGCACCAGCTGGGTATGAGCATCGTCGAGCGCCTGACGGCCGGCGCGCAGTCTTCCCACCATGTCGTTGAAGACCTCGGTTAGGTAGCCCACTTCACCGCCCCCCAAGACCGGCAAATCGACAGAGAGATCCCCGCCCGCCACGCCGGCCGCCCCCTGGATGAGTCTTTCCAACGGGCGCACCACGATCTGGGAGACCAGATAGGCTAGCCCACCCATGAGCACCATCAGTCCGAGCACGATCAGCAAGGTTAGATCTCTGAGACGTGCGACTGGGCCGTAGGCTTCCTGCTGGGTGATCTCAGTGATCACTTCCCAGTCAACGCCGGGTACCGGCTGGATCGTGCCCAACATGATCGAACCGTCAGTCCCTGTGTAGTCGACGATTTCTCCCGGCCGCGTTCGAAGTACGCCAATGGCCTCTGTGCCGAAAAGCTCCCCCACAGAAGCCGCCCGCTCCCCGGATGTCGTGATGACGCTTCCCGTCGCGGAAACCAGATGCGCCAGCCCCGATTTTCCGGGAGCCGATGCGTTCAGTATCCCGGAGAGTGCCCCGAAGTTGAGCTGGGCAACCAGGGTGCCTAGACGGACGAACCCGTCCGCGGTCCGAACGGGCTCGACGAGCGGTGCCACCACCGAGGCTGCACTCGGGTCCCACCTGGGGATGCCCAGCTCCGTATCTTCTACTCGATGTTCCTGGTCGTATTCCGCCGATGTCACCGCGGTACCCGCAACGGACCCGCCATACGCCACCTGTCGACCCTCTGCGTCCAGCACGACCAGGCTCAGATAGTCCGGGAACCGCTCAAGGACCGCGGCTACATAGTCGCCCAGTCGTCCCTCGGCGTCGGCCCTCACCGCAGGAGATCCCGTGTTCAGTCGGACGAGATTCTCTGAGACCTCGAAGGAGACCCCGAACACGCCGATATCGTAGAAGCGGTCCCTAACCCAGAGGTCGACCTCACGCGCCGCCTGGGAGGCGACGCCATGGAGTTCTTCGTCCGCTCTAGCTGTCAGCGCACTCTTGTTCTGGGTGTAGGATACAAGGGCGGTGGCAAGGGTCGGCAGAAGGGTCGCCATCACCGCGAGGGTAACGATTTTCTTCTTGATCGTGTCGAGCCGCACCCACTGCAGGATGCGACCAACCCTGGTTTCCCATCGGTTCATTGAGCGCAGCTTGGGTGAGTCGGGACCTAGCTCGGGGCCAATTCGGACCCTCTTGCTCATATCGGAAAAGCAAGAATCGCACCCCCGCCTCTCCTTCTAGGGTGATGCGAAAAAAGCTGGCGATGGGCCCTGGCGGTTCGCGCTCGACTCCGGTGAAGGGCAAGGCGTCTAGCGCGAGCGCTCTACCTGCGCATGGGAACCTGCCGCACCCCATCCACCGGCTCATCCCGCACGGTCACGGTGGTCGACGATTCCCAGGCACCTACACGGACCGTCACACGGTAAGTACCGACCGGCACGAGTTGCTGATACGCCCATTCACTTGGTGTCCCCATCCCACGAGCGTGCTCCGCGTCGGCGGTGGCATCTGACCGCAGCTCCCACCACAGCGTGTGCACCCCCTGCTCTGACGGCCCGGTGAGCGTACGCACGACATCTCCAGCCGCCGACGTGACGGTGATCTCCGCACCACCAGCGTTGGCACCATCAGCATTGACGGAATAGATGATCGCCGTACCCACCGGAGGGGTTTCCGCACGAAACATCTCGTCGCCGTTCAGCTCCTCGATCGTATTCCCATAGGTCACGCGCCAGCGAAACTTCGTGCCAACCTCGACCGGGAATACGTGGACCGGTTCTGCCAATCCTTGAGTCATCTCCGCCAAGGGCCCAATGTCCAAGGTCCAGATCGCTAGCCCAAACGTGCCTACAACCAGATCGCGATCTCGAGCTTGGATCACCATCGTGCGCACTCCCGCAGTGGGCAGGCCCGAACCGAGCACTGTCCAGTGCTGGCCGCGATCCAAGCTGACCCGCACTCCGTGCTCCACTCCCGCGTATAGCACGTCGGGGTTATCGGGATCCTCGCGTACTACGTAGGCGGGACCGTCGTCGAGGTCGCCAATAATCGAAGTCCACGTTGTCCCGCCGTCGGACGTCCGGTACAGATAGGGTCGATTGTTGTCCAGCGTGTGACAGTCGAGAGCAACGTATGCGACTTCGGCGTCGAACCGTGAGGTCTCGATCTCGGACACAACGCACTGCTCGGGGGCGTCGGGCATGTTGCCGTCTACCTGAGTCCAACTCCGGCCCATATTGCGCGTAACCCAGACCGGCCCGTCATCGGCACCGACCCACAATGTGTTCGCGTCGAAGTGGGATTCCGCCACCGAGAAGATTGTCCCATAGGAGTGGTATCCATCCCGGATCCCAAGGAACGATCGGTCTTGCTGCCAGGTCAGGTCGTCAGAGAGTCGCTGTACATCGCCCGTCTTCCCGTTGATGCGGAAGAGGTAGTTGCCCCCGAGGTAGATGTAGTCGGGATCGTGCTCCGAGAGGACGAGGGCGGGTGTCCAGTTGTAGCGCACGGGGCCCTCGATCCCGACGGCCTGCAGTTCTTCAGCTGTCGGTTGTAGCTCCGTCCGCTCCCAGTTTCGGAGGTCCATGCGGGTGGTGTTCCCAAACTGTTGGGCGAGGTAAATGATGTTGGGATCTCGCGGATCGGTGGCCGACGCCATCCCGTCGCCCGTATACCGAAGCTTGTCCCAGTCCTCGTCGGTAATGCCCTCTTCGTCGTACACACGGCTGGGCCCAAGCCAGTGCCCGGTGTCCTGCATGCCTCCGATGACGTGCCAAGGGTCCTGATTGTCGACGCTGATCTCGTAGAACTGGCCGATGGGGAGCGCCGACACCATCCAGGTGGCGCCGCGGTCGAACGAGATGTTGATCCCACCGTCTCCAACGATGACCAGATGATCGGGGTCTGACGGATCGATCCACATGCCGTGCAGATCGTTGTGAACTTGTCGGATGTTGACCTCCTCCCAAGTCCGCCCTCCGTCTTCCGACTGGTTGAGCTCAAAGACGGGCATGTAGACGCGGTCGTCGTCAGACGGGTCTACGAACACTTGTTGGTAGTAGTAGCCAGTCGACGGGTCGCTCACCTTGGTCCATGTGGCCCCAGCGTCCGCCGACCGATAGACGCCAGTTTGTGAACCGCTCCTCTCGCGAGGCTCCAACGTGAGAATCCCTGCGTACACGATACGGGAGTCGTTGCGGGCGACAGTCAGGTGGATCTTCCCCATGTCTTCGGTCGGCAGGCCGTTGCTGAGCCGCGACCAGGTGGCGCCGCCATCTGTACTCTTCCAAATCCCACTTCCCGCCCCGGCCTCGTCCATATCGCCGCCGCCGAACCTGTACCGTTGCCAGGTCGACGCGTAGAGAACGTCGGGGTTGCTGGGGTCCATCTCGATGTCCATGGCCCCCGTGGTGTCGTTCACAAAAAGGACCTGTTCCCAATCCGCGCCACCGTTGGTCGTGCGGAAGACGCCACGTTCGGAGTTGGTCCCCCAAAGGTGGCCCATTGCCGCAACCCACACCCGGTCGGGATCGGTCGGGTGAATCACGATCCTCGAGATCAGATACGAGTCGGCAAGTCCCATGTTGGTCCACGATTCGCCTCCGTCCAAAGACCGGTAGACGCCGTCACCCCAGGAGTTAGCTCGCGTGTTGGCGGGCTCGCCGGTGCCTACCCAGACGATCTCGGGATTCGATGGTGCCACCGCAACCGCCCCCGTCGAAGCGGATCCTTCGTTCGTGAACACGTTGCGAAACGTCGTTCCGTGGTTGGTGGTCTTCCACAAGCCGCCGCCCGCAGTCGTCACGTACAACGTCTTGGGATCCGACTCGACGCCAACAACGGTCCACGCGCGCCCGGCCGGCATCGAAGGGCCCAGAAGGCGCCAGCGCAGGGTGGCTGTGTGTTCGGGAGCAAGGGCCTGCGACGATGCCGCTTCCGGGAACGAGGTCACGGACACAGCGGCACAGATTGCAGCGAGGATGACGCGCCTCATTGAGATCTCCGAGAAGATTTCGGGACTCGACTACTCCCCCCCCGGGGAGTGGACCGATCGCCCTGCGACACACGCCGCAGGTACCTCCAGATCGCTTTGATCTGTCCATCCGTCAAGCCGACGAACCCCGCCAGGGCATAAAGGCGGTTGGCACTTCTCAGCCTTGAGCCCTTGACGCCGGCTTCGGCGCAGTAGATACATCCGTGACCGTCATACAACGGTGACGGATGTATCCACTCCATGCGGAGCACTTCCCAGTGAACCGATCCGACGCGCTGGACCGGGTCCTTCCTTTGACACCGACCGTCTACCACGTCCTTGTCGCCCTCGCGAGCGGTCCGCGCCACGGCTATGCGATCGCCAAGGAGGTCGAAGAGCTCACCGACGGCCGCATTGTGATGGGTCCAGGTACACTCTACGGCTCGCTGCAGCGGATGGAGCACCAGGGTCTCATTTCGGAAGCCCCCAACCCCGGCGAAGAGGGACTCCACGCAAATCGGCGTCGTTATCACAAGATGACAGCCCTGGGTTCGACAGCCTTGCGCGTCGAGTCCGAGAGGCTATTCCGGACCGCGCGGCTGGCTCAGCAACGGCTGGGTATCTGAAGATGGGCGATCGCGATTCACCCTCCGACGCCCTGCGCTCGGCCTATCGGTGGCTGCTGTCGCTCTATCCGACTTCGTTTCGCAACCACTACGAAGCGGACCTTCTTCAGGCCTTCGACGACCGCCGCACCGAGTCGCGCTTTCAAGGACTCGTGGGGAGCGGCCGCTTGGGGCTGTTCCTCCTCGCCGACTTCGCGGTGTCCGTACGACTTGCCAAGCCACCTCAACGGCGATCCGCCCTCACCAGACTGACGACGACCATGGGCACATTCATTCATGACCTTCGCTTCAGCGTTCGCATGTTGCGGAAGAACCTGCTGTTCACGACCGCGGCGGTCCTCACGCTAGCCCTCGGGATTGGGCTCAACGCGGCGAC
This sequence comes from Phascolosoma agassizii, assembly GCA_035593235.1. Taxonomy (NCBI): domain Eukaryota; kingdom Metazoa; phylum Annelida; class Sipuncula; order Phascolosomatiformes; family Phascolosomatidae; genus Phascolosoma; species Phascolosoma agassizii. Next base: position 31,215 of record JAVJHY010952639.1, on the reverse strand, counting down.
GTTTTCGACGGTTCGCGGCACTCTGCTGCGCCCCTTGGATGGCGTACAGGCCCCGAGCGAACTGTTGCAGGTGTATCGGACCTGGCCAGGACTCACGTACGGGTCCGTCTCGGTTCCCCACTACCAAGACTTACGGGATCGATCGACCGAGGTCTTCGAGAACCTTGCCACCTACTCCTTCGCACCGATGTCGTTGTCCGTCGACGGCCGCAGCGATCGGACGATGGGCATGATGGTCAGCGCCAACTTCTTCCAAACCTTGGGCGTCACTCCGGTTCTCGGTCGGCCCTTCTTCCCCGGTGTCGAAGACGAGGCACCCGGAGCCCATCCGGTCGTTGTCCTCGGGCATGGCTTCTGGCAGGGTCGTCTCGGTGGCGACCCGCAGGTGATCGGGACCTCCGTCCTGATTGGTGGCAACCCTTATGAGGTGGTCGGTGTTGCGCCCGCGGACTTCCGAGGCCCGACCACGTTTACCGACATTCCGCTGTATGTGCCGTTGATGATGCAGCCCGAGCTGGGAGGTCGTCCGAGCATCATCGACGCGCGCGGCAGCAACCAGTTCACAGTGATCGGACGCCTGCGCGATGGCCAGTCGGTCGAGCGGGCAGCAGCGCTCCTCGAGTCCGTCCTCGCCGGATTGCGCGAGGAGTATCCGGACAGCTACGAGAACCAAATCGGACACACCCTCGTGTTGCAGAACGACGCGGGGTTACATCCCAACTTCAAGAACGCTCAGATGGGGATGAGCACGGTTATGACGGTGGTCGTGGCGCTCCTGCTTTTGATCGCTTGCGTTAACGTCGCCAACCTCTTCCTTGCCCGTGCCCGTGAACGACGTCGCGAGATCGGGATCCGACTCAGCCTGGGCGCGAGCAGACGACGGATCATTCAACAGCTGTTGACGGAAAGTCTGATCTTCAGCGCGATTGCTGGGTTGGCGGGTCTGGCTCTCGCACATCTCGCTCTAGGCGTGGTGGGCAGCGTCCGGCCTCCCGTCGACGGGCCCTGGGCATTCAATATCGAAATGGATCGCACCGTCCTGCTGTTCACACTCGCGATATCGATCCTTACCGGCATCCTGTTTGGGCTGGCGCCAGCGCTGCGAGCCTCAAGCGGCGACTTGGCTTCGTCTCTCAAGGACGGCGGCAACGTACGCGTGGGGCGGTCACGGGTGATCAGCGGACTGGTGGTCGCACAGATGGCGTTGTCGCTGCTGTTGCTGATTAGCTCGGGGCTGTTCTTACGGAGTCTCCAGGGAGCCGCCCGCATCGACCCGGGCTTCATCGACCCCGGACACCTGGTAATGGCGGCGGTGGACCCCGGTCTGCAGGGGTACGACCAGGTCCGGTCACGCGAGTTCTGGGACCGGCTATCCGCGGCGGTCGGCGACCTCCCCCAGGTGACGCACGTCGGGATGACAACGAGTCAGCCGCTCGGCTTGGCAGGGAGCGATCGCAGCGTCACGATCCCCGGGTATGAGTTCGCCGAGGGCGAAGTGCGGAGCCTGAACTACGCGATTGTGACCGAAGGCTACATCGAAGCGATGGGCGTCAAGCTAATCGAGGGACGCACGTTTACGACCACCGATGACGAGGCATCTGCGCCCGCGATCATTGTAAATCGTCGATTTGCCGAGCGGTTTTGGCCAGATGAATCGGCGCTTGGGAAGGTGGTGCAGACGGCTGGCCAAGACCGGGAAGTGATCGGAGTGGTCGAGACCGGAAAATATAGGAGCCTAGGCGAGCCACCCACGGAGTACATGTACCTGCCTCAGCGTGAACTCTTCCGGTCCGAAATGTCCCTTGTTGCCCGCACCTCTCGAGACCCGCAGGAGACGCTGGCCCAGATCCGCGGCATCGCGCGCTCCCTCGATCCGGACATGCCGATGTTCGACGTTCGAACGATGGAAAACCATATGGGCCTCGCGCTCCTGCCTGCCCGCCTCGGGGGTACGGTCCTGGGCATCTTCGGAATTCTGGGTCTTACACTCACCGCCGTCGGCGTCTACGGCGTCATGGCCTACTCGGTCGCGCAAAGAAAACGGGAATTGGGAATCCGCATGGCGCTTGGCGCGGATCGGCGCCGCGTCGTCCGCCTGGTCGTCGGCGAGGGCATGCGACTGGCGCTGGTCGGCACGCTGCTGGGGTTGTTCGCCGCAGCCGGCGCAACCCGCCTCATCCAAGGACTTTTGTACGACGTGAGCGCCCTGGATCCGGTAGCCTTCGCGGGTGTGCCGGCGCTTCTCATTTCCGTTGCCCTTCTGGCCGTCTATGTCCCAGCCCGAAGGGCGGCGAGCGTCGAGCCGATGAAGGTACTCAAGACGGAGTAAGACACCCGCCATTTCGGCGTTGGAGCGGCGGGGAGCGAAGATGGACCGGGCACGTGGTTTGGGGTGGCATGACTCGCTAGGCCCCACCGGCCGCCAGGGCGGCAGCGAGCCCATCAACCGACCAGCGGTTCTCCGGGAAGTGATCGAGGTCCTCCCGAAACGCGGCAGCAGCTTCGTCAGCACGACCCGCCAGCAGGAGCACGGCTCCGAGCTCCTGCCGCACCGGCACCGTCCATTCCGGTGGCTCTCCGTATAGCAGCCGATCCTCCAGCTGTACCGCTTCCCGCAAGTGACCCACGGCGGCGGCGAAGTGTCCAGCTGCTGCCTCCGTCCTCCCGGCGAGCACCGCGGTGGCAACGTTCAGAATGTCAGCAGAGGTGTTGAATTCCATACGGAGGCCATTCCCGATCGACCGTTCCGCCAGGCTCCGAAGCTCGGCCAGTTCCGCCCTCGCCGCGCTTACCTCTCCGGTCGCGGCTAAGGCCCGCCCCCGAGCGTAGTGCCAGATCGCCAGAGCGTGGGTTCGCTCAGCGAGCGGTGCGGGCGAATTGAGCACGCGCTCCCACTGCTCGAACCTGACACCCACCAGCAACGGTCGAATGGACCAGTGCTGCAAGAAGTCGGTCCCGGGCTGGCCGTACATCTCTTCGGGGATCAACGCCTCGACCTGCGCGGCGGCAGTGGTGGCCTGCGCCTCGTCTCCCAGCATCAAGGATGCGAACGCAAGGAAATCGAAGTTGTGAGGGTAGTACCCGGCCGTGTAAAAGGTCATCCCGGGCCGCTGGTCCTGGATGTAACTCTCGTCGGCGTGCACGGCGTGCTTGTTGGCCTCGATGGCGTCACGATACCGACCGACACGGATGTAGATGTGCCCGGGCATGTGCACGATGTGGCCGGCGCCCGGCATCAGCCCGGCCAGCCGCTCCGCACACGGTATCGCGCGCTCGGGGTAGAGCTTTTCCACCGCGTGGATGTAGAAGTGGCAGGCACCGGGATGATTCGGGTTCGCCTCCATGACCCGACCCAGAGCTCCCAGCGCGTCTTCGATTCCGGGTTGCGGTTCGCCGTCTTCGGTCCAGTAATCCCAGGGCCGGAGGTCCATGAGCGACTCGGCGTATAGAACTCCGACTTCCTCGTGGTCTGGGTGCCGTTCCACGATCTCCCGCAGTGCAGTGGCGTAGGCCTGGTCGAGGCTGCTCCTGTCCTCCATGGGTTCGGAGACGTAGCGCTCCGCGAGCGCTACCATCAGTGCGCGTTCGACTGGGGTTGATTTGACTGGGGCTGATCCCTGCTGCACCGCGAGAGCCTGCTCAAGAGCGGCGTAGGCGGATACTGCGGACGCCTCGTCGATGGGCTTGTTGATGTTGGGACCGAACGCGAGCGCCTCTCCCCAGAAGCACATCGCGCAGGTGGGGTCGATCCGCTGTGCCTCACGAAAGGAGCGGACGGCCTCTGAATGGTTGAAAGCGTAATACAGCCGGAGCCCCTGATCGAAATAAGCCTGCGCTCTAGGTTCGCTGGTAGTGACCGCGTAGTGGTGGTCCCCAAGGTTGTCATATAGCGGGGGGCGCTCCGCGACCTGAGCTTGTGGGGCTTGTTGGCCGTGCCCGCTGTGTCCGGCCTGCTGAGCGGTCCCCGCTAGCGGCGCCCAAAAGGCCGCAGCGAAGCCTGTGACGAAACCGGTGGACACGAACGTCCAGACCGCCCGAGCCATCCGACCTCTTCTATACGTGCACATATGACTTGCTCCTGATCGTCTTGGTGTACTGTACTGACTAGTCAGTATACACACATTCCGAAACAAAGGTCAAGTGTTGAGTCGTTTCGATACTTGATGAGCAAACAAGGACACACTCACCTTCCGCACGAATAGACCGTTCGGTATACTTAGGGCCGACAGCCAAACGCACCTTCACCCGTCCACCATGCCGCGAAACGCTCAAATCACCAAGCAGAAAATCCTGGACTCGGCCGAGCGTCTGGTGCTCGAGAAGGGTTTCTCGGCAACGACGGTAGATGCGATTCAGCAGGCGGCGGAGATCAGCCGCGGCACGTTCTTCAACCACTTCCCCACCAAACACGACTTGGCGAAGGCGCTGCTCGTGCGCTATGCGGAGGGGGATGCGAGCATGACCGACGGATTTATGGCTCGGGCCGAAAAGTTGGCGACAGACCCCCTGCAACAGGCACTCGTTTTCATCGGCTTCTACGAAGAGTTGATGGAAGAGACAGGTATGGGGGAGACTGGCTGCCTCTTCGCGTCGTATATCTACGAGGCCGGGCTCTTCGACGAAGAAACGCACTCAATGGTCCTGGGTTCCGTCGCGCATTGGCGCCGGGTCCTCGGCGGAAAGCTGGAAGAGGCCATCGCACACCACGGAATCCGTTCGCCCGGGTCGGATCCATACGTGCTCGCCGACCTCACGTACGGTGTGTTTCAGGGGGCGTTCATCCTGGGCCGCCTGCAGGCCGATCCCGGCCTGATGGTCGAGCATCTGAAGCAGATCCGTGTGTTTCTGGAGCTGCTGATCGGCGCGCCGGTTTCGTCAGAAGCGGCTGCGGCCAGAAGCACGTCATGACCAACCTCGCGAAGATTCCCCGCTTCTACGAGTGCCCCTCGACGGTACCGGACCCGACTAGTCCCACCGATCCTACTGCGACGAGTTGCTTCGACTAGAAAGCAGTCGAGGTATCGCAAATAGGCCGGGGGAGCCATCGAGCTGCCCCGTCTTTTTTCGTCTCGAGGTCCGTCGGGCGCGGAGTTTGCTTCGCTGCACTCCGGGAATCCCGACATCTGGAGTGACTGTCATGATCGAAACTGCGCCCACCCCGACTGAAGAGATCAGGGAGGTTGAGCCAAGTCCGCACGACGAGACGGGCGGACCGAACTACGCCCGGGAGATCTGGATCTTACGACTCGGACTCTGGGTCGCTGTCGCCCTCGTCTTCGCTGCGGTCGCGCTCCCTCTCAGCACGACCGTACGCATGGCCATAGGGGTCGTGGCCTTGGCCCCGTTGATGTGGATACCCAGCCGACTGAGCAAGCGGGCCGCCGAAAGCCAAGAGGTCGCCCAGGCGCGAGCTCGTCGGTTCCTCCGCCTACGTACCGCAACCGACATAATGCTCGACGAGGTGCGACGACTCAACGGCCTCACCATTGATGCCGACCGAGGAGTGCGGGATCCCGAGGAAACCGAGCGTGAAGTTCAGGCCATCGAGGCTCGGCTCCATGCTCTCGTCAACGAACTTCGGACGGCGGCGGGCGTAGAGGGAAGGCCGCCCGCCGAGCCGGAACTCGGCCTCTAGGGTGCCCCTCTATCCGGGGGGACGGATCCCAGGCACACGCGGCTTGGGCGTTGCCAGTCCGATCGAATGACCCGAAACGCCAATCTGCACCACCGATCAGCACTTTTGTTCAGGTCCATCAAGTTGCCGAGGAGCGTCCGCCACGTCGGTGGCCGCCCCGCAACAAGGTGTACGTGCCCGCCCTTGGGCACTTTGGACGCCTGCCACTTCCCTACCGCCTGGGCCCGTTGCAGAGATGCAGCAGGCGAAGAGTGGCCCAAAGATCGCTTTCTGTTTGCCTGTATGGTCCGACCTGCGAGCAAATTTCAGAACAGACAATGATGAGCGAGACCGAAAACTTCCGAACGTCACCAAACGGTTGCCGACGCGGCTTTACGCTCGTCGAGACCGTGACGGCCCTCGCCATTGGCTTCGTTCTCTTCTCGATTGCTTCCGGCAGCATGGTGGACCTGCGCTCGAAGGCGGCGCTGCGGTCTGCTGAAATGGCCTTCCGCACTACTCTGGCCCGCGCCCGCAGCCACGCGCTCGAACGCGGGCAGAAGACCTATCTCAGGCTGGATGCCGCGGGCGATAGCGTGTGGATCGTTCAAGGTGGCACTCAAATAGAGCGGCTCGACCTGGACAAGGACTACGGCGTCGACGTCAGCTCCACGCTGACTCCTTTTGTGCTTTGCTTCACGCCCCGTGGAATTGCCGAACCCAGCTGTGGAAACAGCTTGGTCGGCGACGTGGGATTCGCCGTCGGGGGCGCTCAGACGAGCATCAGAGTCCTGCCTATGGGCCAGGTGGTGCGCCCGTGAGCGTCGCCACGACCCAGCCAGCGGACGCGCGCACCGGAGGGTTCACGATCCTCGAACTCATCTTCGCGCTCGTGATTTTTGCTGTGGGTTCCCTGGCACTGGCGGGGCTGTCTTTAACGCTCGAGCGACAAACGACGTCCACCAACCTCCGCACCGAACGCTCAGCCGCGGCGATTACCGCCCTCGAGCGGATCCGGGCCATGGACTTCGATTCCGTGGCGAACGGTGCCGCCTCGATCGGCCACTATCAAGCAACCTGGACTGTCGCCGATGCGGGGCGCTACGCGAAGAGCGTGAGCTTGGTTACGCAGGGCCCAGCTTACGTGAATAGTGGGGGCTCGTGGTTAATTGCATACGGCATCACGGACACAACCCTGTATCAAGTGACCGCGCCATGAATCGACTCGATCGCACTGGGTTCACGATCATCGAACTTCTTGTGGTCGCGACGTTGGGCGGCCTTCTGCTGATGGGAATCTTCGGAACGTTCGTGACCCAACAGCGCGGATACACGCTGCAAACCGCCAAGGTTGAGACCCAGCAGACAGTGCGGGCCGGTCTCGATTTCATGACCACTGAGCTGCGCTCGCTCTCCACCAAGGGCGGAGACTTGAGGGTGATGGACAACGATACGGTGACGATCCGTACGATGCGGAAAGTCGGGGTCGTCTGCTCCGTGAGCTACCCACACACCGTGACTGCCCTCAAGGTGGGTGAATTCTTCGAACACCAAGACTCGATTTTCGTATTCGCGGACAACGACATGGAGCGCGGTGTGGACGACGAGTGGCTTGCGCTCCGGGCCGGCACCATCGACACGCTGGCCACCTGCAACGGAGAGCCCGCTCAGACGATCCCTTTCCCTGCAGGCGCGTCGGCGTTCGCTGCCGACAGCGTACGCGAGGGAGGATTGGTCCGAGCCTTCGAATGGATCACGTTCGGACTCGGAGCATACGGCTCCAACGTCTACCTGGGTCAGTGGAGTGGCGGCTCGGCCTTCACGCCGCTGATCGGTCCCCTCGATAGCAGCACCGGGCCTGCCCTGCGGCTGGACTACTACGACGGGAACGGAACGGTCACGACCACGCCTGCGGACGTTGTGCGAATCGACGTAATGCTGCGCACCGCATCCCAGGCACGCAGATCCGGAGGCGCGCAGATCGTGGACTCGCTCAACGCCACCATCTATTCGAGGAATTGATCATGCCTGTCATTGCATACCGGGTTTCAGACGCAGCCCACCCGAACGTCGGGGAGAGGAAACACGTGCGGAGTTCGGAAAGCGGCTTTGTACTTCCGGCGGCACTCCTGGGTCTCGTCGTACTCACGGTCTTGGCGACTGCAGGCTTCTTTACCGTCAGGCAGGATCACCGCATTAGCGTGTCGCAAGAGCATGCCAAAGATGCCTTCTTCCTAGCCGAGTTGGGCGTCGCCGAAGTATTGGAGGGCTGGGACAACGCCACGTACGACGCGCTACCGCAATGGGGCAGCTTGACGGTCACGGACACTACGCCGACGGGAAACTGGTCCGTGAACGTCATAAAGGCCAACGAGCGGCTCTACTACCTCAGCGCCGCTAGCAAGGTGACAAAAGGTGGGGACCTACTAGCGGGGGCCAGCCACCAGATTGGGCTCGCCGTGCGAATGACGCTGCCGGACTTCAATCCGCGAGGGGCAATCGTTACGACCGTGAATGTCTCGGTCCGAGGTCGAGCCTCCGTGAACGGGACAGACAGCATCCCGCCGGGCTGGGACACGAGCCTCTGCCCCGACCCCCTCAATGATATGGCAGGGGTGGTGATGCAGGACACCACCACATTCGGAGCGGGAGGTAAGAGCAAAGTGACTGGCACGCCCACTATCCAGGAAGATTCGACCATCGGCGCAAGCACCTTCGATGATTTTGGGGATGTCCAGTGGAACGAGCTCATCCAACTGGCGTCCAAGGTCTACCCGGGCGGGTCGATCAACCAACTTTTCCCCCAATTCGACGGAAGCGGCAACTGCGACCGCGCTCACCTTCAGAACTGGGGTGATCCTGAGAATCCGGCGTCCGCATGTGGCAACTACTTCCCGGTCATTTACATCGGCGGAAACGTCAATCTCCAATCCGGAAGCAGGGGTCAGGGCATTCTGCTCGTCGATGGAGACCTTGCCGTCCGCGGCGATTTCGTGTTCAACGGCCTCATTATCGCAAGAGGCGGCTACGATGCGCAGGGCTCAGGGAATCGGGTTTACGGATCAGTCATGGCCGGTAACATCGACCTCGAGCAGCAGAAGGCTACAGGTAGATCGTCCGTCCAGTTTTCGAAATGCGCAGTCGAACGGGCGCTCATCAACGCAACCGAATTGAACCGGGCTCGTCCGATCTGGGAGCGTAGCTGGGTGGATCTGTCGACCTTAATGCCCTAAGGCGGGGCACACGCTTTTGGGGCTGCAAATCGCAGGCGACGCATACTTCAGTTGTGCCGCTCGATGGCCCCAATGTCGCACCTGTCGGCCACGTTGACGACGCCAGCAAACACCGAGTAGAGGATTGTCGCGGTACCCGTGTTATGAAGAACTCCCCCGCTTCCGTGGGCTCGGTTTTGGTGGAACTGGACCCTGGCGGACCGCTTCATCCTTGAACTCTGGCGTGTAGGTCTGATGACTCATGATACCTCCTCTCATCGTCTAGAATTCCAGACTTCCGGTGTCCACAAAACCATGGGAATTCCGACGATTCTGCGGCTTGAGAGAGATGACTACCCTCGGGTCTGGAGTCAAAGAGTTCACGCGAAGTGGGCGAGTAAAGAACGGGTCATGCTGTGAGTGTGTGGAGGCGTTCGTAGTAGATAGGCGAGAGGTATCCGAGGGCAGAGTGGCGACGACGCGCTTTGTAGGAGCCCTCGATAAAGTCGAACGGGGCCACGCAGGCTTCCGCGCCACTTTTGAAGCTCCGGCGGTTGACCAGTTCGCACTCGAAGGTCGCGAAGAAGCTCTCGCACATGGAGTTGTCGTAGGCGGCGCCGACCGAGCCCATCGAAGGGCGCACCCCCGGTTTCCTTGCAGCGCATGCCGAAGGCGATCGACGTGTATTGCGTGCCTTGATCGGAATGGTGGATCACCGCGTCGGGCTTTCGCTGCTCAAGCGCCATGTTGAGTGCTGCGAGTACCGGGTCGGCGCGAAGATGCGGAGCCATCGCACAGCCGACGATGCGCCGACTCCATGCGTCCATTACGACGGCCAGATACAGGAACCAGATCACGTCGGGACATCGGTGATGTCGGCGACCCACAGTTGATCGGAATGGTCCGCCCTGAAGTTGCGATCTACCAAGTCCGGCGCCGGCCGCGCATCGCGGTCCCGCTGGGTTGTGAACGTGCCTTTCCTGCGGCTCGCGCCCACGATCCCGAGCTTCTTCCTCAACCGCGCCACACGCTTTCCCGCTACACCTTCGCGCACACCACCCCGCTGTACTTCACGGACGCCCAGGCCAATGACGCGTCATTGGTGTCGGCACAGCACTTAACCGCGGTGATCAACGAGATTTGGCGGCGCGTAGACCAGCGAGACGCGTGGACGCCGGACGAGGATCGGGCCGCGTATCGAAGTCACCTCGACGAGGCGCTGGCGGTCTTGGCCAAAACCAGCTGAGATAGCCGATCTCTGTTCAAGTTCAGGGCGCCACCCGCCACTTGGCTCAATCCCATGAGCCGAATTCGCGCAGCCACGGGAAGTGGAAACTCGCCAGGACGCCGAATGTAGTGGGTCGAATCTCACTTCCCCAAAAGGAGGGACTGACCATGCGTCCTGTTTTGGCCTACTCCGTTCTTGCACTGACTATCCTCGCTTCGCCCCTTGCCGGCCAACGCCCGCACAGCGAACTCGAGGAGACCATCGCCGCGGCTCAGACAAGCACGGATATCGAGGCGCTCCTAGACGGCGCTGAGGCAGCCCTCCTCCTGCGTGACATCGAGACCGCAGACGCCCTTCATGACCGCAGCACACGCCTATTCTTCCAGCTGATCAACAGAGCGGCGGTCCAACACTTACAGCACGCCCTTGCGACGGGGAAAGGTGCAGATGGGGCCCTGCGCGCGTTTGGCGACGTCCGATCCCTTATGTCACCCCCTCCGGCGACCATAGCAAACTTCGCCAACAACTTTCCCGTGCTCCTCACTGGCGGAACGTTCGACGAAACGATCCTGAGTGTCTCGATGGACGCCGAGGATCCGGACCGGCGGTGCGCATGCTTCGCGGCCAAGGCGTGGGTTCATCGCCAGGCAGGACGCCCAGAAATCGCCCGGATCTACTGGGATTCTCTCGTCACCGCGCGTGGTACAACCGTACCTACCGGGATACCCGCCAACCAAAGAGCCCAGATCATGGGGCAGTTCTCGCGTGACCTCGCGCGCGCCGGTCGCGTCGGCGATGCTCGGCTCGCCCTCGAAGAGGCGATGGCCATTCCGGTCAACGATGACCTCCGTCCACTCGCAATGCGGCGATGGGCGCAGACATATGCAGAACTTGGCGAGCCGGATAACGCCGTCGCTATTCTCGAGCAACTACTTGCCATGCCATCCACGGTGACAGTACACACACTCGAGGCGCGACCTGCATGGAACCCGATCCGGGACAGTCGAGCGTTTCAGGACCTACTCGCCCGCCACCGTTGACGGCGGCGGTTGGCCATCCCCTTCGCCTAGCACGCCAGTTCACGCACTTCGTCGCCTACGACAACGCATGTGCGCTCCTTGCTGACGACGACGTAACCGTGTTGCACGGCCAGGGGGTGGCCGAGCTGATCCAACTGTTGGATGGCCGTGCCTGCGCCGGCGAACTAGCGGATGTCTTGGCTGGCCGGTTTTCCCGTGAGGTGACTCACTTCACGCTTCTGAAGCTCCAGGCTGCGGGTTTGGTTGAAGCGGTCGACCGGGTCGACGGTGCCGAGTTGACTGGGTTGGCTGCCGACCTGCACACGACATGGTCGAATCGGGGGAGTCTGAATGCAGTGATCACGAGGGTCGTCACCGAAGCGGGCGCGCTCAGGCTCGTGATGACCGACGACCTACTGCGACCCGACTTGATCGAGGTTGTTTCCGAGTCGATGAGAGTTGGCGAGCTAAAGGACGAACAAGGAGGTACGCCGAGTGAGAATGTCCTTCTCGTTCGCTTAGGATCTTGGAACGTGTGGCTTGGACCCCAGCTGGGCGAAGCTGGCTCCGGTGTGTGTTCCGTATGTCTTCAATCGCGCGTCCAAGCCAACATGGTCGGACGGGTCACCGACGCGGTCCCCCGCCAACGACGTTCGTCAAAGCAGCACGCTACACCTGTTTTGTGCAGAGCGGACCAGACTATCCCCTACAGTGCGTTTCGTGCACTCGCTTGGGCCCTCGGTCGGTGGGTTGACGGCACTCAATGCGTCGACGTAGCCAAGGGAATCGCTGTCTTCAGCTTGGATGCGGACGGAGGTGCGCCCGAAGGATCGGCCCTTGTCCGATTTCACGCTGTGCATGCCCTCGCCGGATGCGATGCCTGCCGACAAGAACCTCAGATCGTCTCCAGTCATGCACCGAATCGAGTCCACCCGGTTTCAGCGCCGTCCACCTCCCCAGGGTACCGCATGCGAACCTCTCGCGAAGCGTGGGACGAATACGCTCGATTCATTGATCCCGTCACCGGCGTCGTCCGGAGAGTCGAGCCGGTCGACTCCTGCGACGGCTCGCCAATTCACGTTTTCGCTTCTTCGTTCGTCACCCCAGAGCCAGGGCGGGCCCGGGGGTTCGCTCGTATGACCTCGGGCGGACAGACGAGTGGAAAGGGCTCCACGGAATATGACGCACGGATGAGTGCCCTCGGGGAGTCGCTTGAACGCTACTCCGCGGTCCACCGCGGCTGTGAACCGGGCCAACCCGCTCGTATGTCCGGACTCGGATCGCGGGCCATCCATCCCAATGCGGTTCAGTGTTTCAGTGAAAGCCAATTCGCTGATCGGGAAGCCTGGAATTCCGCACAAGCGAACCATTTCCACTATGTGCCACACCCGTACGCAGACGAGATCATCGACTGGACACCGGTGCGCTCTCTGACGGAGTGTGGCGACCGTTGGGCGCCGAGCGCGTTGTTGTACCTCGGCTATTGCGGCGAAGGGAATCGTTTCTGCAAAGGGGATTCCAACGGCCTGGCAGGTGGCAGCTGTTTGGAAGAAGCCATGCTACAAGGCCTGCTCGAACTCATTGAACGAGACGCGGTCGCTGCCTGGTGGTACAACCGAAGCCGTGTTCCAGCGCTCACAATCAACGCCGATGTGGACCGATATCTATTCGACACTCTTGGGCACTACCGCGGTATTGGGAGATCCGTTTGGGCTCTCGACTTGACGACGGACCTCGGCATCCCAGTTATTGCGGCCCTATCTCGCCTCGAGGGTACCGTCGAAGAGGACATCATCTTTGGGTTTGGTGCTCATGTAGATCCAGCTCTCGCGCTCCGACGCGCGGTTTCGGAGCTCAACCAGATGCTCCCGTCGGTCAACCGGACTCAAGTCGAACGGGAATCTCTGCTGATGCCGGACTTCGCCGAAGCGATTCGGTGGTGGCAAGAGGCGAGGGTCGAATCGCTGCAATACCTGACGCCCTCGCCCAACGTGTCGCCAGCATCCGGTGCGGCCCGCGAAAGAGTCATACCCGCAACAATCGACGAGGCGCTCGACCACTGCACACGGTCGATTGCGGCCGCCGGCATGGAAGTGTTCATGTACGAGTTAACCCGTCCGGAGCTTGGGTATTCAGTGGTCAAAATGCTCGCTCCCGGCCTCCGACACTTCTGGCGTCGCACAGGTCCTGGCCGCCTGTACGACGTACCCTCGCTGGCCGGATGGACGGGCGACCGGCTGGAGGAGGCCGAACTCCACCCGATCAGCATCTTCGTCTAGGAACTCCCAAGTCGTCCAGTGGAAGCATTAGGACGCGGGTGCACGGGCACAGTCCACACAATCATTTGCGGACCCTGCGGTTCGATAAGATCCGTGGTGAAACGCTCCTGACCGTTCTCACTTTCCAAGTGGAGCCGGTACCGAAAGCCGCCCTCCACGGGGTGTCGCATCCGCGTCGACCACACTCCAGCGCTTGGGATGACACCGAGAGACAAACGCTCCGCACCGACGAGGATCAAGACCTCGAGTGTGTCCTGCAAAGGGTTCTCAATTCGAACGAACGAAACTGCACACCCGATATCTGAGTCGTATCGCGTGCCCGGCGGAAGAAGTTCGACCGGGCAGTGAGCGGGGATTGCGCCAGACCAACCCAAGTCGGGGGCGGGGTCACCCGTTGCCTGGCCAGCGGCGCCGTGCGGTACCCAGAGCCACACCATCAATGCGATTGCAGGCAAGGTTCCGATGCGGAAAGTCGTGCGCATTCTCTCCTCCTTTCTCCCAGGGAGTCCCAAGGCGGCCTCCGGTGTGGAGACAACCCTAAGAGTCGTACTAGGAAGATGTCCGGAGGACCGCCCGCGGACCTGACGATGCTACGTGATTTTGCGTCACGTGCCGACGTGAGGTAGCCGCGTCTTGATGCGAATGTGGCAGCCCTGTCCGGACGCGCTTGTAATCTCGAGCGTGGTGCGCGCTAGCTGGGCTCTCTCGCGCATGAGGCCCAGTCCGTTTCCCGGCATGTCCGCACCCGGATCAAAGCCGCACCCGTTGTCGGTGACTTCAACCTCAAGCACGCGACCATCGAGCGTCACACGGACGTCCACTCGCGTCGCTGCAGCATGCTTGACGACGTTGTGCAGCGCCTCCTTGAACGTCAAATGTAGACTCTGTCGGAGCTCCATCCCTAGGGGCCTCTCAAAGCCTGCACCATCGGTGGTGATCCCATATTCTAGGTGACCACGCAGGATGGTATCGGCCGTGTCCCCCATGCGGGTTATCAACCCCTCGACCGTGTCGTATTTCGAATTGACAACCCACACAGTTTCTCTGAGCGCATGCGTCGAGGCACGAGCGATGCGGCTCACATCCTCCACATACGAGCGCTGGAGATCAGAGAGTCCCTCGGACTTCACCATGTCGGCCTTAAGGGCTATCGCGCCCAGATTCGCGCCGATGTCGTCATGCAAGCGTCCCGCAACGCGGAATCGAAGGCGTTCGACTCGGAGCATCTGCTGCATGCGGTACCTGTAGGCTAACCAGAGCACAGCGCCGATTGACAACGCCACGAGGGCCTTGAACCACACGGTCTGCACCATACGAGGGCGCACGCGAAGCGGGACCGCGAGCTCCCTCGCTTCTCGACCGAGCGCCAGGCTTGCCGCCACACGCAAGGTGTACCGCCCGGGTGGCACCGAAGTGTATGTAGCGATGTTGCCATCGCCCGCATCGACCCAATCCTGATCGAGGGGATCCAGACGGTAGCGGTAGTGGTTTTGGGTGAGATCTGTGAAATCGGGGGCCGCAAACTGCACCTGAAAAAAGTTCTCGTCAGGTCCGAGGTCAAGTTGGCCAGTGTCAAAGAAGCGAGTGACGGGTTGGTCACGCCCTTGGATTGTCAGGCCTGTGAACTGGACCGCTGTTGTTGGGCCTCCAAGGGCCACTCGTTCGGGGTCGATGATACTGATGCCGTCTGGCCCACCGAACAGAATCCGCCCCCGCGCATCGACCTCGACAGAGTTCGCGTAGTAGCGATTGCCAACAAGTCCCGCAGCCCTGCGGAAGACGATGATCTCGTCGGTTTCGGGGTCGAGGCGTGCGATTCCGTCATTCGTTGACGCCCAGATGTAGCCTCTTCCGTCCTCGGCAATTCCAACCACGTGGTCGTGAGGCATGCCTTCGGCCACCGTGTATTGACGAACTTCTTCGGTTTTCGGGTCAAACCGCACCAGGCCTTCACCTTGGGTGCCCACCCAAACGTACCCGTCAGAGCCCAGCGTGAGTGTGAGAACCCGCTGGAAGGGAAAGCGATCGGAGTGCGCCCAGAAACGCGAGGCTTGCCGGTCTGGGTCGATGGCGGCGATGCCTGCTTCGAGCACCGCGAGCCAAATTGTGCCGTCATCGCCCTCCCGGAGTGCCCACGACTCTCCGAATCGCTGACCGTGCTCGTCAAGCGCATCATCGAGTCGAAAGTCTCGCTCGCCGGGTCTCTTTAGGTAAAGGCCGCCCGAGGCCGAGCTGGCCCATACTCGCCCCTTGGTATCCTCCAAAACGGATTGTATCCGCGCACCTCCGAATTGGTGCGAATCGACACCCTCGGGCCTGACGCGCAATACCCCATCACCCAGCGAAGCTACCCAGAGCCCGTCGCCATAGGACCGTTCGCTCAGCGCCCAAATTGCACTCGATGTCCGATCGGGCGATCGCGAAGGAGCGAGGCTCGGCACTCCAGGAGTCAAGTCTCTCGGACCACCCTCCATCGTGCCAATTACAAGCCCTCCAAAATCTCGCGCTTGGATGGCCACGACCTCGCGTACGCCGGGGTAGCCGGTTTCCTCACCGATTGCGGTAATGGCGCCGGCATCGGCTCCCCCGGGCAGCAGTGCCAGCCCGTTCCAGGTACCGACCCACCACCGACCTTCGCGGCCCCGGATGATTCGGTGGACGCGGTTGTGCGGGAGCCCATCCTCAGTGCCAATCGACCGGAGCACAACCAACGCAGAGTCGACGAGATGAACACCTGTGTCCGTACCAACCCAGTAGTGGTGGGGGGTCGTAAATCCGGCGATGTGGTTCACCCATTGAAAGGGTCCACGATCGGTACGTGATACCCAAATGTCGCCCTCGCGCCTGAGCTGGCAGACGCCCCGACCGCGGGTTGCGACCCAGACCTCGTCTGTGCGGCTCGTTAGTAACGTCCGGACCTCGGCTCCACAGTCGGCAATCCGCCGGGCAGAACCGTCGACAGTGTTCGAGTCCCGCCGCCACACCTCGCCGCTCGCGTGCCCTTCCCATAGCTCACCGTCACTTAAGGTGAGGGTGGTAACTGCGAGACCATGAACACTTTGGAGTGGACGGTTTGGCAATCCGGTCAGAAGTCCGTGCCCGGTGGCTACCCACAATTGGCCCGTAGACGACACGGCGACCGCATTGATCTGCTCCGGTGGATCACCGGGGCTTGCATCGTCTTCAAGCCTAGGCGGGGGGCTACCCACGGGAGTACGAACAAAGCTCAAAACCTCCGACGTCTGAGTGTCAATTCGAGCGAGCTCGCCACTTCGGGTTCCAATCCAAAGACTTCCATCTTCGACCAGGTGTAACGCACTCACAAAGGGATCCAATCGTTCATCGTGGATGACCCGAAACTCACGCCCGTCAAAGCGGTTGAGCCCACTCTGCGTCCCCACCCACAGTACCCCAGAAGAGTCCACCAACAGCTCGACCGCCGTACTCTGACTCAACCCGTCAGCAGTGCCCCAACTCTCGGAGATTACCCCTCCCGACGGGGAAAATTGTCCCGCACACGGAGGGGGTATGCCACACCATATGAGCAGGCTTAACGTGAGTCCCTGCAGTACGCTAGACCCCA
This sequence comes from Phascolosoma agassizii, assembly GCA_035593235.1. Classification (NCBI taxonomy): domain Eukaryota; kingdom Metazoa; phylum Annelida; class Sipuncula; order Phascolosomatiformes; family Phascolosomatidae; genus Phascolosoma; species Phascolosoma agassizii. Next base: position 14,280 of record JAVJHY010952639.1, on the reverse strand, counting down.
CGCCCAATCCAGGCAGATTGATTAGCCGCAAGAACCAGTATCTGTAAAGACTGGATTTCCTGCCCTACCCTGAACGATGTCCTCTAGGATCTCGAGTTTCCCAGGCCTCGGGTTGGCTTCAGGGAAGAAGACTCCCTGTTGGGTGAAAACGAGCTCACTGCCACCCGTCCATTCGATGGTCTTTCCCCCGGGGATACGCGCGGCAGCAGGCCACGGGGCGGGTGCGTTCGCCATTGAGGCGGATGCTTCCCACTTCATAAAGAGCGCCTGCGGCAGGCTGACCTCGAGCCGTTCGGCGAAGATCGAGCGTAGGCCGTGGTCCCCATCGTCGGTGTATCGAGGCCCGTAATCGGTCAGTTTTGCTAGGGACTCTTCCTCCAACCAGCGCCTGGCAACAATCCGGGGGAACTCGTTGGAGACCGCACTGATGACGCTCCCTTTGAGTATCCAACAGCGATCCAAGGCACATACGAACTCGTCGATCGACATGTGTCGCGGATCCCGATCCTGGGGCACGCACGCGGGATTGGACACCCAGTTCAGCAGTGCTTCACTCACCTCGAGCATCCCGGGACCGGTGGGGGAGACCACGTGTGTGGCGGCGCCGATTTTCGGTACGCCAATCGCAGAACGACCTGTCCGGCGATGTGAATAAAGGCTATAGAACCACCCCTCTGTTGTCCCCGGACCTGGTCTCACCGTTTCATCGTCGTAGGGCGGCTCGAAAAGGAGGATCCCCTGGTCGGAAAGCAGATAGTCGTAGGCCCATTTGCCGCCGTACGTGACAGGGCAGTGATCGGGATAGTCTTTGAGGTAACACTTGAGGGCATCAGCCCGCTCTTCGAACCGGAGCCACGAAGGTGTCGGCGGCACAGGCCCTTGGGTCTTGATATGGTCGATCTCAACCAGGAGCCAGGGGATCATGTCGGCGCCGACCGTCGGTTTCGCCGGTCTGCTGGGACCCATATTTGCGTGGCGCCATACGTTTGCGGCAATACGGGGATATACGTGTGCCCACAGCAAGTTGAGATAGTGCATGGGAAGCCACCATTTCGCGTCTGCCGCATCGCCACAAACCTTGTCGTGGGTCTGATTCATTCTTCTACCAACCTTTCTTTGAGGGCTTTGGCGACGGCCTGAGAAGCCGAATGCACGTGTAGCTTTGCGTAGACGTTGCGCAGGTGGGTATCGACCGTGTGCTCGCTCCGGAACAAGGCCTTTGCGATGTCGGCTTTGGCTTTCCCGGACACCAGCTCCCTGAGTACTTCCGTCTCTTTTGCCGTAAGCGAATAGTCCCAGCGGGGAGCCTTCATTTGCGCGAACATGTTCAGGACGCGGCGCGCGATTTGGGGCGTCATCGGAGCTCCTCCACGCAGGACCTCGCGCACCGACTCCAGAATCGTGTCGAGTGTCGCGGTCTTGAGCAGATAACCCGACGCTCCTGAGCAGACCGCGTCGAAAATTCGGTCGGTGTCTTCGTGGATCGTTAGCACAACGATGTGGGTCGCGGGCGAGATCGCACGCATCCGCCGTACAACCTCGATCCCGTCCATGCCCGGAAGGCCGATATCGACCAGGAGCACCTCGGGAGCAAAGTGTTGATTCAGGTAGGCGAAAAGCTCTTCACCTGAACCAAACGCATGGGGGCAGGTTAGGTCGTCCTGCCCGTGCACCAACTGTTGCACAGTGGCGCGATAGTCCTCTCCATCTTCGACCACCCACACGGTGGGAAGGGGAGGCGCGCTTTCTGCGACAGAAGGCATCGCGTGGACCCGTCAGGGGGACTCAGTCTACGAACCAAACGATGGCCTTGGTGATCGGTGCGCAACATCGCGCGGCATAGTGAATCACGTTCACGTCAATACGTGAGCGATGAACGCCTCCAGCGTCTCGCACGGTTCGTGTCGGCACGATCGGACAGCAGAGGGCTACGGGTAGGTCGTCGATTCAGTTCTCGAAATGCGCAGTCGACCGGGCGCTCATCAACGGAATCGAGTTGAACTCGGCTCTTCCGATCTGAGTGCGTACCTGGGTGGATCTGTCAACCTTAATGCCCGGAGGGTTGGGGCCCATGCTCGTTGGCTGAGGTTGCATGACGATCGTGGGCTTCGACTTTCCCCACACCGCTGCGACAATGCGACGGTGAGGTCTTGCGAATCGCAAAACCCTCGTTGTTCTCGTCGCCCGGGACAATCTAGGGCGGAAACGGCGGACTACTTTCGGGCCCCTGAGGCGAACGCGCATCAGCGATGCGAAAAGGCCGTCGCGCAGGTCGACTAGGAGGCGTCGTGCCTGCAATCGTCGACATCCGAGGGCACTCCGTGTCAAAATCGACGGGTCCCCACTCCGGAGTTGACAACACGCTAGCACCGGTCGCCGTCCGATCCCTTCGTACGGCATGAACTTTGAAACCATCTGCAGCACTCACTTGCCCGCAGGCCTACCTGCGCTTGTTGGCCGTATGGTCGCATGCGCCCCCAAGCAAGAAGAGCGTTCTCTCGTCAGGGACGTCGGTTTTGATCAGTCCACAGCTAGCAGCTCCCATTCCCGGCAACGAGTTACTGCTGACCGTCGAACAGGGGTTCTGGGACGTCGCCAGCACCGAGCTCTTCACGGTGGGCGATCACACAGTCACGCCGTTTGCGATCGTCGCCGCGGTCTTGGTTTTGGTGGTTGGTTGGATCATCTCCACGGTGCTCCGTCGGATCATGCTCGGGGCTTTGCAGCGAAAGAACGTCACCGACCAGGGGGTGACCGGCACCGCCAGTCGACTGGTCCACTACGCCGTGATGATCGGCGCGCTGCTCGTCGCGCTGCCCTGGGTCGGTGTCGATATATCCGGATTGTTCGCGGCGGGAGCCGTCGCGGCCGTGGCCTTCGGCTTTGCGCTCCAGCAGATCCTCCAGAACTTCGTGTCTGGCGTCCTCCTGCTCATGGAGCGCTCGATCACTCCCGGAGACGTCCTCGAGGTCGAGGGTGAGATGGTCAAGGTGGTGGACATGCGCATTCGGTCAACGATCGCGCGCACACGAGATGAGGAGGAAATCATCATCCCGAATTCCATACTCGTGCAATCGTCTGTGAAGAGCTACACACTTCGGGATGCTCAATACCGACTCCGCACTCAAGTTGGCGTCTCCTACGAGTCGGACGTGGATCAGGTAATCGAGGTCCTCAAGGCCGCGGCTACCGAGGTGTCTGAACGCGACATGGCAATCGAACCGCTCGCTTTATTTCTTGAATTCGCCGACTCGGCGCTGCTCTTCGATGTCTCCGTTTGGGTGAGCGACCCCTGGAACACCCGCTACACGCGCTCGGAGTTGAACACTCAAATCTGGAGAGCATTGAAACGCGAGGGCATCAAGATTCCGTTCCCGCAAATCGATGTGCATCTAGCTCAGTCAGGAATCCCCGCCTACACCGACTGAGTTGGAGTGCCGGCTGACCGCCAAACTGCGTCATCCAGGCGGTCATCTAGTGAGACAGAATCAGACTACGCGCGCATGGCGCTCACCGGATCTGACTTGGTTGCCGCGTGGGCAGGAACGAACGACGCCAGTAGACCCGCCACCACAAGTGTAGAGGCGATCAACCCGTAGACCACTGGGTCGAGTGGGTCGACGCCGTACAGCACAATCGCGAGGGGACGGGCCATCAACCAACCCAGTGCGAGCCCCGCCGAAAGCCCAACGGCGAGTTGCATGGTCCCTTTGCGCAGCACCAACTTCACGATGTCTCGAGGCGACGCCCCCAACGCCATGCGGACGCCGATTTCTTGCCGTCGCTGACTGACCGAAAACGCCATCACTCCGTAGAGGCCCACCGCAGCCAGGAACAGTGCGACTGCGCCGAACATCGCGAACAAGGACCCGAAGAGTCCGAAGGCCCAGGTGTTCTGCCTCATCACCGTGTCCATCGTGCCGAGTTCGTAGACCGGGAGGTTGGGGTCCAAGGAGGAGACCATTTCTCGGATCGGCGTGCTCATTTCGGCGGGTGGCCCTTGGGTTCGCACGGCCAGGCTCAGGAAACGGAAGTCGAATAGTCCCAGTGGGATGTACACCTGCTCCGGACTCATTCGGTCGTTCCCGATCCCGCCGGTTCCCCCTCCCACCTGCAGATCTTCGACCACGCCTACGATGCGCATCCAGGGATTCGCGGTGCCCTCCCGACCCAGCCGGATCCGCTTGCCGACGGCGTCCCCTTCAGGGAAGTAGCGGCGAGCAAAACTCTCATTCACGATCATGACAGGTTCGGCCTCCGGATCGCTGTCCGAGAATCGAAACGGTCGACCTTCCATCCAACGTGCTGACATCACCTCGAAGAAATCAGACGAGGCGGTAACACCCCAGGTTACCGGGTAATCGGCGTCGGTTGCATAGGCTTCTCCTTCCACGCCGAAAGACCAGCGATCGGCTCCCGAGCCGGGGAGATCCGAAACCAGGCTAGCCGCTGCGACGCCCGGGATTGTCGCCAGGCTTGTTTCGAGCCGTCGGAAAAACTCGGTGCGGTCCTCTTTTGTCGGGTGATCACCCGCAAAGAGCGCGACCCGGCCGGTCATCACTTGGTCGGTCTCGAAACCCAAGTCGAGCGAGCGCAGGTTCACAACACTCTTGACCATCAATCCTGCGCCTACGAGTAGAGCGCAGGACACCGCAAGCTCGGCCATGACGAGGGCCGAGCTAAAGCGGCCCATCTTGAAGCTGGACGAACCCCGACTCTCGTCCTTCAACACCTCGTTGACCTTAACGCCAGACGCTCGTCGCGCAGGAATGACCCCGGCGACAAGAGACACAACCGCCATCAAGGTGAGCGTGAACACGAGCGTCATGACGTCGACCCGAATATCGATCCAATAGGGCTTTTCAATGTCGAGGACCGCACGGTTGAACGCCTCGACCCCGACGTAGGCTGCGCCGAGTCCAAGCACACTCCCTAGAAATGCGAGCACGCCGGCTTCAGCTACGAGCTGCCGCGTCACGCGCCACTTGCTCGCGCCCAGGGCGGTCCGTACGGCCATCTCCTTCGATCGTATGGTGGCGCGGGCCAGGAGCAGATTCGCAACGTTGACGCACGCGATGAGCAACACCCCGAACACCGCAGCCAGCATAGCCCACAGCACCGCTTGAATCTCGGGCGGCATCACCCCGTCTTCGTAGCCCTGGATCGCGAAGGTGCGTCCTTCGTTGGTGCTCGGATATTCCGTTGCGATCCGTCGGTCCAGAGCGGACAGTTCGGCCTGAGCAGCTTCTAGGCTACTCCCATCCCTTAACCTGGCTAGAGTCCCGAGGCGCGCGGCGGTCTCGCGCGCCTCGGTCGCGTCGTACCGCAACGGCGCCCAGATCTGCTCTCTGAACGGGAAATGGTACCCTTCGGGCATGACGCCTATGACGGTCGCCGCCTCAGCGTTCGCCCGAATGGTGGTGCCCAGCACTCCGGGATCTCCCCCGAAGCGGTTCTGCCAAACGTTGTAGGACAGAACGACCGTCAGTGGCGCGCCGGGCTGATCGTCCCTGACTGTAAAGCCGCGGCCGAGGATCGGAGAAACGCCGACGACATCAAACAAATTCGCCGTTACGAAGGCGCCTGAATATCGCTCCGGCGGCGCATCTTCACCGGCGAGATTGATCGACCCCTGAGCATGTCCCGCGACCTCGGTGAACGCGGTAATCTGTTCCTGGATCGCCAGGTAGTCCGGATAGACCAGATAGTCCTTAATGACGTTGCGGCTGAGGACATTGGCATTGACGTCAACCAACTCCTCAGCATTCGGCACGGGCAGTCCACGGAGGATGGTCCCATAGACGACGCTGAATGTGTGGGTGGTGATTCCGATGCCAATCGCGATGGTGAGAATTGCGACGGCCGACAGCTGCGGTGTCTTCCTCAGTACGCGGAGCGCAAAACGTAGGTCGGCGATCAAGTTGCTCATCCATTCCCCTATACCGTGACGTGGATCCCTCGAACCGAATAATCGATCGCGGATGCGAAGTGGCGCGTAGCGGACCAAGAGCGAAACCGCGCTTCCGAGGTACCAGAGTTCAGGTACGCCCCCAGCGGATGCTCGGCGGTGTTCGAACTCCTGATGCAGGTCGCCGATGATGCTCTCACCGTGGTCTCCCTCAGGAAGCACCCATCGAAGCAGCTCGTCCGCAATTTGCTGGATCACCCCAGTACCTCATCCAACCCACGCCATAGGTTGAGCAGAGCGTTCCGGGAGCGACGGAGTTCGGCTACACCATGCGGAGTGACGCGGAAGAAGCGCTGAGGCAGCCCCCCCCGTTTGCCCTGAACCGGTACTGCAGTCCAGGTGAGAAGGCCTTTGTCTTCGAGACGATCTAGCGTCGTGTAGAAGGCGCCCTTTGATACCTTTCGAGCCGCGCTCTCCTCGAGCTCCCGGCGAATCTCGTACGCGTTGGCCGAGCCATCGGTTTGAAGAATTGCGAGGAGCAACATCTGTTCGAATTCGCCCAGGAATCGGTTCGGGGGCATGACAACGCCGTTGTAAAGTTGTGGTGGTTGCCCCACGGCCCAGCGTGGAGTCGATGAAAGATAGTCTACAATGTAGACCATACGGTTGGCCACTCGGAAGAGTTTCAGAATCCGAATCGCGGGACGCATCCGAAGTTGTTCTCTCTTGTGGGCGCTGGCCCCACCCGTCCACATTGAAAGCGCTGGTTTCCCCAGTCGCGCCGCAACCTCGACCGAGCGTTGCGCCATCGCGCGACCATTGGAGGCAACAATGATCAGTCGCATTCAGTCCACCCTGGCTCAATCGGTGACTGTAGGGCTCGCTTTTGGCTTCGCGTGGGCCCCACTCGGAGTCCAGGCTCAGGAAGAAATGTCTGCCGTGGATCAGGTGATCCAAAGCGAGCAGTTCGTATCTCCAGACGCGTCGCTCGCGGACGCTGCCTTGGCCCCTCGATGGCTCAACGTCACGCTGGCCAATGCCAACGCGGACGGCTCGTTGTTCCTAGACGAAGTCGGCGATGGGCCCATCGGGATGGATCGCTTCTCAACACCCTTCCATGAGCTGGGCGGCCTGTTCATCGACTTTGCGGGCAACCGGGACAGAAACCTGACGCGACGCAGCAGCGTCGGCATCGACGTGATTTCAGCCACGGACGGATCCAAGGTTTCTTTGGAGATCCCGAGGGACACCCGGGTATCGGGCTCGACCTGGAGTCCAGACGGACGCAGCATCGCGTTTTATGCACACACGGACACCGAGACGCACATCTGGGTTGGGGACGCCTCCAACGGCCGCACTCGGCAGGTAACCCGCGACCCTGTCCTTGGCACGCTGGCGACCACGTTCGAGTGGTCGGAGGACAGCCAGTCGATCGTGACGGTGCTCGTGCCCGACAACCGCAGCGCGGCGCCCGTGGAGTCGGCGGTTCCGCAGGGCCCGCAGGTCAAGGTTGCCGAAAACGACGACATGAACCGGCTTCGCACCTACGCGAGTCTCATGGCCACGCCGCACGACAAGGCACTCTTGGAATGGCACGCGACCGGCCAGTTGGCGGTCATCAACGTCGAACGCCGCAGGGCTGCGAACGTCGGACAGCCGGCAATGATCCGCAGCTTTGATCTGTCACCCGATGGTCAGCACTTGCGGGTCACAACAATGCTCAAGCCCTTCTCGTACATCGTGCCCGTCGGCAGCTTCGGACGGGTTGAAGAGGTATGGGACTTGGGCGGCAACGTCCTCGCCAAGGTTCAGGATACCGAACTCAACGTCGGCGTAAATCCAGGCCAGACACCGACTGCGCCCGGCGTGGGTGGCGGTGGAGGCCAGGAAGACGGTCCACGCGAAGTCGCTTGGAGAGCTGACGGAATGGGACTGACGTTCCTGGAGCAAGAAGCGGCTCCGGAGGGTGACGAGGCCGACGCCGCCGCCGACCCGGATGATGAGGACGGCGAAGAAAGCTCCGGTCGTAAGGACCGGGTGATGCAGTGGCTTCCGCCCTTCGACGAGGCAAGCAAGTCGGTGGTCTACGAGAGTAACCGGCGGATGAACGGCCACCGCTATTCGGAAGACGGGCGCGTAATCTTCGCAAAGGAAACCGCGCGCGGAAATGTGCATGAGTTCGTCGTGTTCCTGGACGACCCCTCCGAAAAGCACACGCTGGCCCGGTACGATTCGGACGACGTGACCGAGAACCCCGGTAGCTTGATTGCGAGTCGAGGTGCTCTACCCGCGGGTGGCAGGTTCGCCCGCTTCCGGCGTGCCGCCGGCCAGGCTGCCACGCCTATCAAGCTCTCTTCCGATGGACAGGCCGCGTTCTATCTTGGCACCGCCTATGACGAGGACCCGTTAGAGGTAGGTCCACAGACATTCATCGACCGGATCAACATTCGCACCGGCGACAAAGAGCGCGTCTACACGAGCGACAACGACGATGTATTCGAACGCGTCTTGGCTATCCAAGACCTCGAAGCCGGTCACTTCATCGTGTCCCGTGAATCGACGACGGAGATTTCACAGTCGTTCGCACGAGAGGGAGCCCGGTTGCAGCAGCTGACTCAGAACGTCGACTACACACCCGACCTGACCAACGCCCCTCGTGAGAGCTTCATCGTGGAGCGTCCCGACGGCTTCAAATTCAAAGTCAACGTCACGCTCCCGCCGGGATACGACGGCAGCGAGAAACTACCAGCCATGTTCTGGTTCTATCCACGTGAGTACGCGGGCCAAGAGGAATACGACGAGGGCGCGCGCACCTTCAACAAGAACTCCTTCCCGAACTACGGCACCCGCTCGATCCAGTATCTGGTCCGACTCGGATACGCGGTGGTTGAGCCCGACGCCCCGATCACGGGTCAGGCGGGAAGGCAGAACAACAACTACGAGAATGACCTTCGCAACAACCTGGCGGCGGCAATCGACGAAGTGGAGCGACGGGGGTTGGTTGATCGGACTCGCATGGGGATCGGCGGCCACAGTTATGGGGCGTTCTCGACCGCTAATGCCATGGCACACACGCCGTTCTTCAAAGCCGGCATCGCTGGCGACGGCAACTACAATCGCACTCTGACGCCGCTCAACTTCCAGAGCGAACGACGCGACCTGTGGGCAGCGAAGGAGGTCTACCTCAATATGTCTCCTCTACTGCATGCCAATAACATGACGGGCGCGCTGCTACTCTATCACGGGATGGACGACCAGAACGTAGGCACCTGGCCAGGGCACTCCCCTCGCTTGTTCCATGCCCTGAACGGACTCGGAAAGAACGTGTCGATGTACCTGTACCCGTTCGAGGATCACGGGCCCGCGACGCGTGAGACGGTGCTCGACTTGTGGGCCCGTTGGGGAGCTTGGTTGGACAAGTACGTGAAGGACGCCGGGACAGGGCCAAAGATCACTACGGAGTAGAAGCTCGAACGGGAAAAAACTCCCGACAACAACGGTGTCCCAGGACAGAAGAGCCCCTCGAAAGCAATCGACGGGGCTCTTCTCTTTTTGGCATCCGCGCTTGCGACAACGTCTCCCCCTAGTGAAACTAGGAGAGTGCTCTCCTTGTCTAACTAGGAGAGCGTTGCTTTCACCACGGGAGACCTACCGATGCTCGGTACGAAGGAGCTGTTCCCCGGCACACTCGACATGCTCATCCTCAAGGCTCTGTCCTTGGGGGAAATGCATGGCTACGGCGTCCTTCGGCGCATCGAGGCGACCTCGCGGGGGCTACTGAGCCTGGAGCAGGGATCCCTCTACCCTGCCCTGCAGCGTCTCGAGCACCGAGGGCTCATCGATGCCAAATGGGGCACGTCGGAAAACAATCGACGCGCGAAGTTCTATCGACTGACCCGGACAGGGAGGTCGCGCTTGGAGCGCGAAACCACCCGGTGGGCTCACATGGTCGAGGCAGTCTCAAACGTGCTCGTCGCTCAACCCAGCGAGGTGTAGCCATGTTCCCGCGCATTCGATCCACCTTTCGGGCTCTGCTGCACGGCGATCAGGTCCGTCAAGAACTCGACGAGGAGATGGAGTTCCATGTAGAGCAACTCGAACGGGACCTGATGCTACAAGGTATGCACCCGGACGAAGCCCGGCGCGAAGCTCGCCAGCGGTTCGGCGTCACGGAGCAGGTGCACCAACGCTCTCGTCAGGCACTCGGACTCGCCCGTTTCGACGAAGCAGACCGCAATGTTCGATTCGCTTTTCGCAGCATGCGTAGGAGTCCGCTCCTCACCACTGCCTTCGTACTCACATTAGCTCTTTGCATTGGCTTCGGGACGGCCGTGTTCAGCGCCGTGGACACGGTGCTCTGGAAGCCGCTCCCCTATCCCGATGGTGACCGCTTGGCGCTAACTGGCCTCTACGATCCCGACCAAGGAGAAATCGTCAGACAGGTCGGTATCGACGGAGCGAGTTGGATGCAGATTCGCGACGGGACGGAAGGCATTCAAGCCGCGGTGTATTCGGGGTGGGTTAAGGGCGTGAACCTATCGACGGAAAACACAGCTCGCTTCGTGCAGCAGCAACGCGTGGGTGCTGGCTTCTTCAGCACGCTCGGTGTGGATCCAGGGATCGGGAGGGAATTCAACCCGCAGGAGGACGTGCCTGACGGCCCTCCGCTCGTGATCCTTTCCCACGCGCTGTGGGCGAGCGCCTTCGAGGCCGACCCTGCCATCCTCGGGAAGGGCGCGAGACTCAAAGGCGAACTTCACACTATTGTGGGCGTCATGCCCTCCGACTTCCGCTCGGAGGAAGCTGTAGATCTCTGGACGCCACTTCGGCCATCAACTACCGGAGAAGGTGGCGGCGTCAACTACGCGGCCATCGTGCGTCTGCCCGAAGCGATGACCTGGGAAGAGGCTCGGGGTCGCTTCGCAAGTATCGAGACCTCTCAAGTAGGGGGCAGTGGCACGGAGAGGCGATTCGGCCTTATCCCGCTTGAAGACGCTCTGTCGGCGGGATACCGGGTGCCCCTCCTTGTTCTCTTGGGAGCGGTGGGCCTCATGATTCTGGTGGGGTGTGCCAACCTGGCCGGGATCCAAGTGTCCCGGGCCGTCGCACGCCAGACCGAGATGGCCACTCGACAAGCGCTGGGATGTGGACGATCTGCGTTGGTCCGCCAGCTAATGGCAGAGAATCTGGTTTTGGGTCTATTCGGCGGCGCGCTTGGCCTGGGCATGGCGAAGCTGACGTTGAGCGGGCTGGAAGTTCTTTTTCTCACGAACTTGGGCGTCTCGTCTCCAATGGCGATTGACGGGCGGGCCTTGGGCATAGCCTTGGTGCTGACGGTTCTGGCCACACTGCTCTTTGGACTCGCCCCCTTACTCCAAGCCTCCAAGAACGACGCGCTGCGAATCTTGGTGAACGGCTCACGCGGGATGACCGGTGGGACCAGTCGTACGCTGCGCAAACTGCTGCTTGTGGGAGAGGTCGCACTGGTGACTGTGCTCCTGTTCGCCGGAGTGTTACTAGCGAGGAGCTACGGTCACCTGGCCAGCCTGGAGCCGGGCTTCGATCCAGAGGGGATTCTGACGGTGCAGTACTCGTTGGACGACGCTAGATACCGGGAGCCTGCAGTCGTGAACCGACTCTTCGAGGAAACACTCGACGAACTCCAGCGCATCCCGGGAGTCGGCAGCGCCTCGGTGGCCCTGTCCCTGCCCTATGAACGGCCGCTGAACATGCCGTTCCGTATGGACACTGACGCGGAAGGACAGCGACCGCGGCTGACCAACTTAGTCTACGTGACCCCGGAGTTTCTTGAGACGCTTGGGATCCCGCTCAAGGACGGCCGATGGATCGAGGAGACCGACCGGGCCGAGACACCCCCGATCGTCGTCGCAAACCAAGCTCTCGTGGATACGTACTTTGAAGGAGCTGCGGCGTTAGGGTCCCAGCTCCGTCTGGGCGGAAACGTCGATGCAGTGGAGGTGGTCGGGGTCGTGGGCGACGTCCAACAGGGCGGAGGGGGCTGGGGATCCAGTCAGCCCGTCTGGGCCGCCCCAACCCTCTACATGCCGGCGGAACAGGCGAGTGGGCAAATGCTGCAGACCTTCCATACTTGGTTCTCACCCAGTTGGCTGATTCGCGCGCCATCCCAGTCGCCCCAACTCGCAAGCCGCATTACCCAAGTGTTCGAGAGTCGCGACAGAGAACTTCCGGTCGCCCGTATCGCGCCCCTCGAGCAGGTCATGGCTCAGGCGTTTGCCCCGACCCGGTTTCAGGCAGCTTTCTTGTTGGTGGTTGCAGGCTTTGCGCTACTGCTCGCCGGAGTCGGACTGTACGGGATGGTGGCGCAAGAGGTCTTAGAACGGAGACGAGAGATGGGCGTTCGACTGGCTCTAGGGGCCACGCCGGGTCATGCCATCCTCACGACCGGATTGGCGGGAGTTCGCCTCGCTGGGTGGGGGCTACTCATTGGAGGCGTAGCCGCCGTCGCGTCAGGTCCTGTCCTAGCGAGGCTCGTGTGGGGCGTGAGCCCGGCCGACCCGGTGGCGATATTGGTACTCGTCTTAGGGATTGGGGCTCTGGCCTTGGTTGCCAGCTTCATACCGGCCGCTCGGATGGGGCGATTGGATCCCGTGGAGGCGCTGCGAGAGTGACGTCAGTCAGCGATGGCCGCGTCTCCCTTCTCAGCTAGATGCCACGCCCGACTTAGTCGAACGCTCAGACCTCTCGACGTCGGAGTCGGATTCCGGTTCCGCTGAGCCTTCAGATTCCCCGTCGTCAACGATCCATAAGTCCGAAAGCGCGTCTCCCTCGTCAGGCGCAGATTCCGCTCGCGGCGGCTTCAATGCCTGAGCCTTCTCCGCCTCGGCTTTCTCAGCTGCAGCCTTCTCGGCTTTGGCCTTCTCCGCCTCGGCTTTCTCAGCTGCAGCCTTCTCGGCCTTAACCTTCTCCGCCTCGGCTTTCTCAGCTTTAGCTTTCTCCGCTGCAGCCTTCTCGGCTTTGGCCTTTTCAGCCTCGGCCTTCTTAGCTGCAGCCTTCTCAGCTTTGGCCTTCTCCACCTCGGCCTTCTCAGCGGCCGCCTTTTCGGCTTTGGCTTTCTCGGCGTGCAGCCTAGCCTCTTGATCGGCGGTTGTTTGGCCGTCCTTCTTTTGCTGGTGCTTCTGCTTCTTCGCTTGCTGCACCTGCTTTTTATTGACCAGGCCCGCTTTCAAAAATTGGTCTTTCAGGGAACTCATCGTTTGTGCTCGTATTGGCTATAAAGAGTAGTGCTTAAAGAACTAGCGCTAAAGGCTTGTACTTAAAGGCTTGTACTTAAAAAGCGTGCTTAGAGATAAGAGCAGCAGTAGTCGCTGATCTGCTTGATACGTAAGCTGAACTTGGCATTAGCTGGAACGTTAAAATCCTGGCCGCCTACAATATGTTGCCACTCATCCTGTCCCGGCAGCAGGACTTCCAGATCCCCCGTCATGATCTCCATTAATTCTGCCTGTTCGGTACCGAACTCATAGTCACCGGGCATCATGATTCCGAGAGTTTTCCGGCTGCCGTCAGCAAAAATAACCGTGCGGCTGGTCACGCTGCCATCAAAGTAGACTTGCGCTTGTTTGATGATAGAGACGTTATCGAATTGAGACATAAGGGCCCTCGGGGTGCGATGCGTGAAAAGTAGGCGCTAATGATAGCGGGTTGTTGCGGTGGCGTCAGCTTGGGGAGTCTACAGCAGCTCCATAGCGATTCTGTAAGGCCTAAAGTGTGCAAAAACTAGTCGGGATCCGGTTTTTTTTTCATTGAATCTTGCCCAAATGCGCAAGGTGTTGTCGTGGAACGGACAAAAAAGAGCGCTCTTTTTGCTATTTGGATGGCACTCTTGATCGGTGTTTCGCGTTAATGCGAAGAGGTTTTTTTGCACTTTTATTGCTATGGAAGAGGCAAAAAATGATGCTGCTAAAAATTGACCGTATGTGTAGATTCTAAAGAATTAGAGTGTAGTTTTAAGAGGTTTTTTTAGTGTTTTTCCTAGTAAATATAGCTTCTTAGGATATTTTAAAAATAAATACCCAACCTCCTTGCTAGGAGAAGAATTTAAGCTACGGTAACAACTACAAGCTGAAAAAAATTCATCAGTCCTACCTAAGGCTCAGAAGTGGAAAAAAGTCGATGATAAGATCCCAAGTGGCACCATCTATTGATACACCTGCAGTTTTGGCAGGGCGTTCGCAGCGCATTCCTCGCTCATCTCTTGAAGTTGATACCAGCTTGGACCCGACTCAGATCTATCTGAATGAAATTGGTCGCTCTGCTTTATTGAGTGCGGATGAGGAAAAGTCCTTCACTCGCCTCTACCAAGACGGTGATATGAGTGCCAAGCAGCGCAT